>JARGXW010000084.1:0-347865 GCA_029204085.1 Mycena sp. CBHHK59/15
CTGCCCATGAGAGACCACAGATACACATCATCCGCATGTTCCAGACTGGTTCCAGCTTGCGGCAAACAATGAGAAACGCAGATTCACAAAAAATCCTGACTCACCGAGAAGAAAGCTGCACATCTTCCGTCGCCGGTCCCGCCACGCGCAAACATCCTATTGGGAGCAGGAATCTCGAGTCCCAGGGCGTGCGCCATCCAAGAGTGCTCGCAGACGAAACAAAGGACTTCGGCATTCTCGAAATCCTTTGAGCACATGTCAGTACAAGCATCAATTGGAACTATAGCCACGCACCGAATATTTTGGTGACCCGTCCGGATTTTCAGCAACGAATGCAGCACAAGAATGGCCACAGTTTTTAATAGCACACGCCGCACGAGGTCCGAGGTGAAGACGCATAGATCAACCAAAATGAGGTGAATGAGGTGAGGTGACGAGGAAGCAGAGCCAGTATTTAGCCACTCAGGAGGCACACTCTAATGCAGTTAGACCCGAAAGTTGACGTCGGATCAGTGTAAGGATCATTTGGGATTCAGGTGCCAGGGAATATCGAGGAACTCAGTGCAAAGCAGAACAGAACTTGTTGTCTCCGCGACAATGTTTCGGGATTTTGCTGGGATTCAGCGGGAAAGTGTCCCAATGAATGTCCCAGCTGTTCCCTGAGAATTCCCAGGGATTTACGTGACCGCAGTTGGGAACTGTCAGGATTCGGCGGGAAGATATGGGACGCGACTTGGGAATGGCCGGGATTCGCGATGACCGACGAGGAAGAGCAGGGAAGCACGAGGATCGGCTGGGATCACTGATGGACAACACAATCATTTTATTTTTGTCCGATGGCGGCCTTCATAGAACGGCGCAGTTTCGCAAAAACACCCATCAAAATCTGGACTGTGGCTGTGCGGACAGCCACCGTTCACGTGACCTCTCTGTCTCTTTTTTTTGTGCGTTTTTTCACACGTCACCATGGCACGACCCACGAAGCGAACTCAGGCCTCTCCTGCGAATGCCAAAAAGGTGACTCAATCACGCAAACCGACCCTCAATGAAGGATCTGATTCTGACCATGCTCCTGGCAATGCCATCCCACCGGGTACTTTTTCTGGCGCTGATCAACATTCACAATTCAACCATCATCATTGCCCTGCCTCTCCAGCCGATTCCACCTCTGCTGACACCTCCTGGGACTTTTATATTGGTGTGGGCTCTGGCAAAACGGTCTACTTGCACTGTGCACCAGCTTCAAATGCGAGGCTGGGCAGACTGACTGTTGCTGGCAAAGGATCCTATTTTGCCAGCCTGACTTTGTCAATCAGAAGTCTGCATTGGAAGAATATGTTGTGTCCCACAGCCACATATGTGATTTCTATCCCAAATATCACTGTGAACTGAACTTCATAGAGATGTATTGGGGTGCTGCGAAGTTTTGCTATCGCACAAGCGCGAAGACTTCAAATATCAAGGAGATGGAACGAAATGTCAAGGTGTGTTTGGACGATGTTCCGAAACTTACAATTATTCGGTGAGCTTCCTTCTCAGGAGATGTGAGCAATCATTAAATCTAACTCTCAAGATATGCCAATCGTGCGGCATGCTGTATCTCTGCATATGCTCAAGGTTTGACCAGTGCAGACTTGATTTGGATCAAGAAACCGTACAGGAGTCACCGCATTTTACCTCCCTTGACGATTGCTGAGATCAAGGCTTCAATTTTGGCCTTCAAGTCAGGATATGTGACCCTGTAATTATTTACATTATGTCTGGGGCGAAATTGGGCCGAAATACAACTGTTGAATTTTTCGAACCTCAGATTTGGCCGTGGGAAAGATTATATAATCAGATTGCATAAGGGTGCCGGGGTTCCACATCCTCTGTCTTACGGAAGGGTCAGGCAAAGGCAGTTCAGGCAGGCAGCGTGAAGTTGCAAGCAAGAACACGATCAGGTGAGCACATGCTTCCCAAATGGGGCTTTGTCTCGTTTTTAATCACTCATCATTCCTGATGCTTGATACTGACTACTCTCCAGACTGCACGAGGAGTATACACTCAATGGCCACACGATGCCCTTCACGCTGGTTGTCACCCCTCGGTCATCTTCTGCGTAGTTTCTTCTGTTTGCAGGTTTGTTCCATCTTCCTTTCCCTCTTACACTATGGACCCCAAAACTAGGTATATTCACCAGGTAGATCACCATAGTATATTCCAGGCAGATCACCAGTAGGCAGGTGATATTCACCCTTACACCTGGTTCATATCACCAGCTTTTAAGGAAATCACCAGTTAACGGGTAATGCACAGCAGGTGAATACCTGGTGAAAATGATTAGTTTAAATCGGTTCACCTGTCAATTTCCAGCATCTTCCAGGGGTGAATACCACTGGTTTGGCGGGTGAATTGAGAAGGGATTGGAAGCATCCGTTTCCCAGGTTATCTTCACCTTGATTTTTCACCCGTTTAACGCTGTCATTTCACCCCTTTGAGCAATAGAATTCACCCGATAACTGGATGAATATAAACCGTTGTGTATTCAAATGCTACAGGTAGAAATATATACAAAATTGAAGATAAATTTGGTGCCTTAAAGCGGGTGCAGGACATAGGCTGGTTTGTGATTTGATACTTTAGGTAATGAATTAAGTTCTACCATAAATCAGTTGAACCATAACTTGGCAATCTCCGTGTGTGTGGGAAATGGGCCAGGGGAACAGAGAGAAATGGGGTCAAACTGGAGATTGCCAACTTGTAGTTCAACTCATCATTGCAGAACCTAAATCAGAATGTCAAGTATTGAATTAAAAACAGTTGAGCTGAAACTTGGCTGAAATGCGAACTAATTCTACAGTAATTGGTTGGATTTTCAGCTCAGCTGGTTTGCAATCAGATACTTTAGGTAGTGAATTAAATTCTTCCATAAATCAGTTAAACCATAAGTTGGTGATCTCCGGTGTGGCTCAGGACCTCCCAATTTCATGGCTTTTGGAAGGATGCAACAGTACAGAGTACACTAAAGAAGCTACATAGTATATGGGAAAGCGCAGTTATCACAACGCTATGCTGTACCTCTCAATACCTCTCGACCTCCCAAGGTAAGGTAGAGGTTTTGGGAGGTACAGACATGGCCCAACCTCTACCCCAACCTCCCCGTACCTTACCTCTGACCTCTGGAGGTTAACCTCTACCCCTGGTAATCCTTAGTTGTGGTGCTGGTGCCTTATCCCACTCGTGAACCCCGACCATGTCTGACGCCCAGAAATACGGGTCACTGCCACTCATGCTCATCCTCAATGCTGAAAGTCCGATGTATGTCGCGTTTTACCTGACAGATACCTCACCATCTAAGCGAAGTCATTGGCAGGATCAAGACAGAGTGCCTTAATGACATTAGTTTCTCTCTTCCTGACTAGTCACTCAGTGTTTACTGGATTCTCAATTGGAATGTGTAAATAGTACAGTAGAAAGTTACTTTAGAGATCCACTGGAGCAGAACTTTGAAATTCCAAATTATCATTTTCTCAATAAGATTTCGCGCTTTTGATCTCGGGCCGGTATTGCCAGTGGCTGTGCTCCTCCATCAATTGTCTCTCGCTACTGTATCATTTCAACTGAGTGTTCATAGGGTGTCACGCATCACCTAAGGTGTTCATTTGACCGTGTGTTCAGATTGCACCTTGGGGTGTAACATACCCGGCAAGTGTTCATTTTGCAAGTGTTCATTCGACTAAGCAGCCTTCCAAGGGGCTATAAGGAGTGGGAGAACATGATGGTAACTGCGGAAATTTCGCTTGGCTATCCTGGAACACTATGGAGTTTTTTTGTCTTATTTACAGCAAGGGGGCACTGGCATTCAAATATATATATATATAGCGGATTTCTTTTTTCACAGACCTCGGGGGGAACCTACCTACCTTGTGACCATGACAGTTGCCTTATTGGGACAAATTGTGACACCGGAAAACGCTGGGCCCCTCCAAGATGTCACTCAACTGCACTGACTGGGTCCGCAACATCCCAGGAGACAATCCAAACAGTTGGGTGGCAGAAAAAGTGTATATATTTGTTCATTTACAACTTCTAGCTTTCGCAGTAGACGAAGAAGGCCCTGCACCAGGAGACTACTTACATAGACATCAGCCATTTGACAAATAACTTGTGACTTGTTTGGCCTTGGGAGCTTGTCGACAATGTCAACAAGCTCACAAGGTCTCACAAGGTCAAAAAGTTGAGAAAGTCAAAAAATACCCCTACTAAAATGGGGGATAAAGCTCAATGCACTCCCCAAAAAAAAAAAATTGGCCAAAATTTTTGACCTTGTCAAAATCGGGACATGGTTTGTGAGCTTGCGAGCTTTTTGGGCCTTCTTTGGCCTTGTTTGACCTTGTACAAGCTGATGTGTCAAAAGTCTGATGGATTTAGCTACTATTGTCAACAACCCTCTGCATGATCTCAGTTGTAGGGCTTCTGCCCGTGACCGTTGAGACGGTTTGACGGCACCCGTTGAACGGGTGCCGTGCCCGTTCCATCGACCATTTTGAACCTTCATCGATGGCACAGTCACGGCACAGGTGTGAGCCGTTTTTTGCTGTTGAAAAACAGCTGTCATGGCCGTTCGATGGGTAGCCCCAAACCTGGCCACTTTCAGCTATTTCAGTCTCTAGACTGGTAAATATAGGTATGTGCAAGGGTATGGTAAGCAACTCACACCCATATTCAATCTTCCCTGAACCTTTGTGATCCACCGTGGTGCCTTATGCTGAAAGAATCTCAACCCGGGCAATGCCGAAAGGGTATTTCCCCTTCCAGAACTGACCCAAACTCACGTCTTTCAAGAGTTTGTGAAAACTTTCTGGCATCAATTCCGCATTTCAAGGATAGCTGAGTAGCTCCAGGTTATCCAAAGCCTCAATTTTGTTGTCCTCGAGTTGTTCAACTTGGTTTGGCATGCAAGGTGCCGTCTTGCGTGTTCAACTTGCAATGAGGCAATGATGTGCACTTACCACAAGGTTGTACAGGAATCTGCGGCACTATTACCTCGAATTTCGAGCCAAAATTCCACGTTACATCGCCCATTAATACCCGTGGTACTGTGAACGGCCATGCTGTTGACCATGCTGTCCTGTCAAGAATCTTTTGGACCTCTCAACAGGCCGTCTAGAGACAGCCTGTGCCCGTCGAATACCCGTCGATTTGATGGCCATTGCCGTCACAGCAACGGGTGGAAGAGCTACTCAGTTGACATACCTCGTTAGCCATAGTGGGACCTCCATGAAGCACTTTAAACCGATGCTGTGCCTCCCTCAAATTGTAAAAGAAGATCAGTAAATTTGATTCGCGAGGATCCTGACAAACAGACGTCATCTGGACAACCTGGGCCGCCCAGCCATGTCGAAATTTTGTACTGTCAGATATTGATCATGCACCCAAGCCCATCCACACGCTCCATCGAGCTCCTGAGTATAAAATACTGATTAATCAATCCCAAAAGGCCATGTTTTTCTGCCAAACCCAAGTGTGAAGTTTTATTTTTTCCTGGCCTGACGGCCAAACCTACCTACCGGCCCTTGGTCGTCCGTTTGAATGTCGGTGCCCCCTTGATTTACAGTTGCTTGTCTACCTCGCTGTCAAGTTCGCTGAGCAGCCGATGGAATATATCCAACGGCTATCAAAACTCAACTCAAATGAGTGCGCAATTGCAAGGAAAACATAGCATTGTGATGGCCAGAAAGTGGTGTTGACACAATGTGATTTCTGCCCAGTGCTCTGAATGTCAAAGTGAAGAAATTCAACCAAGTGCAGGTAAACGGCGGGAGTAACTATGACTCAAACCAAAGGATGTATACATGTATGCTGGATGTCAATTTTACACTGTGACGGCGGCTCTGGCATCCGAAGTTGAAGAAGAAGCCTTCCTCGACGTGTACGACGACTGCGACATCCCTCTTGATGTCCTTTCCGGCCTTCTTTTCCCCAGTGGCTCTTCGGTTACACCGGCCAATTTTTCTGTTAATGAGGACAGTGGACTTGCCCGTGCAGGAGATGTGAAGAACTCTGATGCCGAGGCCGAAGAAGCGGCCCCCATAGCTCTTGGTCATGGTCAACGTAAGAAGATGGCTATCAGGGCTCCCTTTAAGAGGAGCACTAATATATTTTTTTGGTAGATTTTTCGCAAAATTGGCATGTCGTAAAATCGCTTTTTTAGTCTATTTAAGGCTTCAAAAAATTTGGTATTCATTCTCCCAGAGTCACCGTCACCAACACCAAAAGTGTTCAGTTCAGAGGGCCACATCACGCATCACCTGAACACTCGGTCGAAATGATACAGTGTTGCCCTCGTCATTGACCAGCATGCCGCACATCGCCAAACATCCATCCCGAGGGCAGAGGGATGCCGATGGGATGTTTATCTCCATGCAGTCACTTCCCGACAGTCACGACTCGGCATCAGTTGCCAGCGACTCAGATGACATGGCATGGGAGACTGATTCAGAACCAGAGAAGGACAACAACTATTCAGAGGCTTGGTAGAGTCAGCTGAGGGCTCGGACATGGGAAGAGAGGTTAGAGAGAAACCCTGAGAAGAGGTAGAAGGCTGCAGCAAGGTGTAGAATTGCAGAGATGCGCAGTGCGGAGCAACGCGAGGGAGGAACAATGAATAATCAACAGGGTGCGTCCACTTGAAATAAAGTCAATAAATTTCGTTCTCACTGTGGGGTTGGCTCAAAGGATTTGGAAGTTGCACAGGCTGAATGGGAGGCAAAGGCTAGGAAGGCAGCCCACTAGAATCTTTCAACTTTTGTGATTTTTGCCCGAAAATTTCGCGCTTTTTCCCAAGCTAGGGTTACCCCAATTTTTCTGACATGAAAGTTTTGCCCATAAAACACGTCCATGTTCTAAATCTCGAATCTTGGAAGCTGCTGGACAAAATTGTGCTTTTTCATGAACATTTATCCACTACCATACACTGGCATTTGGACGACATGTGGCCGACACCTGGGCACAAGATGTGCGCTACATGCCCCTGGAGAATGGCCACCAGGTGCCGGCCAGGCTGATGCCAGGTTCATTCTCCTATGGCACCAGCATGGGGCCAGGTCAGGCTGGCCACCAGCTGGAGGTACAATATGGCGGGCACCTGGCTTCACAGGCCGACAGATCATATCATTTTTTCCCCCGGGCTTCTAGAATGTATTGCAATAAAATAATATGGTTCAAATACATACTACATGCAGTTTAAACAGTACAGAAGAGATCACAAGCGTACAGGCACGCGTGCAGCAAACTGGCACACTGGCACGATGTCGCTGAGGACGCACCAACATCAGGGGATTTGGCACTCAGGGCAAGATCTCAGTCAGTACTCAACTGTTTTACCTCAAACCTTTCTTATATTCTGAAACTAGACACTTGTCGGTTTAATTTGAGCCACTTCCGAGGACGATTGGACAAGAATTGAGCTAATGCGAATGTATTTTGCATTTTCTGTACTGCAAAGCTAATTATAGTGCCATTTGACACTGATCACCGGAATTGATCCGAACGTAACAAAGGGCTGCAGCAAGTGCCCAGCACATGCCTGACGGATGCCACAGCAAGTGCCTGACGGATGCCATTATGACAAGTGCCCATTCTTTTGCCCCCTGTGTTATGGACACCATTGACAAGCACTTGACCCGTGGTTCTGCTACCAACACTATTCCTACTATCACAGAGCTTGCTGCGTCGCCTCATCTTCAATTAACACTGCTTCCTGACGATCAGTTGCATCCTCTGTCAAGATGGCACTGCTTCTGGCAAAGAAGAAAATGAATCAGTACTATGCTAACACGGATGAGTCAAATATATATTGCATAGTGATGGGTAGGCTTTAAAGCTCCAGGGTTGTACAGTACTGACTCAAGATTCTCTAGTCCTCCATCCCGGCTTGAAACTGGCATACTTCAAGAAGCAGAGATGGCCACAGGACTGGATCGACACCTCTAAATCTATCACCAGAGATGAGTACCAAACCTATGTTGGACAATGAGATAGAGGTATGTTCACATTGTCATTTTGCTGCATTGATTTGAGCATTTTGAATCCAGAAGCCCGCTATGGATGTTGATGATGATTTCTCTATGTTCATGGATATTTCTGTGTCCTCAGGCACCCATGCCGCCAAAGATGAGCTCGACCGGTATCTCTCAGACCCAACAGAGTCTACAATGAACCCTTTGAAGTGGTGGTGGGATAACCGTCTCTTGTATCCAACTCTCTCGCAGATGGCACTTGATTATCTGAGCGTCCCTTGTGTGTATCATCATTTCTTTGTTGGATTTCACTGACCCAAACATAATAGCCATGTCTACCGGCGTTGAACAGGTCTTCTCCAAGGGACGCCAACTTCTTCACTTCACCTGCAACAGTCTCTCTGGAATGTCTGTTCGGACCTTTCTCTGTCTCGGTTCATGGAGTAGGCATGATCTAGTTGGCGACAAGGAGTTTCAATCAGCTGTGCGGGAAAATATGAAGGGAAAAGGCAAGAGTACGGATGGTCATCACGACGATTGAATTAACTACTTTGAATATAATTCAATGATTTTTTGACGAATCCTGTGTCATGTTGAGTGAGAAACCTCCAAGGTAAAACCTTGGAGGTCTGGATAGAGGTCACAGGGGTTGACCTCCAAGGTGTTGGAGGTAAGGTAGAGGTCGACCTCCTGGAGGTCAGAGGTTTTGGAGGTAGGGGTAAAGGTAGGCCTGTTTGTACCTCTACCTTTACCCCTGGTGAACCTTAACCACAACTAGGTGCCTGATAAATATATTGCTCCATTGGGCTCTAATATCACCTTCATTACATTGAGAAGAGGCAAAATAACTGGAACTAACAGCCAGGTCTCCAGGTTCACGATAGCTGTATGTGACGAGCCGGAGCTCGTATGTGCCCATGGAGAGCCTCATGGTCTGTATAAATGATGTTACCTCTGAGCATGAGAAACTCGGGGGATCGTACCCTTCTAGTCAGCTGTGTTGCATCTGTAGGGTCCTGGTAATCCACAACAAAGTTGCCCTCGATGAAGGATGTGGACCAGGTGAGGCCATCTAAGAGGAGTGATTAGAGCGCGAGTGCTGTGCCGGTGTTGTTTGGATGCACCTGTCCATTCCTGTATCCCACTTTCCTGGACAGCGAAGACAAAAATTGTCGTAGATGTTGACCGGTGAAATGTCCTTGTCGTATCAGTCAAGAGCGTGCTGCATGGAGAAGTGTCGGTGAAACACCTGATGATCCCGGCATCCATCGGTTGGATGTGCACAGTAAGATTGGGGCAAAGTACTCAACGCGGATATTGATGAGACTCGAAGGTGGCTTATGGCCCTTGAAATTGTCTTGTAGGAGAAGAATGTGACGTCCCCTTTTTCGCATGATCTTGTCAAGCTTGATCAGCCATTCTTGGTAAAGAACTGCTGTCATCCATGCCTTGGCATTGTTCGTATAGAGAAAACCCAATTGCTTGCCTATTTTATTTTTGAATGCCCGAGGATGTGCCAATTTTCCAATAACAAATGGTGGCAACTTTTCTGAACCATCCGTGTTCGTTGTCAGTGCATAAGTGATTCGTTGAGCAGCCAAAATTTGAAGCAGTCGGGAATCGTGCACACCCAATCGCAAGTGAATCGAAATGTGAATCAGGATAGTCAGAATTCAAAGTGATTATCCCATGATTATGATGCAAAACAAAGGTGATAATCAGAACTTAATCGCTGACTGGATCGTCCGTTAGTCGGACCTGAATCGAAGTTTCTCACTGTCCCTAATGAGCGTATCAAATAAATAAAGTATACTGCACACCAAGATGTCGGGTATGACACCGTAGTCGTCCCATAATGTTTTGGGGTCAAAGGCTTCGAATAAAGCCTCTGTATGCAGCTGAGATCGCCATCCGCTAGGACCATCAAGGTCTTTATTAGATGTGGTACACCTGCAATAATAGATGAGCAATAGAGTGAAATGTGGACCCGCCAGACAGACCTAGCACACCATCCCTACACCGTGCAAACCAGCAGAACCTGTTCAGGGTAATCGGCAGTGTACGGGCTGAGACCGTAGATTACATGGCAGTAGTGTCTGTCAGCAAAGAGCACCACCTCGGGGACGGTCATCGCTGGCTTCAGGCTCTGAAGAATGTGCCGCAGGGATGCGTGGAATAGATTGCGGCGAAAGGTGCGAAATTCGGCACTGTCTTGATTCTCGTGATTGGCTAGAAAGTGCAGGATAAATAAGTTGCGACGAGGTTACAGAGTACAATCCTTTTAGGGATGGCCAAAAATCCAATTAGGGAGACAGTGTTGTGATGTGCCCGCTGCACGTTGTTGTAAACAAGCCCCTTGGACATATAGAGCGGGCATTTTTACCTGTGGCAACGGATACCATAGTCTTCTGCCAAAATTTGTGGAATTTCTGGGAGGGACGGAATGTTGTGTGCAATGTTGAAACTATTTTTGGCCCAGTGCAAGTTTCTCTGTGCCAGCCCTCAATTTTTTCTGGGCCAAATTTGTTCAAAATTGGCAACAGCATTCCTTGGACGCCCATGTAGCACCTCAGTACCTGCCAAAATTTTTGGAATTTCTTGGAGGGACGGAATGTTGTGCGTGATGTTGAAACCATTTTTGGCCCAGTGCAAGTTTCTTCGTGCCAGCCCTCAATTGTTTCTGTTTCACGTGGCAAGATTTCACATACTGTTCCTCCCCTGAGCAAAACTGGTTCCTGCCTCACAGGACATCCAAAACCACAATTTGAACGTTTCTGTTTCACGCAGCAAGATTTCACATACTGTTCCTCCTGAGCAAAACTGGTTCCTGCTCACGGGACGTCCAAAACCACAATTTGAACCCTGGGTGCTTGTTCAAACCTTAAATTCATCAAGTGCTCCCTTGGATCCCTGGAGATTAGCAGATCCAAGACCTTAAGAAGACAACTCATCTTCGTTCTCGTACTTCTGGCTCAAGTCGCGAGTGCGGTGGTGTATGATGTTTCCGCTCGTCATAGCACTTTTGTAGCTGCACGGTTGAATGTCAAAATGAATTTCTCCAAACACATGACCGTCGGGCACCTTGCACAGAAGCTGCCTGTGCACAAATCTCGAGGTGCCCAAAGGCCATGTGATTTCGGACCGGAACCCCGTGACTCCACCTCCCTCTCACCAACCAACACCATCTCCAACCTTCTTTCGACACCCTTTTTGCCTTCAAAAGAAAACCACCTTAGCTTCTCATTCCACACATCTCCGATGACTATGTGACAATTAATCACTGTGTTCCGACCCCCCCCTAGACTTAGCTGAGGCTAGGCCTCCTACACATAGCTACACAGATGTCTATGTCTAGGCCACCAGACACGATCTTTCTAGCTCTGTCTAGGTCTGCCTAGTTCTGGGTAGGTCAGTGTAGGTCAGTGTAGTGACCTAGACAGATGCTAACATATATGTCTAGCTCTAGATAAGACATCAGGCATCATCTCCAGGTAAATCTCGTTGTATCTCGTTGTCTCTGGAATGCCACCAACATCCATAAAATTAGTGCAAACCTATTAGAATCAGCAGGAAGAAAGAAGTTTAAAGACTAGGGGCCTAAACAGGCCCTGTCTAGCGCCTAGAATTACCTAAACTTACCCTAGACTCAGCTACACTCAGTGAGTCTAGGGGGGGCCGGAACACAGTGAATATCCGAGAGTATTTAAACAGTTTATTTAAAACAGTTTAAAACCGTTTATAAATGGTATTTCCCAAGGCTTGTTCAGAAACAGTGCACATATGGGATTGCGAGTGTTACCCCCTCCAATTTTGCTTCCTGTCATTGTCGTTTACCACACCAATGAATTTGAGTTGAAACAGAGTGTATACCTGCAACACAGAACAACACAATCGGCGTGCGATTTGGTCTACAACTTGAGGTTCGTTGAACTCTTCCAACAATAGTGTTAAACCAAGGTAACAGTTATTAGTTGGCATCTTTTTGATCAGTGGATACATGGTAAAAATGGATGTTCAGATGATTTTGGTTGAAACTTGAGGCCAAAGAGCGAGCAGCGGGTAATCCCGAGCCATCAATCACATTAACAATTACCAAGATTGGGCATACATCCTGCCAGTTGATTCCAAGACAAATCTAGACGAAACCAAGGTCTGCCGATGTTTTTGAGACCGCCCGATACAGGCCGATACCGGCCAAGATGGTGTTTTCACTGGGCTTCAGGACCCACAGCCAGTACCCACTATCTAAAGCTGCAAGTCATTTCAAACTCGAAAGATCCGTGTGCATCATCTTGATCCCATCAAATCATGGTCCGACTTGTCGCTCTTTCTTTCTTCCCACTTCCACTTCCCCTCTTCTCCATTGGCTGCCCCTCCTCCTGTCCTCTCTCCCGTCACCCAGCAAATGTTCGTCTCGCTCCACATCCCGTCCAGAGGAACAACCCATGTCAAGTCCATCACACTCAAGTCTATTGTGTACTCGCATTTCTGCCAAGACTGTGTCTAGGTGTGCTCGCTCAGCCTACAAGATCTTTCATACAGCTGCCTATCCCCCCTCAATCCTCTGATCTGGCTGGCTACACCCAGTCGAGCTTGGCTATTCTCTGATTTCTGGATATGTTGGCGTTCTTGAGCAGCTGCGTTGTTTTCATTTCCTTCCCCGGCGTTGTCCTGCACTCCCTCGCCGCCTGTGGCTCCGACCTTGATGATAGATGAACCTTGAATAGCTGGATCTCCTGAATATGCAGCGCGTACATATAATGGTTTCTCCTCGGCCCCGCCTCTATGATCAGGCACATGCATCACATCTTCTCTGCCCCGCCACCCGCACTGACACAACCCCACACAGGCGTATCAAGACCGATACTGGAAGACCTTATTAACGTCTCTCATTACCAAGAGCCAGAATTTGGAATTTGTCTGGCACAGATCTGTTCACGATCGACAAGTGTAAGCGAAACCGGTATCACGTGGGATACGGATGTGAGAGTGCGCAGTTGTAGCACGTGTTAGAGTAGTGTAGCGAGTTGGTGTTACCTATTGGCAACACAAATAAGAACAGATTCGAGAATATTGGGATCGTAATCCTTATATAATCGGTCCAACATGGGGAACTTTCACCAAAAAAAGCCTTCGGACAAGAGCAAATCTTTGTACGACGTGAACTTAGGAATATCACTAAGTTCTTATGACCGCTAATCTAACTATTGACGCAAGCTCAAGCATTACGGCAATGTGAGACAGTAAAAGTGGAGTTATAGTAATCTAATCAGTGAGCGCGGGGCTTCACTAAGGGATCACACAGGGGTTGAAGGTTCAACAGGTAAGTGTATTGCAGTAGATGGTAAGATGCCTCACAAGAGGGAGGCAATCCTCTTATAAACTACATAAGTGAGTCAGATAATCATTACTCACAATGCTATGTCGAGGCATTGCTTTGGGAGTCGACTCGGAACAATAGAGTAAACAAAGGCAAACAAACGCGTCGCGTCCAAGAATGAACTAAATTCTTGGAAGACTGTGACAATATAAGTACATGGAGGCTTCTTATACATAGTAATTCAATTAAATAGCCAGCGAAAAATAGATACAACAGTATATCCATCACAACAAGGGAATGGAACATGATTCAAATAAGTGGTTGACTCTATGGATGGATAAAGGGAAAACTGCCTTCATATGACGCTGTGCTATAATGTTCTGAGTGTGAACTTCCCACGAACGGAGAGACGGGAAACTCGAATCGCGGAGCTGTATGTTAGTGCCCAGTCGTCAATAAATACGGCTGACCAACCCAATGCAGGTGCAGGAATGTAATCAACGGAATAATTACATTGTCCTGAGACAGAACGACCAGAATGATCCAAGAACGATGCCTGGCCGCTTCTTATGATTGAAGCCCACAGGACCTGTGAAATGCAGCGAAGAATATCAAACAGAGTCCATCTTGAATCAGTGGATTGGAAGGGATTGACATTGTCAAGAATTCACCGGAATCAACTCGGTGGGCAGTTAGCATTGCAAGTATCCATCCACCTGTCACTGTTAACTACGGTCCAATCAGCTCAAACCAAACACGGAAATGAACACACTTTGTCGCGCATGGTGACTATCACTGATCCGTCCAGTTTGTGTGGATTCAACCCAAAGTTTCTCCCACCCAACTCAAGGTATGTTGCTTATTTGCCCTTGCATCAATTCTCTTCCCAAGAGCTAGACCATGGCCGTCAGTTTGGATGTTTCCCCCTGCTGTAACACCGAGTGTAGCTCTCGGTTCATGTTGCGAATTTTCACTGCCGGTGGGATCCCACATATCCTTTCCTCTGCATCTGTGGCTGCTACAGATCTTTTCATCTGGGGTCCAGTTGTTTCATCGAATCGGTGAGGTGAATGATACAGCCGCGGTGTGCGCGTGTGCGTAGATTCTGAAGAATGACCTCAACAACATGTTTATAGCCCAGTTGTACGTATTCCACATAATGCCGAGCAACGGCACGTCCGGCAAGCTCCTTGCTGATGATCAATTATTTGGCCGACAGGCAACGGCACGTCCGGCAAACTCCTTGCCGATGATCAATCATTTAGCCGACAGGCCGATGTCAAAGCCATCATCGGCTCTTTACACTTTGCGTCTTTGTCTGGCACTCAATTTACGCTGGCATCTTTAGACCAGGACTGTATTGATTCGGTATTGGAGCGAGACTCAGATACTTAGTATGAATTAATCCCGGATCTTTGGTGCCTGAATAGAATTCTTAACAAGTTCGAACTTGTGGTCAATCGAGGGATAACTTGCGACAAGCTGCTCTGCAAGGTGTATCTTGACCAAACAAAACTTGCAGCAGAAACTGAAACAGATTTCTGAAGTTGCAACTTGAAAAAGTTGTGACCGTTTGAAGGTGCAAGATTCCGAGGTTGGATCCTCCAGAAGTTGCACCTCAATAAATTCGCAGAATTCAAGTTGTCATAAACTTGAAGTTGCAGCTCCGGCAGGTTGTCCAATTTTTGAGCCCGAAAAGTGAAGTTGTAGTTGAATTTTGACAACCAACATTTTGTAAAAACCTTTTGCACACTATGTTTGCCAAATGAGAATTACGTATTACAAACCACCACATGGGCAGAAAGTTGAAATGAAGAGCACAGTTCAAAATAGGTGCTGTAATAAAGTAGAAGAGCCCGTCGGGTCGTAGTTTTCAGGGCGAAATAATCGAACAGCAAAGTCGACGGGCCAGGAATATATTTTGTCTTACAGTACAAAAAGAATCGCTAATGGTAATGCGGGAACCGTCCGACTGAAGAGCACAGTTCAAAATAGGTGCTGTAATAAAGTAGAAGAGCCCGTCGGGTCGTAGTTTTCAGGGCGAAATAATCGAACAGCAAAGTCGACGGGCCAGGAATATATTTTGTCTTACAGTACAAAAAGAATCGCTAATGGTAATGCGGGAACCGTCCGACTCGTAACATGGGCTCACAAGTTGCGGCTACCTTCGCCGAATAGATACAGTGACTAACGCGAATCATTGCTCGCTCGGAGGGAGTGCGTTGTAGGCCGGGCAAAGGGCATCCCAAGCCTCGGTGGGGTGGACCTGCTGGCGGATCTCATCGGCCCTCCAACTATAACCGATCCGAGCCCCGCCCAGAAGTGGAAGAAGACTAGAGTGGAAAATCCCCGTCGTCAGCTTGGATGTAGTTTACACTGAATCCTCGTAGACTCACTGTGACAGTGGACTAGAGGGGGGAGGGTAGACTGAGGTTAAAATATCCGTTAGTAGGACGGCTGGACTTACAGAACCACGGGCCTGGTTGACAGGTCAGCGATTACAGCGGGGCCTTGGGGAAGTGAAACACTCACCGGGTTTGTCCGTCGTAAAGCGCACAATCATTCCTCCGGAAGCGGTACCTGCGGTCTAATTGAATGAGTATCAGCTTGCATTCCAATCCTTTCAACTCGGAGATCAATCGCACATCTCGGATGATAGGGTTCACGGTGTTGATGACATCGGAGTTGTTGTTCTTGATCAACCAGAAGTTGTTCCCGTGCAAGTGGAAGGCTGCAAGAGGAAATAACTTCGGCATAAGCGTTGAAAAGAGGAGATAGGCTACGCACGGTGCAGCTCGTCCGCCGGGCTGGTGTTTATTGCAGGTAAGCCGACGAATCAAAAGATGGTGCCAGACCACGACGTACTTGGGCGGGAACTCAACCTGGATGACCTTGTTGGCAGGGAAAACAAAGGTGTTCTCGGACGCATTGAAGTCCGCGGTGCTGTTCGCGCCATCCAAAATCTTGACAAGGGTGGGGATAACAGGCGACTGGTAAGCGATACCGTTGATGGTCCAGACGGTTTGGTTGACGGGCATGTCGGTGACGAAGGTCAGGTTGAAGTCGGGCTCGGGCGCCTAGCATCCATCATCAGCGAGACATTGGTGTGGAAAGTGCGAAATACTTGCGGGGATGGGGAACAATGCTGAAGATACTCGATGAGATTTTGGACGATGACTGAGTGACAAAGACACGCACGATGCAGATTCACTTCCTCCAACATGTTCTGGATGGCGGGGCCGAGGGTCATTGGAGTCGTTGGCTCTTGTGCGGGAGCACCCTTATAGCGGAGAATACCCCGCCCGAGGGTGGCCTAGTGCAAAGGTAAATATGGTTGAGAGTTGTCAGCTGGGCCGGGAGTCTTACGTTGAGGTTCAAGTTGTGCGCTGGGTTTCCACCGTCGAGGATGGTGTCTGGAATGAATAAAAGATAAGCATCTGGCCAGTGTTTTAGCAGAATGTCACGGACTAATCCAGTAGTTTCCGACAGGTTGGTTGGCGGTGACCTTTGAATATACATATGTCAAGAACGGAGACCGGTGTGCTCAAGGCCATTACGCACAACTATGGAGTAGCGCTGGCCGGCGTACATGTTCAAGATGTTGACTTCGAGCGGAGACGTAGGAACACCGTCAGTTTCGATGACCTACGCAAGAAAGAATCAGCAGCTCGGAATACAAAAAGGGAGCCATTCTCGGTGATCATTCTCACAGTCATGGTGTCTGGAAGTTTAGTTGAGTACGGAGCGTTCAAAGGGACTGGACAGAAAACAACATACGGTTGTCAATTGAGACTATGAAGGCGGTGCGGGCGGACACTGAAAAATAGATGGTTGACACGGATAGACGCAATACATGACCAACCACTAACTGTTGATGAGACGGAAGCGGTAGCGTGTGCCCTTTGTTACGGTGGAAACCGCGTACGGTGTCAAGGGACCACCATTGTAACGACCGGCGCCGTTGAACAGACCGCTGTCGGTCACTAGTGAGGATTGCAATTTCGTACGAACCAAGTCTGGTCCTTACGAGTCGGAAACGCTGAAAAGCGCAACAGGGCATGAGAAGAGGAGACTACAAAGAAGGCTCTATATATCGTACGGGATGATTTGGGTGAGGTTGTAAGAAATGAGCCCAGAGGTAGAGGTGTTGTGCCACCAGTCAGCTATGAAATCAATGAGTATCCCATAACTCGTCAAAGATTGCATGTGAGGCTTACCAACGGTCCAGATCTATCAATGGGTGGAGCGACTCGTGAGGTCAGAACGAAGAGAGAGAATATCGACTTTACTGTGCTCTCATCATCGACATCTGATGAGGTGTCCGTTAAAATCGACGAAATTTCGGAAAAATAAATACTCGCCGTACAAGTGAGCCAGGGGGTCCTCAGGGTCTGGATAATCGAACTTCAGCTAAATTATCGCCGGGACAAAAATATATATTCACGCACCATAGACGATCACCGCACCCCTGAGCCCGTCAGCATATTGGACGCTGAGCTGACTACAGACGAACAAAGGAGTCAGGAAAGAAGAAAGTGAAAGCAAATGAGTAAAGCAAATACCTGTGGTACCTGTACTCCAAAGGCGGAAGTTAAAGGAGTGAAGCGACCCTGAACAGATGAATTCGAACCAGAAACTGCCGGTCTGCTCGCCGCTTCAAAGAAGTTCAGCTCCGAATTCAACTTCAACCCGAATTCGGAATGCGTACAGAGGGAGTTCTATTGATTCGAAGATTTGTTTGCCGCCTGAGAGAGGGAGTCCGAGACCACTTACCATAGGTGTAGGAAGTATTTGGACCAAAGGGGCATGTTCTTGAGGGATGAAATCAGGACGATATAGGCCGTAAGTAATTTGACGAACGTCACAAATGGAGATCCTTCGTTGAAAACGTTGGGGGTATCGATCAAGACCCCATCGAAATCCTAGTATTAAAAAGTCAAGAAGGACCCTACGTCGAGGGTTGAGACGACCTTACGATGGACGTCGAAAGACGCATACTACCGTCCGTCTAGATGTAAAGAAAAACGAAAACGTCGTCAGATAAACTGTTTCCATAGAAATTCGGAATCCTCGACTTACAAGTTTGTTATTCACACTGACTATCAGCTTCTGTCCTTTCGTAGCTGTGATGACAGGACCAGGGAAACTATATGAAAGCTTGTTGGTGGATCCGCATCCGAAAGCCCACAGACATCGTTCTTACGTTCCATTGGCAAGAACCCCGACTGAATTGGATGAATGTGCTCAATAAACGGCAAAATGGCAAATGATATTGACGTACTGCGGGTAAAACCGTCGGGTGCAAGTGGTGCATTGACAATGTCGAGCGTAATGTGCTTGTCAGGTGGGAGTTGGACAGTCGCCGTCAATACAGGGACAGCCAAAAGCGCCGGGAGGGCAAGAAGAAATTGCATGGTGGGCAATGAGGCTGGAGAAAATGCCTCATGCCTGCACGTTTTATACGCGGAGGGATGTATTATGATTCGCAAACAATAACGGGCTGTGGAACAATGAAGGGGAAAGAGAAAGACCCAAACTACGGGATGCGCTACCGAGGCCAATTACCTTGACGGCTTTGCGAAGATTCTTGACATCATGGGTAGAGTGGAGAAATGGCCGTCGTGGGAGAGACCTTTCTGAAATATAGTTGACACCCAATGCGAAGCGTGTGATTTAGCACCCTGCATCACGCATTCTTGGGTCATCCACGGCAAGGGGAAATATCCATTACGTTGTACGTTGCACAGCATGATGGTTGCCAGACCAGGGCCAATGGAAAAGACATAATTTACATGTCGCGGCAGTTTCGAAAAAGATGTCGCGCCATAGATCTGTTTCATCCTAGCAGAGAATCAAGGCAAGCCTAAATACGGGAACACCCGCATGTGCTTGTATGTAATGTAGAACCGCCAGCGAATCCTGACTCCAATGTTCCGTCGTTGACAGTGATCATGGGGCGTCAAAATTTCCCACCAAGATGGTTGGTATTATGCAAGGCTGCTGCGAAAAGACTTGTTCGGCACATTTGATTGGTCACGGGCCAAAAAATCGAAGTTCTGGGGAAAAATAAGCTGCATTGTCCGAATCGCCTAGTGGACTAGCCAGAGAATAGCTGAGACCCACAGGAAGAGGCTGGATCCTCGGAATCGTCGTGTGCAGGATGATCATGGTAGACACAGGAGGAGCACAGTGACGCCATCGTCCTGACATAGCAAATGCCTTGCATTCACACGTCGCGAATACAAATGTCGCGCGAGGCGTCGCATTGAACCAGCGAACGGGTACCAGCACTGCCCCTGGTGCTCCTTGGATCTGACAGGGATGGCGTAATAAGCGAGGCAAACGACGTATGTAGCATCAGCGATTTGACAAAATTGTTGGCCGATTGTTGGTGTTGTTTGGTGTTGTACAATCCCACAACAAAAAATGTCAAAAGTCTGATGTAAGGGAGACAGAAATTGCGGGTACATGTGCTGTAAGAGCAGGTCCCGAGAGAGTCAGAATTTGAGGGATATAAGAAAGTGCAAGAGACACCGGAAGTTTGTTCCAGCCTGTCTCTCAGGAGCACGTGCCCCAACAGGCGAGTGAAAATAGACTCAAAAATTAACACGGATATTTTCAGACTTGAAATATCTTGTTATTTGGATGGCTGAGAAACATAATCAGGGGTGCGAATTGTTTGCCATACAAGGGTACTAGTTCAAAATAAGCTTTGTTCTGACTCTCTTGGGCGCGGAGCTCTCACCACATTTGTTGTCTTTCCTTTTGTTGTGCTGCCAGCATAGATTTGAATGTTGAATCCAGGTCGCAACCAATGTGGCCACCGTGGAGTTCATCGCCTCGGAATAGGCTCCCGGTCACTCACGCCAGCTCAGTCCGGAATAGAGTAAATCGACGGCCAAAAATCGCGATTTTCAGTCCGGAAAATAGAGTAAAAGAGCTCATGAGGGCCCAAAGTCAGTCCGAGATAGAGTAAATCAGGCAGAGCCTGAGAAAACCTTTTTAACCAAGAAGGTGTTGGGCTTAAGAAAAGCGTCCAGATTTGTTGTCCGTATGGGAGGGATCACTGCCAATGCCAAATCATGCTACTGCCAATTAGTCCACAACAACGTACAGCATTGCTGTCACTTCGATTCCTGTCACATTCCCGTCTTCTGTGTCTTTCTTTCCCGATGGAGGTGAGACCCCCTTTGATCCTGCGATTCATCTTAACCCAATGGGGCAGTGATACCCTGGGCAAGGTATTCCGCGATGTTCCGGAGTCAGTCGCCTCAGCCTGTCGGGATGTACACGCCCTTCCCGCATCACTGATAAGCCGACTCCCGACGCTGGACATACCGGTCGGGGAGTTTCTTGCTACAGTATTGTACCATCACTTGGGATGGTCAAATTTGATTTGATCTCGGATTCAAATCTTGCACCATTTTCACCAAAACTGAGCCACCCAAAACCATCTTCAGGGTCCAATCTATATATCTACTGAACCAGATGGTGATTGAGTACGAAACCATTGAGATCGAGGTTTATCTGTCCTGAATTGTCTTATCGATCAAAAACCACCACTTGGGATGCACAGCCACCATTCACTCTTTCTACCGTATTTCCCTTGAAATTATATTAGTCTCAGTTGCAAAATTAATCCTAGAGGACTATGAAATACTTTGGCTTGCACCTGTGATCCATACCACTTGCACAGAGCAGAGAAATGAGGTCGAAATTTGGCAAGGTCACACATGTCACATACCCAAAGTGTCATTTGTTCAGACCATTTGGGCTTCCTCAGACCTGCTGGAACAAATTTGAACAGCAGGAAATGTTTGTAACCCTCTGGATTTATGACCAAAGGTCTTTGGATGGTTATTTGAGTCAGTTCAAGTAAGATATGGGCTAGATCATGTGTTACAAAATTTGAGGATCCAGCATTTTCTGGATTGATGTCTCTCAGGCAGCAGATCTAGTTGCTCAATTACCCTGCACTTAAGCATAGCTATATACCATATGTCTGTAATGATGCCTACAAAATCTTGGGGCAAACCAGGCACACATTGTGGCACAATACTGATTTGTCCCAAGTGGTGATCCCATCCCAAGTGATGGTACAATACTGTATACCCTTGCTGAATATCCTGAACGACGACGTGCCCTTTCCTAAATGATCTTCTCTTTGGCTTAGTACAGATCACTTTTCAGAGGAAGAAGAGTACGAAGACCCAGAGCAGGGAAGTAAAAAAAGGAAACCAAAACCCCCTCGGGGCGCGGTGAAGAAGCAGAGGAAGGCGTCGGCCACAGCGCGTGCAGTTGGGTGCAATTCGAAACAGAAAAGCACGGAGACGCGCGGTAGAGGGTCTGAGGCCGGAAAACGGCGAAAAAATAGCTTAGAAAAAGATCGTTTTTCGGTCCGTCATAGAGTAAATCAGAGGTCTTGCACCCGATTTTCATAGAGTAAATCAGGCGAAATGGGCGGACTGAGCTAGGCGTGAGTGACCGGGGGCCTCTCGGAATACGTGGCATTGCTGCATTAATTGCCGCCCAAAAGTCGTGCGGTACTGCGGGGATGGTCCCACAGTGACAACAATCAGTGACAGGCTATCCCACGGACGCATCAGGATTCTGGGTATTCCTCCCACCACCATCATCTCAAATGCCGCAGTTGGCCATCAGTGGTCACTGGCAATGTAACGCAGTAATATACCCCGCACTGGAAACGTCAGTGGCGGGCACCGGCAGGTGCCGGTCATCACTGATGTGCGATCCCGACCACAGTGGTCGACACTGGCAACCACCGTACTCCAGCGGTGGGCATCCCGATGCATATAACCAGTGATACCTCTCGGAATCCAGTGTTAACCACTGGTTGTGTGAGATTTCTGTTCCCAGTGGTATCCGATGTGAAACGTCAATATCCACTGATATCTGATGCACACCACTGGCAATTCATCGCAACGATCCACCACTGAAATACACTGGTTCACAGCAGGCTACACTGTCTTACAGTGCTCGTATACCAGTCTACTGAAGCCACCGAAACCCACTGACATCTGTTGGCTTTCACTGAGAGTCACTGTATTTTGTTGAACCAGCGCTTCATTGCCTGACTGATGGAATTTCTTGGTGTATAACATTCATACTTCTGCCTGAACAGTCTTTAAAATTTTTATATGTTAGTTACTCACTAGATTCAGCCCGGGCGAATTGTTTCGAGACTTGTTTGTTTGTGTTATCTCAAGACCGCGCGGCGATTGCACGACCTCGCAGGGACCACATAAATGAGATATCCAGTCTGCCATATTTTTCGTAGATGCAGAGGCAGTATGGATATTCATATCTCCAAGTTCAGGTCCACTCACATGGGTAACCGTCATGGTATATCAATCCCAATCAAATTCTAATTCAACCATCGTCTTTGAACATGCAACAGGAATAAATATCGACCCCAATGATTTCAGCTAATCAAACTGCAGGACAGTGGTTCCCGGCGGATTCCATTGGGGCAGAACATGTTTTAAACTGGACTAGAACCCAGTGGAGTTCAATGGTGGTCAGTAGTTATGAGAGGCTGTATAAATCAAAATAAAGGTGTTGTATGATCTACTCGCCAATTGCCTGCACCCAAAACTCGTCCGATAAGTCCATTCCTTTTCTCGCCACCTTGTCCGCGACGTTCTCCCCATAGATCATCATCAAAATGTGAATGAAAAAATCATAATTTACTTCCGACATTTGCCGCAACTGGGGCTCGAATCCGGTGAGCCAAGAGTTAAGCTGTTCTACCGCTTCGGTGTTGAATGCGCGTGTCTGGTGTTGTTCGCCGTTTTTGTCCTCCTCCACGAGAACTAGGTCTGGCTGCGCGCCATTGACGGGGGCAGGATTGCACCACAAACGGCAAAGAATATCTGTCGCACGATGGCCAATATAATGCCACGCATCGACGATGAATTTCATCGTTGAAACCCACGAGTCGGTGGCATTCTGGGTAAAGATGTGACGCAGGAGACTGCACGCATCGTCATATGCAATGAAGCCTGGGCGTAAATCGGGATAATCAGCCCAAATTGAATTGAGAATTCCCAGCACCTGGGGGGAACTCTCAGAGCGATAACATTTACCCCAGCCCACGGGAGCTCCACACACCCACTGAACGGTCTGCAAGCAATATATCGTTTTTGCTTTAAAAGTATGAACAACCTAGCCACCAGGCATGTCCCCCAGGGCTGCAAGTTGCACCTGAAGCGTTGGGCCATGAAGCTGGTGGTTCGCTTCACCAAGCTCTTGTTGGCGCCGAATGACTCGATGGACCCCAGGAAATGAGAGGCGAGAGAATCTGTTGGCGTATCGTCGCTGCCAATTGATGTGAGATTGAGTAGTGCAAGTAAGTGCACCTGCATGTCGAACGGGCAGGCCACACGGAATAATTCCACAAATATCCTGAAGATTGATGGGAACGTTGCAAAATCGGCCATTCTTGTAATTCACCAAGGGCCGCTCACACTCATCGAGAGCACACTTCTAAATTACCCGATGATGAGTTAAAGCTGCAGAAAATTCTGTAATACGTACCCGGTGTTTGATTGTTTTGCCATCCATCACTGCCATTCGAACGTATCCTCTAGGTGTACCCATAGCTGGTGCATTCTGTTGTTGCGGTTGCAGAATAGGAATTCCTGGATCGCTGGCAGCTATATTTCCAGCCTGCATAAAGTGTAAAAGTCACATTCCTTGAGAAACTGAGGGGTAAAGACTCAAAGTACCGATGGATAATGAAAGAAATTCTCATAGTACTGACTTGAAGATAGTTCCATCAAGAACTACTAAGACAAATAAATGCAAGTACCAACGATCCACGATACCAACCAAAGTCTTGCTATATGGAGCTGGTGGCAGTCTCTTTCCTCAATCTGTGAAACCCGGAGCGTCATGTTTTCTAGATCTCCCTGATGGCCGACATTGTGCCGAGCGCAGGGTTGAAGGCTTCCATTTGTTGGGCCTCCTGCTGTTGTTCACAGTACCTATGAACATTCCAACCGATGATAACCTTACCTCAAACTAAACTGAGGTCTTCACAGCCCGGACCAACCCTCATTTCTTCCAATTTGCTACGTAAGTACATCTCGATCCTTGACGCCTATTTTGCAGCCAAACTTTGATGACTTCGTACCCAAGTGTGAGGTTGAATGTTAAGGTTCAGACACACCTTCTGTCTTTTACCCCAACTGTGCATTCGTATCCCCTCACATTACAGCATTTCAGGAAATGGAGTAGTGCAGAATAGTGTCCTTAGAGAAATGGTTCAACTACAAGTATATATCCTGAAGCCATTCTCATCCCATAAGGCCCTGATGAGTCGAGTTGTCAGAAAAAAGCGATCATCTCAGACGATACTCCGTATATATCCTCAGAGTTGGCTGGTCCAATATTCTTTATTCTTTTTGTGGCCCAAGCCTCACTCTGATGTGTTCGGGCATCTCGGACAACACAAAGGACAATAGTATTCATTAAGAAATCTGTAAACAGCCAGTTGTGTCTACAACTACTATCTCTGCTCTTCACATCCCAAAATTAGGCAGAAGTCCCCGTGCGATGTTCCTGTTGCTGCTGAGATAATGGCAGGTATCATGTTTGGTTTAGGCCATTAGATTCTCGTTTTGAGAAGTAACAAGCAGAATCCAACCATTTCAATGGCATGTCGTCAGACTATCTGCGAAGGATGACATGGTACCTCGAATTCTGCTCGACAGAAAAGCTCATAAATTCCCACCTGAACGTCGAGGCAGGGCACTTGGCCGACAAGTTCAAGTTTCAAACACCTCGAACATTGGCCCACTGGCCGGATCTGCCTTCGTTACCATATCCAGGTGGCAGAAGTTTTCCTACTCGATTTGCACCTCTCTCCGTTCAGTCTCGCTTTTCGTGATAATTTTCTGCGCTCCTGAACAACGCAAGTCCCCTATCAATGCTGCGTGACCGAACAACAAGATGATTGCTACTTGCACTCAGGTCTAATTTGCCTATAACAAGCTGGATGCGGGGGGCGGAGACTGGGTGTTTCGTTTCGTGGAGGAGGGGATATAGATTCAGGTCAGCAAATCACACACAGAGTGAGGATGAGTCGTTGCAATGAAGAGGCAGAACTGCGGAATAGTGCAGAGGCTGGAATAGGAGGTCGTTGTGGGTGCATGCAAAATGTGTGTACTCATGTATATATAGTCCGGGAAGCCTATGACAGATAACCTGTCATAGTGGCCTTTTGGCTCAGTTGGTAACAATGCTAGCTCCCGGGCACGTTACATAACAGGTAGTAAGTCTGCACATGCTTTCGAAATTTCTCATGGCTGATTGGGGTCGGAGGGCCATGTGTCTGCGGACGGGTGATGAGTCTGAGAATCTGAGGAACGATCTCCACTGGAGAAGTTCTCTAAGCTACGACATAAAGATCACCAACTCACCTCATCAAATATCACCCCGTTGAAGATATGTGGGGAAACAGTGAACAAAAAGAATCACATGGCACACCATCTGTGTTGACTAGGATTATCAGTGGACAACGTGAATATCCCAAAAAAAAGAGCAGACAGCAAAAAAAAAAAAAGCAAAGGACTCGTTCTGCCATGCGGAGCAATGGCCCTAAAGCACAAGTAAATTATCATCGGCTAATGTCGGGATTTGCCGTATCAGTGCGCCCATGATCATCAAGCATATGGATATGAAACACACTGTGAAACACTGTGATTGAGCTACACTGAAAGCCGACGGTATATGGCGGGAGCCAGTGCAACTTGTCGGCTTTCAAGATGCGTCAATCGGGTAGTGGACCGGTCATAACTGATGTTGATCGCCGGAAACCACTATCTAATCTCACTGATTGATGGTAAATAATAGGCAACAATGAGCATCAGCAACTGCCAGCGGCCGACGTCGAACAGTGATGTTCATCGCTGACCACCAGTTCCAGTCCAGGGTTTATACCTCATGTAACGGGTTTTAATGGTGCTTATGTAACATAGGCAGAGACCCAAATGATGGCAAATCGCATCGGCCGCCCCTACGGCCTCATCTACACACTCGTTCAACAAACTTTGTATGAGAAATAGTCTTAGAAATGTGTTTCAAAGGGAATGTCTCGGACAGAATTTTTCATTCTGTTCAAATTCTTATTTTGGTTTTTGCAGATAATGCAAAGTAATTCACAGCACTCTGTCTAGGGGGAATTTAAATTTTCTGTTTGGAACATTCCCTTCAAACTGCTTTAAACCACATAGTGCAATTTTTTCCCATACTAAAATGTAAGTGTGGAAGTGTTCAGCTCAATCAAGCTTATATAACCCATCAAACACATCGCCTCCCACATCTGCCTCACATCTGGCGTGCTTGCACACCCATCTTCGATATCTCGTGTTTCCAAGATGCTGCATCTGTGTGGTTGATCTTGCTTCCAAAAATCACTCTCCAGCTCAAATGGTGCCACGCTCGAGAGATGGAGCTTGACAAGAAGTCCGAAATTCTGCCCCTGTCCAAGATCAACCCACAGCAGGTTGAACTTTGAGCTCTTCATTGCTGCTCTGATGCGCTGGTTGGCTCGGGTGGAGACTGGAAAGACTCCTCTAATTTGGAAACAAGTCTTGGCTGATGAAACAGTAGAGAGCGACAACGAGGAAGGACATGCCACATTTGGAGAAGAGGATTACAGTAATTGCATTATTCAGTAGCTATATGGTTAAAAAATAATTCGGTACTGTATATACCTTTATATAGATACATAGTTGAGTTTGGGTGGTTTAGAATATGTCCCAGGGAGATGTGGCCAGCGCAGGGTGGATGTGAAGCGATTTGCTATCGAAATTGTCAATTTGGCAGAAGGGCCAAACATGTACAAATGGACACTTCCTTTGGTGCTGTTGCCAGTGACAACCATTAGCCCTCCCAACCAAACTAACGACTTCTCCAGAACCACCATCATCAAAAATGAAAGAGTGGATTCGAGGCTCAAAGTCCTCTCTAGTTGATCCACAATAGACGGGGCTTGACTGCATCTGGCCCATTATAACGTCGATTCGGGACACAGAGAGATTCAGAGGCCCAAGGGCATACGAAGCACCAGTGTGATCTCTGCAGGGACACCATAATGGGTCATATCTTGATGCTTTATTGCTTTCTGTCCACCTAGGACTTGACTGTAAAAAGTAGTATTGCATTGCATTGATAAAGGCAGAGTAGGAGCCAGGGGAGGAGGGGAATTCGTGAATCGTCGCTGCCAGGGCGGCAAGAAACCCTCTGCCCTACCCGTTCCGGCCCGATGATGACATCGTCTGGACTCCGGATCTAGCCGGCACCACATCAGATAAGATTACGACTACAAAGAGCAACTGATCGCAGGCTTAGGCTGGCCCTTTCTGCTTGCCTGTCGTCTTCATTTTTTACTTACTTACTCTTTTTTATGTAGCTTTTCTGTACTTATTTGCATGCGTGCCTATAGGGACTGTTGAGGCGACGTATTTGGTGTTTTTCTGGCCGACAGGGAGTTATGGTTAACGAGCAAGGAATTGCTGCTGACCACCCACGAGGTTTTACCCGTACGACCCACCTGTTGTGGCCACAGCAGGTCGGGAAGACCACCAAGTGCTTAGTCTTTCTGCCCCCCTACAGTAGTGCGTGTGTTCGATGTATGATGGGTAACTTCTTAGTCTACAGAAGTTACGATGTCAGATGTAGTAAACTGATTGTTCCAGTTGTGGGACCACGTCAGTATAATATACCTCCTCCTCCTCCTATGCCTTGCCAAATGTGCTTGCATAGTCCTGGGAGCTGTCTATACAGACCACTTCCCATAGAGATGCATGTGTCGTCGGGAAAATGGCGGAAAGCCACAAACTACATCCGCCTTGGTGGTCGCGCATCCAGCTTAGTTTTGAGCCGTGTTCCTCATTTCACCTCCCATCCTGCTGTAATGTAAACCAGCTTTTGTTCTGCTATGTGTGCTGCGCATCGGGATCCATCCGCTCTCCCCGCGACTATTTCGTCCTTTTCGCTCTCTTCATTAGTCAGCAATGCACTGCCACTTCCGTCTCAAAAATTGGTGTCACTTTCCATCGTACACCCTGCCTCATACACTTCACACCAGCTGTCGCGAAGCTGATCTTTTGCTGGGAACACTACTGTCATGATGACCACGCCAGGATCCAGAATTCACAACACGCTACACTGACTTACTCATTTACTGTACTGTACCATTTCGACCGAATGTTCACACCATGTGACCCGTTGTCGCAGTACGGAGTTCGAGGCTGGTAGACAGAATAATGGGTCGGAAGTCCAGGATATGGGGAGTATGGGTGAAGCAGAAGCGAGGTGGATGGTCCCAGGAAAGTCGTAGAAGCGTAGAATAAGAATCAAATGTCACAGTTAAGACCTGAGCGTCCACTCTCGGTATGAAGAGAGGGATTGGGTAGTGCTCGTAGTAGATCTCAAAAGATGATGGAATAAAAGGTTAACTACAACAGCGTAATAGCTACTCTACTTATACTGTCTAGGGAACCGTGTGAACTAATCTATATATACTACAACTACCCTTAACCACATGTTCTCAGTGTCCTTGCTTCATCCTCATGTCCTGATGTCATCTCTGACATCATCATGACGTCATCCCTTTGGTCGGGCCGGTCTTAGTCATAGCCTCTTTGTCATCCAGCGCTTAGATCTCGGGCGCTTAGATAGGCGTTGGAACGATAGATCTTATCTAATCATGACATTACCCCCCCCCTAGGATCGTCGTCCCGACGATTTAACGTTCGTAGGCTTCGATTCCTGGTAACGGAGGAAACTTGGCTGCTTCGTTGAATCTGCCTGTTTCTGGGTCGTATAACCGTCGTTCCGGGTATGGCATCATCTCCTGCTTCGGCTTGAAACGATGAATTAAATAATCCCAGTGTCCCTGCTTAAAGACAGGGACCGTCTGCTTCGTCGTCGAGTTTGCGGACTCCTCTGTTTTTGGTGGCATCAAGCCTCTTTTTCGTAATTCTGCGGCCAGCGCCATCTTCTCCTCCATGGTCATCCCTTCCAGTTTGGACTCTACCGACAATTCTCGAACCGCGATCCCGTGCTCGACATTATATCTGTTCAAGAGCTTCTTCGCGTTCGACAAATGTCTCGTCGGTTCCCAGGTCCGTTCCGAAAGTGGGAAATTCTTCCACTTTATGAGGTACTGGTATCCTCTCCCACGTTTTCTGTGGTTGAGGACTTCCTCCACCTCGTACTCTTCTTCTCCACCGACAATGTTCGGCGGTGGTCGTTCTTCTCTCCTTCCCACAGGGGGTTCCACATATGGCGTAAGCAGTGCCTCATTGAAGACCGGATGTGACTTGTCCGTCTCCGGCAACTTAAGCTTGTATGCCGATGCGCCAACCTTCTCCAGGATCTCGTAAGGCCCCAGCCTTCTATCCTCCAGCTTCCCTGTCGGCCAATCTGTGGCTATGTTCTTTCCCTCTAGCCAAACCCGATCGCCGACCTTGAACTCCGGCGCATCCCGACGCTTAGCGTCGTAATATTTTTTCATGGTTTTCTGAGTTTTCTCCAGCGCTGCTGCTGCTTCCTCTCGAATCTTCTTCATTTTCTCTGCTAAGTCGTTCGCGGCTTCATTGCGCGACTCGACTGCGTTTTCTATCCCCTTCCAGGGGTGCATTCCCGTGTTTATGAAAAACGGCGACATGCTCGTCGACGAGCTCGTCTTGTCGTTGTGTGTGAATTCTGCCAGCGACAGCCAGTCGGACCAGTCCGATTGTCGATAGTTTATGAAAACCCTGAGATATTTTTCGATCTCCTGGTTCATCCTCTCCGTCTGTCCATCCGTGATCGGGTGGAACACCGTGCTCGAGTTCATCTCGACCCCCATAAGCCGGTTCAGTTCCTTCATGAATCCCGACACGTATCTCGGATCCCGATCTGAGATAATCTTCCGCGGCACTCCGTGATATCTAATCACCCTATCTCGGGTCAACCGAGCCGTCCCCTCACTGGTTTGCTCCATGCTTGTGGGCTCGCAGTGGATCATCTTTGAAAGGGTGTCGACCCACACCTGTATGGCGTCAAACCCGTTGCTGACTGGCAGAGGACCGATAAGGTCCATGGAAATGATCTGCCAAGGTCCCTCGGCAATCTGGTGCGGGTTCAGCTTTCCTTGTTGATAGCGGTGAACCCTGGTTCTCTGGCATGCCTCGCAGGCTTTCAGGTATTTCCCGACCTGATTCCCTAGTCGTGGCCACCAATAGTTACGTTCTACCATTTCCTGTGTTCGGTTCTCTCCTGGATGGCCGAGCAAGGGGTTATCGTGGTGTAGCCCAATGATTCTGTCTCATAGCTCTTCGTCTCGTGGGACATATATTAAGTCATTGTAATAAATGACGTCTTCTTTCTTTTCCCACCCGGGGAGCTTCTTAGAGAGCGCCTGCTTGACACTCTGATCTATTCTTTTCTCCTTCTTGATCGCTTCCAGGATCTCCGTCTCCGGTCCGTCGAGCACAATTTCTTGCGCACAAAAGTGCTCCGGTTTCAGAAGAACGACGTCATCATTGTCGTTTTTTCCTTGGTCATGATCTGATCTCCGAGATAAGAGATCTGCCTTCTTGTTCAACGCTCCGGGCCGATGGTGAAGGGTGAAGTCGTATTCTGCTAACTCCAGTATCCATCGGGCCTGTCTCCTGTTCAGCTTCTGAGGCTTCTTGAAATATTCTAAATTCTGGTGGTCCGTCAGAATTTCGAACGTCTCTCGCACTCCCATCAGCATCTGCCTGTACTCCTCCAAGGCGAGCATTATCGCGAGCATCTCTTTGTCATAGATCTCGTAATTCCGCTCGGTCTCGTTCAGTCCGTGTGACATAAACGCTACAGGGCGCCATTCGCCCTCCTGCTCCTGTGACAGGATTGCTCCCGTCGCTCCGTCCGACGCGTCTGCCTCTAACCGGAACTTGCCATTGTCCGTGGGTAATGCTAATACCACGTCTTCGGCAATGCGGTCCTTCAGCTTTTGGAATGCGTCCTTCTGCTCCTGTTCCCACCGGAAACCTTCCTTCCCTGTCAACCGTGTGAGCGGCTTGGCGACTTCGCTGTATCCCCGAACGAAGCGGCGATAGAAGTTGGTGAACCCTAAAAACGCCTGTGTTTGCTTCAGGTTCTTTGGTTCTGGCCACTCCATTACACCCTTAATCTTGGCGGGGTCCATCCTCATCGAGTTGTAGGAGATAATGACTCCTAGGAATTTGATCTCCGTGCGTTCGAACTCGCACTTCTCTGGTTTGAGGAACAGCTTGTTGTCCTGTAATACTTTCAGGACTCGCTTCGTCAACGCACGATGTTCTTCCAGATTGTCCGAGAAGATTAGGATATCGTCCAGATAGATGACTACCTTTCCTTCGTTGATGAGATCTCTGAGCAGATCGTTCATCATGGTCTGGAATGTCGCGGGCGAATTGGTAAGCCCGAAGAACATCACGAGCGGCTCGAACAGCCCTCGATTTGTGCGGAATGCCGCCTTCCACTCGTCTCCCTCCTTGATCCGTACATTGTTGTACCCCCATCGCACATCTAACTTCGTAAAGTACCGGGCACCTCGAAGTTTATTGACTAACTCCGAAATTAGCGGAAGCGGATAGCGGTTTTTAATCGTCATCTCATTGAGCTTCCAGTAATCTTGCACAGGTCGCAAGGTGCCGTCTTTCTTCTTTATGAAAAAGAACGCCGAAGCCATCGGCGATTTGCTGGGGCGGATCCTCCCGCTCTTCAAATTCTCCTCCAGGAACTCGTTCAACTTTTCTTGCTCCGTCACCGAGAGCGGGTATATCTTGCAATCTACAGCCTTTGAATTTGGTTTGAGCTCGATCGCATGGTCCCATTGTCTCTTCTCGGGTAACGAGTCGAACGATTCCTTCGCGAAGACTTTCACATATTCCCTGTACTCCTCGGGAATCTTCTCCTCCGTCATTCGCTCTTTTCCTCGATTGGCTTCTTCTGCCAATTTCTGTGACTGGGTCTCTTTCAACCTCAAGTCGATCGCTTCTCCGAAGTCCACAAGTAGAAGGGATTCTCCTTCTTCCAACTCGTTCTTCCACTGGTCTCCTCGTCCGAATTCCGTCCCAATCATGTTGCACTCCGGCGGGCACCGACTAAAGAGCAAAGTCTGTGCTCTCCAGTCTATCACAGGGTTGTGTTTGAACAACCAGTCGTACCCAATGAATATCCGGGCTTTGCCGAGTCCTGTGACGAGGAATCTCTGCTTCTCCGAATGGGGTCCGACGGACATGATCAACTCTACATAATGAGTGATCTTTCCCCGTGCGTTCTCGGTTCCGTCGGCATTCCGGGCGACGATATGCGCTTCAAGCTCGTGTAGCTCGAAGTCTTCAGCCTTGGCGTAGTCTCGATCGATGCATGTAGCTGTGCATCTGTTATCAAGAAGAGCCTTGACTGCGCGCGTCTTCCCTGTGTCCAACGTTGTCAACGTGACTGGAACCAGCATCTCATGATGCTTCCGCTGCCTCTGGACTTCCTTCATCTCCTTCGCTAGCCTGTCTCCTTTCTGCTCTTTGATTGCCTTGTGGGATAACCACTTGGCCGCCTTTAGTCCTGTCAGGCCGGCCGGCACATCAATCGGCTTCCCTGTCTTCTCCGTAGGCGCTACCTCCTCTTTCGAGGATTGAGCCTCCGTGACATCGTCACCCTTTTTCATCGCACTATTTGTTGCACTGGTTTGGGTTCCAGGGGCCTTTTTGAATTGAATCTTAAACTCGCTCCAGAGTTTATTCTTCTTGTCCATTTTCTGATTCTTTAAGTTACGTAACCGATTCTGATTCTCCAAGATACGTATTTTTTGTTTTTCTACACTAGCTATTTTCTCCTCGGCTCCTGCCGAGTCCAGTCCTTCTACTACTGGAGCAGGTCCATTCACATCCGTAACCGTAACTAAATCTTCGTATCTAATAGTATTTACTGGAACCGGAGAGCGTTTCGTAACCAGAGGGAGCGCCGCTTTGGCCGCAAGCGGGGACCCCTTCAAAAACCCTTCTCTCTCAACATCGTGGCCAGAGCCGCCAACTCCTCCTGGGAGTAGTCATCGGGCTTGAGAGCCCTGATGTTGAATTTCCCCTTGCGGGGTTCGGGACAATCCCGCTTCATGTGGCCATCCTTGCCACAGTTGTAGCACAGGAAGGGCGTGCCTTTCGCCTTGTTCCTGTCCATGTCCATGGGGGCGGTCTCGCCGGCCCCAATCTTCTTTGCCAAGTTTGGCACTGTCCCCTGATATCCCCGGGGTGGGGTTGTCTGTGCTACTGGTGTAGCGGCGTTCCTCTGGGCTGGTACCCAGAACATCCTGGCCTGTTGGGCCTTCCTGAGCGTCTGCCGCTCCATGTTCCGGCTGACTATCATCAGCCTTCTCCTCAGCTCCCGGTAGGTGGTGGGAGCTTCCATCAGCCCGACGTTGAGCTGATTCCTCACCTCGTCCGAGACGAGGTTCTCCAGGGTCTCCACCATGAAGGTGTCATGAGCCCCTGTTCTGTCCGACAGGTCGTATCCTGCCTCCTCCGCATTCAGCTCGAAAGCTTGAATGAAATCCACCAGGGCGGTCTTGCCCTGGCGCGTGGTGGTTAAGCGCATATGCGCCGTCTGGGTGCCGTTTCCGTCGGCAAACGTTTCTGCTAAGTCTTCCAGGAATTCTGGGAAGTCGCAGTTCTCCTCGAAGGCATTCTGCCTTCGAGCCTTCTTCTTCCAGTTCCGCACCCAGTTGGACGCCGGACACCTGGCTCCGTCTTCTCGGCCCAGTAAGGACACCGTGAAGGCGATTTTCTTCTTCTCGGTGTTGAATTCCGAGACGTAGGCCCAGATGTAGTTGTCTAGGGCGTCGCACCAGGTTTCAAACTTGGATTTTTCATTCCCGTCAAACATCGGCGGGGTTTTTGCATAAGAGATCCTCGAGTATCCCGAACGCGGGGGTTGATCTTCTCTGACTCGGGGAGGGGCTTCCTCCTCCATTGGGTGTTCGGGGGTCTGGGGGCGCGACATCTCAATCGGCGCTGGCGATAGGGGTTTCGGGAGTGTCGGTGGGGATACAGCTGCGATTAGCTGCGTAGGTCTGGGCGCTAATACTGCGCGGTGAGGAGGAGGTGGGCGACTGGTGTGGCGGGTTATCGACAGTAATGCCAATGGAGGGAGGCTGGGTGGGAGTGGTCTGGTCGGGGGTGGAAGAGAAACGGCCGAGTGGAATAGCTCAGACTCGTCTTCTGAGTCGGATGGGGGAACACGGTAAGACGTCCTGGTAGGAATCGCGGCGTTAAAGCCGGGCAGGGGTTCGGTATGCCACTAGGGCAGGTGGTGAGGTCGAGGCGGTCTTTTGCTGACAGAACAGTCCAGGGTCTTCTACGACTCCCCCCGTGGCTGCGAGATAGCCCTCTCCGAGGATTAGGCTAGTGCTCCTTTGTCTGCTTTACGCGGGGACGGTCTCAACGTTTCCCGTAGTGTGTAGCGACGTCTGTTCAAGTGAACCGCGCACGATGGGCGCTGCAATTGTTTAACGTCGGTGTGGACGACGTGAATGGTGGTAGGGGAAATGAGTCTTCGGGTAAGAGGCTGCCGCAACGGCAGAAAGGGTAAGAGGTAGAGTGGGTAGGTGGGGAGAAAGGGAAAGGAGGTTGGAAGTGGCGGTACGAGGGTATGAGGGGTAACCTTTTATTATGTCACAGTTAAGACCTGAGCATCCACTCTCGGTATGAAGAGAGGGATTGGGTAGTGCTCGTAGTAGATCTCAAAAGATGATGGAATAAAAGGTTAACTACAACAGCGTAATAGCTACTCTACTTATACTGTCTAGGGAACCGTGTGAACTAATCTATATATACTACAACTACCCTTAACCACATGTTCTCAGTGTCCTTGCTTCATCCTCATGTCCTGATGTCATCTCTGACATCATCATGACGTCATCCCTTTGGTCGGGCCGGTCTTAGTCATAGCCTCTTTGTCATCCAGCGCTTAGATCTCGGGCGCTTAGATAGGCGTTGGAACGATAGATCTTATCTAATCGTGACATCAAATGTGAATAGGGGCAAGTGCCGTGTGGGCGTGGGATACGAATGGAGGACGTAAGAACTCAGGGAGGGTAGATATCTGGGGCTCGGATGGATCGTCTTCACTGGCGCCGTAGTCACGGTGGACCACTCAGTTCACTGGGCGCGTCGATTGTCGTAGTTCAGGTGTAAGAAGGTAATTATTGACATGTGTACGTACGAAACAAATAACCGGTCCGGGGACCGGTGTACCGTAAAGTACGTACGGGGATATGAAAAGGGGGAATGGCGACGAGCGGTCCGTCCTACCCTTCCACACCGTCACCTAAGGTGTTCATTTTTCCAGGTGTTCATTCTGACAAATGCGATCAAAAATTACCATAAATGGTAATTCGGCGAATGCCGCGGCGGAAATCTTCGCATTTCTTAGCCTATTTGGGCCTCAAGATCTTGCCGTCACCATCACCGACTTCAAAAATGTTCAGTTCAGGACCCTCCGTCACCCGTCACCTGAACATTCGGTCGAAATGGTACAGTACATTGGGTTTCCCTGTTGACGCGCGCGCAATATCCTCATCTAAATAGTATTGTTGTGAATGCACAGCACAACAGAATGGCCAGTGGAAGATTTTTGTGACATCCTTGCTAAATTTGGCTGAGCAACAAGTGACTCGGTAACAACAATGCACTCACTCACTTATTCCATGGGCAAGATCTTTATCCTGGATACAGCAGTGATGTGCACTTCACGCCAGCTCACCCAACTTCCAGCCAGTTCATACTGCAATGCACCCATACTCTGCCGTACCTTATCATGATTGTACCATGCACATAAACTGGGATCATGCCACTGTGGTCAATTGTTTCCACCTGGTCTCAAGACACCTGATATGTTTTTTTGGTGCTCGGAGCTTGGGATCAGGTTCCCAACAGTTCGATCCGCCAAGATCTGCATAGTCAAGGCTATTTGAGATGGCTATTCCATTGCCCCAACCCATTATAATATGGACACAACTCGAGTTGTCAACCAAACGGAGGATGGTGCAATAATTGGATTGGTTGAGAAAACAACTCCTCGTCAGACAAGTTCTAGCTAACATACAGACTTCTTGGAATCTTCAAAGGACACCAATTCTCTTCTCCATCAACAATGCGCACCGATAAACTCTTCAGGATTTCTCTGAGATCAGTGTTTTCATATTTTAGGGGAGAGATTCATGTTCCTTGAACCGTTCTTTGGCTCCTGGTTTGCACCATTCTTGATCTGTGGCTACCCCCGTTGATGTGCTGATTTGTTTCGCTTTTTTGTGTTCTTTTAGTTCTACTGTGGCGAGTTAGATGTTTTGACTGAAGGCTGCGACCGTGAGCTCGGCTATGGGGATGTGGAGAGGCACAGGGACAATGGTGTAATTAGTGCATGTACACCGGGATACTTCCTGGAAACTGGTGTTCCTGAGCAGGACCATGCCGTGTAATCCTACCTACCTACCTACCTACCTACCACGCCCCATTTGCATGCATGAGAAGTAACACTCGGATTTATTGTTCAAACCTGGCTCGGAGTAATCATGCCTTCTAAGATGTGTTCTTCTGGCCTGCGCAGCTGCCAAGTGAACTGTGAACAATTCTGAAAGGATCCTTGGCATCGAAATGCACATGCAGGTCTCCAAGGCATCGTGTCATGCAGCGTGGGATTGCATGGGCATGATTTGAGCTTTAAAGGAGTCATTTTCACGTGGAGGATCAATCTATGGCAGCAGGGATGCCTGAGATGGGACAATCATTGTGTGTTTTCAATAATTATATGAGGGAAACGGAGATCAATGTCACTGACCCGTCATGGGAGGGTTCAGATTTTGCAGGGCACCAAACGACCGATTGTTGCATTGACTGTGTGCATGGCATCCACTTTACCCTCCTCACAAGTACAGTTCGATTTCGAACTGGAAGAACAACAGATGGCTCATGCGACCTGGAGCCAAACACCAGCACATCCTTTAGGATGTGAATTGTGAATGAACGTCCGGATAAAGTTTCTCCGTGAGTCGGAATGCTCCTCTTGTCCCTCATGCTCCACCTAAATGAATACTCTAGGAAAATATGCAGGAATGAAAACACCTGTGGAGGAAGTCATGGCCCAGATACAAATCAAATGGTTAGACTCATGGCGTATCAATGTGCACAGAAGGTGCGAGATCATCAGATGGTCATCATGGCCTCAAGCACAGAATAGAACATGCTGATGATGCGTGGCCACACCTGCAAAGCCCAACTTACCCCTCTAATTAGAGGTGGAGATGTATTGGTTCTCCCCCTCTAATTAGAAGGCCTTTGGCAATATCTCGAGCACATGTTAATTACCGTTAGTTATTTAACCAATAGCTCAATAATTACCGCGATCACATCTACTATTATCTACTGCTGTTGCCATCAGAGATGACCCTCGTTCCCTCCCACCCATCAGCGTGATCAAAGTCGCTGCCAGCAATGCCGCCGTTGTGTGTGCCACCCTCAAAAATGCCCGTAAATTCCCGAAAAAATCACCATTACTGTACAAGCCCTGATTAAACTGAAGGCATCTATAGCATAATATGTGTAAAAATACAAGTACAAGAAACCTCTATAATTCTATGCAGGGGACTTAGAGATATCGGCAGGACTGTGTGTCGGTGCGTGCCGTGCACCCTGCCATCCCGCTCACCATCCCAACACATCACCGACGATGTCGGGCAAAAATACCTAGATAAATTCCCAATAAAAATATACAAAAAATCGTAAATAATAATACAATGCAGGCATGCCTATCGCGCCCTCATGTGTCGTCGGCCCGCCATCAGCGTGCCCACTGCCTGCCTCTGACCCATGCCGCAATCGGCACATTGGGCGGTATAGCCGGCTGTCCTGAGTGCCACCACACATGCACCACCATCAAAGATGGCTCCGCTCGCTGTCAGGCGTGCCTGCCGTTCAGAATCTTCCGGATTCCCATCAATTCTCCCACTCTCCCTGACTTCCTCCTGCCCCCAATAAGCAACATAAAATGCTCAAATTATTATGGGGGGTAGCTACGATCTGTGGGAGCGTATCCTGCACCAAGCGCCCAGGGCACTCCCACACGCTTTGCCAGCATTCAAATCCATAGAGTATTGCATGGACATGCATGAGGTCAGCACCAGCGCCACTCACCAGTTCCTCTGCATAGGCCATGAACGTCGTCTTGATTATTTCCCTCGTGATCTGACTGTTGAGCCACAGCGATCGGGGATCGAGTCCCCAGGTGTCGTCCCATGGCGTCCCTACATTATGCGCATACACTCCAAAAATCGCGCCGTTTACCACTAGCATCCACAGCTCTGCACAGCGCTGACTCTCAAACAAATCCCGAATCGTGTTTGCGAGTCGCACTTGGAGTTTTGGATGCACGACCGCAGGCCAATTCACAAACCTGTCTATCCAGAGGAGTGTGTACAGCTTGGGCTACATTTCCGGTGGCCACGAAAGGGGAATTTCAATGAAATCTACACCACCATTTGTTGCCAGTGTGGGAGCAGCATGGGAGCGGTGTTGCAGTAACGAGTTCTCTTCTGGTTGACAGAAAGGTGGGTCGGAAGTCTGGGAAATGGGGTACACAGGTGAAGCAGAAAGCAGGTGAATGGGTCCCAAAATGCCGTGTCCGCGTCGAATAGAAATCGGGTGTGAATAGGGGAAGGTGCTGTGTGGGTGTGAAGTACGGTTGAGGCTCGTAAATGCTCGGAGAGGGACAGAATCCGGTGTAAGGGTGCTCGGTGTTCACTGGTGGCATACCCACATTGGAGTACTCAAGTCACTGGCTGCGACGATGGTGGTGGTTCAGGTGTAAGGAGTATATATTTGGCCATGTGTACATACAAAACAAATACACGGTCCGAAGACCGGTCTACTGTAAAGTACGCACGGAGATATAAAATAAGGGGGAGGTGACCTGCGATCCATTCTCCCCTTTCACAGCGGTCGATGTCAGATCAGCACAAATGTGACATAGATTGAGGTCCAATGGTTTGGGGCCGGTGTGGTAGGAGCAGATGGCCGGCCAGTGGAATTTCGACTTCACGCCGCCTCAGTTCTTACTTCAGCAGCGGTTCAAATATTCGGCATTTATACATTTTCATTCCCCAATTTACCTATCTACATGTTTTGACACAGACTTACTTTCACAGCTTTTTCTCCGTGTAATCGGCTAAAACTTCTCCATTCATTTTTCTACAGGTTCAATTTTGAATCTGGACGAGGCATCCGATTGCTTTGCAAGGTATAGACTTCAGAAGCTCAGTGAACGGACTTCACCGGTAGATGAGCTATTGCGTACGTAGTCCATCGGAATGAAGGCAAGCCCCAAGAGGTTTATTGGGCATTCACCTCCCATATTTCGCCGATATCTCCGAGCCGTGTGTTCGGACGTCTTGATGCATCAAAGGATTTATGGTTGCAGTGGGTTGATTTGATTACTCTACATTTATTTATTTACTTTACATTTTTCCTCGACAGGGATTCAGTTGGTGTATCGTCTTGAAGATCAACAGTCTGTAGGTCTCGCACGGGAGGGTATCGTCGGGGGCCAGTACTGGCGCTGTTGGCAGCAGTTACCCTTGCTCCTGTTGCATCTTCATGACCGAGCCATTGCATCATTGCATGCTGTTGACTGACAAGGGGGTACATCTTCGGGATTCCTGGCTTTTGCTTTGACATGGGCCTAGATAGATTTTTGTGCAGCCCCGACGGTCTTCGAGCACGGACGCGTCAGGTGGATATTACATAGTCGTTTGTATCAGGGGATTCTCCCAAACAGGGACCCACCTATCTTTTTCCCAACACCAAGCCTCGCTGGCCTGCGGACAAGCGTCCAATCGTGCTCAAACTCCATCAACACCCTCATCTCAGTCTCCGAGTAGCAGAAGCGCTCTTGAAGATCATCTTTTGACTCTTCTCACACAGCCATCTGGTTGTCATCGCACCATCACTTTCGATCTGTGCCTGGATCCTTGCATTGCAACTAGGATACACCTTACGGATTCGTTCCGAAGGCTATACTACCTACCTAGGAGCTCGGATTACTTCGCGTACTCGAGCTTCTTCAGGATCATACATTTGCTGACTACGCATCGAGTTGTTGTGACTTTCCTTCTCTGCCCCCTTCATTTCTTTTTCTATCTCATATTGACTTCGGTTATCGGCCTTTCTTATTTCCCACACACACCCACATTGATCCTTCTACCAAGAACTTATTTCTTCCACACTGGATCGACCTCGGAGGACCTACGTAGATTATATATGTTTCTGATGGTCTTCCAACGTCGAGGACATTTAATGCCAATGAAAAAGAGGACAAAAATGCTGTGATCAAGGATCGAACACAAGCCAAAAAAACAATCAGTAAATCTCAAAACTGGAGCAGAACCAACTGAGCCAGATGAATGTTCTCAGCAGGATTTATGTTCTACCTAGTGATTGGCTACCATTGCTCAGCATCCAGTACCAAATGAACCGGGAGCTCGCTGGGGAGGGACAATTTGGATGCAGGACGCAGTCAAACATCAGAACAAAATGTGGTATATGGAGAGCTCAGTAGACCAGAATTTGACAGGTTGCAGGAAGGCACTCAGGGGTAAAGTGGGGTTGTGTCGAATAGCTGATGGGAGTCCCTAGCTCAACAGACTCTGAGAAGCTCGATGCCAACAAGGAGGGACACTGGATCTTCGAGCATGGTCCACTGTTGCCTCTGATGTCGATACAACATTGGAGAAAATTGCTCGGTCCAATGACACATCGGCCTGATTTCGGCGCTGATTTGATCTAGTGATCTGCAGGGGTAACCCCCGGGTGCGGAACCTTGTACCCTTACCCTTATCCTCCAAAGGCCCCTACCCTGGGCAAGGGTAGGGGTACGATAAGGGTATTTCGAAGGGTATTGCTATTACCCCAGGGTTGCTAATCCTTGGGGGTTTTGGTAAGGGTATTGTGCATACAGTATCTGGGTGCCAGAAATCAAAGTCTACATATATTTTCTGTCTATAACAGGATGTTAGACATCCTTAGTGCAGCATTTTAATTACTTTAAACCTCACCCAATATATAAATATCATTGACAGAACTTGAAATTCATGGGGTTACACTTGAACACTGCGGCAGTTGGCAGTACTATCGATTATCTCTCCACATTGAGTCAAACCCAGTAACTAGAGTCCATTTCAACTTCAGAAAAAAGTGTACCATGCCTGTGGGAGCAGATAGGTAGAAACCCTTCATACCCCTACCAAGGGTAATGGTTTGTGGAGGGTCAGGATTCTCATACCCTTACCCCTACCCCTAAGGGTACAAAACTTCCGGGGGTTTCAATACCCCTGCAGATCACTAATTTGATCTGCTTGGCAGCTAGGTGCCACTGAAACGGTGCACTCCGGTGCAGCTGTGAAATCGAAATCTCTAAAATAGTGAGCTCGGAAAATGTGACAGTGAGTCTGAGCGAACCCAAGAAACTCAACCGACTCAACACCAACCTAACTCAACTAAATCTCAAAAATCTCAAAATCTCGTGCTGACACCCTAAAATAAGTCCCAGGGGAGGAACTTAAATAAAGAGATGCTACCCGTAGGTTGTATTTGCTTGGGGGACAGTACAGGAGTTTTACTTGCCCTTCAAGAAAGTATGTGCTGAAACGTTGCACTGAAGTGTAGCAGTGAAATCAAATACAAAAGAGTCAGACAAAGTCTGCACTCCAATATATCTCAATCAACCACCAACAACTCAAATGCGATGTGTGTGTTCGGGGAGGTGGGTCAGGTGTATCAACCGTCAATCTCAAAGAAACCTTAAAGTCCTTGCCAATTCACACAGTATAGTGCAATTATAACCAATTTTATTGATTAGCCTAGGTACTACCCACTAGAACACTGGTTGGACTTTAAATTTGGCACACGGCCGCCACAAGAGACTTATACTGATCTTTTATAGCCAAAAGACAAAGTCTTATCGACCAGTTAAGCTCAAAACAAAGACGTCAGGCTATAGCCATGCCTGAGAGGTCTTAGAAATGCCAACAGTGGAGTGGGGTTCACTATCATATCTAATTTACATGCGGGTTTAAATACTATACTTGCACAGCCTTGTCATAAATGGAAATATAAAGATCCACCCAAAGCTCTGGGTGTTCCGCAGCAGTTCTCCGCGCATGACCGTGAATTATAAGCACATTAGTCAGTCTATTCGGTCCCACAAAAAGTCCGAGTGTTTTATTCCCCCAGGAATAACACAGCCTTTTGAATTATATCTCCATGACAATTGTGATTCATTAGAACTCAGAAGACAGCGCCAAGGCTGCCCTGGCCATTCTAGATGATGCCTGGACGTCCACAACGGCGCTCAGCTGTCTCCGACCTAGGAAAGCCCACAAAGGCCCAGAGAATTTCCACAGTTACCAAATAAGGTAAGTTAGTACCTGCATTACATGTATCCTCTTCCAAATATTCCTGAGAGCGAACCAATGGTTATCCATTTGTCCTTTAAGCTGTACATATGTTCCTTCCAACGTCCCATGTGTTTAATATATGGCCTAGCATCCATATTGCACTCAAACTTGTTGCACAATCAGTACAACTTGCGGGAGTGTTTCTATAGCCAGTATGATGAATATAATGTTTGAAACTGGTATTTCAACGCATCCGGCAGCCTAGTACTCAGTCCTGGGATAGACTAGCACCCTAGTATGATCTTATTGACAGGTTTTATCAGTTTATCCAACTGAAAGGTTGCAAAATTGGATTATTTTAGGCATGTTCAATTTCATGCCTCATCAGCGCAATTCAAAAGAGTCTTGCGGGAGAGCAATCTAATCTTAAAATGAGTGGTGCACTTGCATGCAAGAGTTTTTATAATCTTTTTCTATCTTGTAAACCAAAATCCAAAAGGAGTGGTGGGTGGCTTCGAGAACAGACCCACAACCTTCCCAAGCTCTACAGCTCCAAGGGTAGGTATGTGTATTTCAAACTGAGCAACCTGAGCCTATGGCTACTAAGGATGGCAAGTGTAAACTGACCCCGAGCTTAAAGCTGCCAGGGAGAACAGCTATGAGCATGCGATACTGGCTTTTTATATAATAATAAAAAGAACCAGGCAAGACAGAACTCCGAGCTCCTGCTCCCAGGAGTTGAAATGCAACTGTGCCGCTTCTAATCTATGGTGTACAAGAGTGGACCCGCAGATATCTATAGAGCACTTAAGGTCCGAACCACTGGCTACAAATCTTAAAGCGATGAGCACTTCTGCAGGGAGCAAGACTCTTTCTATAAATGCTTTGTCTGAAACGCTCAAGTCAATCCCAATGTTTATCACTATTCAAGCTTGACAAGTTCTTTTTATTAAATCTGTCTCTAATCCAGCAGCGACTCAGAGCCCGATTCTTTGGGGGTGAGGTCTACTGACTACACCTGGTGCTACACTACACCTTTTATACAAATATACAAGATATATGGAGATAAGAAGAGTTCTGGGGGACGCATGGTTATTTCTTGGCATTCGGCGGGGAGATGCCTTAATAAGGCAGACCGAACCCTCAAATAGTAGTCTCCCGGGGTTCTATCTGGTGCATACATGTGCTCCCCTGGCTTTACTCAGCAAGCCGGGTATGCCGACACAGTATGAGTAATAATCATGCAATTCAAAGGTGCTGTGGAGGAACATCTGCTACCCACGCAACCATCTGATCTATCTTTGTCAGGGTTCTAGAACCGACCCGCGGGTGCTGCACAGCCACAGACATCCGACCTGCAGAACGTACAAGCCTCCCCTAGAACTTCAGTCAAGTCTTTCTGTCTCTACCATTTCTGTTGTTCTGTGGGGAGCAACTCCCATATTGTTCACTTCCTTCCCCTGGAACTGTATCAGGGGACACAAGTCCATTCAATATCTATCAAACTGCGGGAGCGATTATGTAATCAACCCGCAGAACTTGAACCATGCTTTCCCATGGTCCACAAATCTTGTGAATCATCCACACTTGCCATCTCTTGCTTGCCAGGTTGCCTCCCACCAAATCCCTTTGATCACTTCACACACGCATAGTAAATATGTGTCCCACAGTAGGTCTACAGAACTAATCTGACCCCATTGTGAAGGTATCATCATAGCTCTATAAACACGTAGTGCCTGCAACCTTACAGAGGTCTATGGCTAAGTTCACCACTCCAGGGCAGAGTGTGTACTCTAGTGATTATGTCTTACATAGAGATGTAAGCTTTGTGAAAGCTCACAAAAATGCGATTTTCATGTGTGTACGGGTACACACCTTATCACCGCAAGGCAAGTAAGTCTCAATAACCTCAAGTGGTACCGACTTATAATCTGCTTCGATTGAATAGATGTGTTAGTTTGGGTTCTGGGGCATCACAGCTGCAACCTGGGAAGTTCCGAGGTCTGTTTGGGCTCTGGGGGATCACGGCTGCAACCTGGCGAGTTGTGAGCTCTGCTTGGGTTCTGGGGGTTCACGTCTGCAACCTGGCAGGTTGTGAGCTCTGCTTGGGTTCTGGGGGTTCACGTCTGCAACCTGGCATGTTGTGAGCTCTGTTCGCAACCTGGCTCTAGGGGATCAAGGCTGCAACCTGGAAAGTTGCGAGTTCCGTTTTAAGCCCGCAACCTGGCAAGTTGTGAGCACTGTTTGGGTTCTGGGGGATTAACTTGGGTTCTGGGGGAAAACGAGGCTCTGTTTGGGTTCAGGGGGATCAGATTGAGCATGGCCTGGCCAGTCATGATCTCTATCACCTAATAGCTAGCGGCACAACCTGGCCAGTTGCTTCCATCACACTAAGGGATTATAGGGTTTCTGGGGTAGAGCCAAACTTATTGTGGAACAATCTGCCAAGTTATCTACCTGACAAGAGTGATTTCGGTAGGTTGTGGGCTGTGGTCTACCTGATGAGTGCAAAAGAACGAAACCACTACAAAAAGGGACCATGGGACAATCTCAGATTGTTCCGTTCTACATCACTGGAGCACAGTCCACTTGAGATGCAGAAGATCATGCTCTTAATTTCCAGTGCATATTTGTGTGCAACACAAATGTGCCCAATACCACGGGTTCAGGGTAACATTTGACACCCCACACAAATGCAGGAGATGCGTTGACATTATAGTAAGAGAAGGACATAAACAAAGCACCCAAGTATGGTTGTATATTTTTAAGTGTTACCTATGCATCATGACTATGACTTTCCCACAATCACATCGTTTTAAAGTGGAAAATCCATTGAATATCAGTCGGGGGAAAGTTGGATGAACATTGGACTATTTCCTGTCAGCCCCACTGATTTCTACAGCACAAATGTTGAAAACCACACCATTCCATGTTGAGCTCTCCAATAGCTTTGCATATTCCACTGGTTGAACATTTCAAGTTTTTTGGTGAAAAAACTAGTGAAAAATGTTTTGAATTTTACAGCAATTTTTCAGTGAAAAACCAAGTGAAAAACTTGTAACTTCTTCATGAATTTTTTGAACTTCAAAACTTTTTCAGCACTTTTTCAGAAATTTTTCACAAGGTTCAAAAAGGTCACCAAAATGTTTCAAGTTTTTCACCTACTTTTTTGGCGAAAAATTCTCTGGACCTACCCTATATGGTAATTTAGAGGGTGGTGGTGTCTTTTTTTGCACAAAAAATGTGCGGATTGATGAGATCGATTCAGAAAAAACAAACTCAGAAAAATCGAAAAAAAAATTGATTTCATGACAAAAAGGACATAACTTTTGAACCTGTGCACGGATTGACTTGAAACATGCAGAACACAATTGAGCATCCATTTTTACCCCCAAAATCAACCCCATGTGCAAAATTTGAATCCTGCACCCCTTGATTCACGGTGTTTTCAAAATTCACAACTGGTTGTTTGGAAATCACCGAGATCCCGTGACCTAGTCTCTCATAGACAGACACTACAGTAACAACAGTTGAGGTGCTCGTAGTGTGGCGGGAAACAGGCTGGAGGTCTGGCTGACGTGGGTAATTTACCTTTGGTCCCAACCGGGACCTATTTGACCTAATTTACCACTGGCAGTGTAAATTACAGTCTATTCAAATTTTGTGATCTGACGACTACAGTCAGTACAAACTCTCACACAGTTCGTCATAAGGAAGAACCAGGAAATATCATTTACATGACAACTACAGTCAGTACAAGCTGTAGGTAAATAAGTAATTGGCAATTTAAATACATGGAATAGCTCTTACCTCTCACGCAGTGCCAGTTTGTCGTAAGGAAGAAGCAGTGAGAGATATGAAAAGATGCGAACAGGATCAGTGTTGCAGCTTAAGGGTTAAGGGTTAATTAAGGTTAACCCTTAAAAAGCCCTTAACTTAAGCCTTTAACAATATCCCAGAACAATATTAAGACAGAGGACATGGAACCCCGGCACCTTTATGTAAGCAGCCATCAGTGATTTTTCTCGACTGTAGTACCATCCTCCCAGTAACTTTTATGACAAAAACTGTTCAATCACATAAGACTACTGTTAGTTTAGAGGGTTTCACAGGCAGAAATTTATTTCTCATGTGACTGAATACAAAGTAATAACCTGTGGAAGTTTTTTTCTCAATATTTTTTGGTGTGTTCTACCGGCTTTTCTGAGCGAATGGTGCAGTTTCACAAAAACACCCATCAACATTTAGCATGTGGCTATGCGGACAGCCACCGTTCACGTGACCTCTCTGCCTCTTTTTTTCGTGCGCACAACGGCCAATTCTACCCCTTTCTCTCGTCTTTTCACATGTCACCATGGCATGACCCACAAAGCAAACTCAGGCCTCTCGTGCAAATTCCAAAAAGGCAACTGAATCATGCAAACTGACCCTCAATGAAGGATCTGATTCTGACCATGCTCCCGGCAATGCCATCCCACCGGGTACTTTTTCTGGTGCTGATCAACATTCATAATGCGACCATCATCATTCTCCTGCCTCTCCAGCCGATTCTGCCTCTACCGACACCTCCTGGGACTTTAATTTCGGTGAGGGCTCTGGAGAAACGGTTTACTTGCACTGTGCACCGGCTTCAAATGCGAGGCCGGGCGGACTGACTGTTGTTGCCAAAGGATCCTATTTTGCCAGCCTGACTTTGTCAATCAGAAGTCTGCATTGGAAGAATATGTTGTGTCCCGTGGCCACATCTGTGATTTCTATCCCAAATATCACTGTGAACTGAACTTCATAGAGATGTATTGGGGTGCTGCGAAGTTTTGTTATCGCACGAGCACGAAGACTTCAAATATCATGGAGATGGAACGAAATGTCAAGGTGTGTTTGGACGATGTTTTGAAACTTACAATTATTCGGTGAGCTTCCTTCTCAGGAGATGTGAACAATCATTAAATCTAACTCTCAAGATATGCCAATCATGTGGCACACTTTTTCTCTGCATATGCTCAAGGTTTGACCAGTGCAAACTTGATTTGGATCAAGAAACCGTACAGGAGTCACCGCATTTTACTTCCCTTGATGATGGCTGAGATCAAGGCTTCAATTTTGGCCTTCAAGTCAGGATATGTGATCCTGTAATTATTTAGATTGTGTCTGGGACGAAATTGGGCCGAAATACAACTGTTGAAATTTTTCGAACCTCAGATTTGGCCGTGGGAAAGATCATATAATCAGATTACATAAGGGTGCTGGGGTTCCACGTCCTCTGTCTTAGTCATTGAATCTGGGCCGCTTGCAGATGATGCCGCAATGTGGCACGCCATATCATGATGCATCCGTATCTTGCATTGCCGCCGTCCCGCGCTGCTCTCGTACTTCTGACCGCACTCACCACAAAGTAATGCCTTCCAACCAGCGATCCCCTCTCCATCCTTTTGTCTGTGCTGCGCAGTTAATACATATGTGCACTTTGGCCCCTCTGATTGATCTACACCCCGTATTCCATCTGAGCACTGTCACCTTCACCCTAACATCTCCGCTGTTTGCTTCCATTATGTGTCTGGGATCAGAGGCATTTATTTAAGTACGATCTTTACCCCCAGGCCAGCCTCGAAGCCCATACCAATTCACCCGCGTTGTGAAGCCATCTCGATTGCTTTGTTATCCTAGACTTGGTTGCTTCTTTATCCTAATAAATTCCCACCGCCGCAGACCAGCACGCGAATTACAAGCTCGCTAGCACGGTGATGGACCATGTGCGGCCGATTAACGTATCTGGTCAGTCTTCATCTTCGGTTGAGCTAGAGGTACTGAGGATCTCAGCCCCCTGCAGAACGAGGCGGATGTTTACGAGCCGAATTATGAAGGTCAGTTTTCTGTGTGCCGCATGTGTCGGATTGGCGCTGACGAGCGTTCTGGGGAGATCACTACCCCGAGCTGGCAACAATCAAGATGAAGTAGTAAGTCCCCTCCAACTCCGGTTGCCTTCTAAGAACCCTGATCGTGGCTTCCTCCCAGTGATCCTGATCGTCTGCTTGACTGCTGGCAATGCAGTGAGCTTTTTTCGTCTGTCTTTCATCCCAGTCTGATTCTGATGTGCCATCTAGTTGGTTGGGATAGCGAGTCATCTAGGTACTCGTGTTTGATGCTAGGGATTACATGATTGTTTCTGCAATATTATAGTAGATTATTAACATTTGTTTGCGAATCTATCTGCCTATGACAGGTGTTCTGAGGATCAATCTGCCTCTATGACCTGGCTTATCATTCAATCTTGGTATCAGAGTCTGTATGTCAGGGTGCGACACTGGACAAGGTTTCTCCCTCAACCTGATGCTGCTGATTTTCTTCGAATAGCTCAGCGCTTCAAATCCCTCCTATCAACCTCAGGCTGTCTGTCAGATAAAAACCTCACCTCAGACGTTCCCTATCGCGATCCTGCTTCCACTCACCACCATTTTTACTGAAGATTGGGACTCTATGCTGCTGGTGCTCTACAAAACATTGGTATGTGTCTTTCAATGAATCTTCTGTATCTGAATAGTACTTTCCAGGCTACACTGGCTCTCTATGGTGCACAATTGCCCTCTTTTCCAAAACTGGCATAGCATACCTCTGACATTGAACAAGGGGTTTATGTCGTACTGTTCATTTTCGCGGTCTACGTTCTCTATCATAAGAAAACCTCTGGGCTCCACGCTCTACTTTTTGCCATCTGTGCAATGTTTCTTCTTGGAGCTTCCCAGTTTATTCTACATATTGCTACCGCTGGAGTAGCCCTGTGATTGCTGGAACAGGCCGTTCGAGAGGGGGTCCTGTCCCTGTCCAAAGATCAATCTATCTGATCCGACTGTACCAGGTGTTGTTGCTGGCACAAGACTGTATCCTCGTAACGAACAAGTCAGGGCATTCAGTGTTTATGACGACTTTAAGTAGTTAGCCCTCCCAGTGTGGAAGTATTGGGTTCTTGGTAGGTGGATCCACTCGGGTGTGTGTTGGAAATGAAAAGGGCCAATGAGAGAAGTAAATATAAGATTGAGAAAGAAATTAAGGGAGAAGGGAAGAGAGAAGCGGAGAGATTTCAGTAAAATGAATCGTACGGAATATTTAGGCCACGGTAGCTCGACACGTAGTCAGCAAATACGTGATCCCGGAGAAACTCGAGTATGCAAAGTAATCCGAGTCTCTTGGTAGCTAAGCTGGCCTTTGGAACGAATCCGTAAGGCGTGATCCGTGGCGCAATGCAATGGGGATCCTGATGCAGACTGAAGGTGATTAGCAGATGACAGCTGGATGGCTGCGTGAGAAAAGCAAAGAAATTTGTCCAGAGTGCTCTGCTGCAACTCTGAGACAGAAAGCAAGTGATTTCAGACGAGTTGATGCGACTTGAAGCTGATACGTAGGCCCGAGCGACGTGGTTATGAGCAAGAAGGTGGGTCCAGTGTTTGACAGACTGCCCAGTTACAAACAATTACCTAATCTCACCCAACGTGTCCGTGCTCGAAGACCGTCGGGGCTGCAGATACTGTACTATTTCGACCATAGGTTCAGGTAACGGGTGACGGAGGGTCGTGAACTGAACCTATTTGGTACCAGTGACAGTGACAAGTCGAGTTTTCAGGCCCAAATAGGCTCAAAAACACCAAAATTTTATCTCCGGCATTCGCCGGACTGCTTTTATGGGAATTTTGATGTGATTGCCGAGGAATGAACTTAGGAAAAATGAACTTGGTAGGTGACGGGTGACATGGCGTGAACCTATGGTCGAAATAGTACAGTATGTAAGAAAAATACTACTTATGCCCATGCCAAGGCAAAAGCCAGGGATCCCGATGATTAGCCAATCCCCCAGCCCATGGCATGCAAATTCAATGGCTCGGCCTAAGGCTCCAACCATTTCCGTTTATAAACGTTTTCAAACAGTAAAAACCGTTTTTATTTTCGTTTAGTTTACAGGTCCTGACAAACGGTAAACAAACCGTTTATAAATGGTTTAAATGATTGTAACAGGTCTCCGACCTGCTATAGGTCAAATGGTGGGCTCCCATACTCACAGGCCCCCTAAAAATCCCTCATTAGATGCAACCAATACCAAAATAATAGGATATGAATTGTCAGATGTCCGATTGGCAGGCATGCTTCCCAATTTAGTAATTATCCACGTGAGTGATGGCCCACGGTGATATCCGCCAAATCACGCGCCTTGCGTCCCGCCTTGATCCTGCCTTCGTCCTGCCACCTCAGTCTTGCTGTTGTTGGCACTGGCAGTGTGCAATTTTAGTCACAGAGGCTGGGGTCCAATGGGGACCATGATTCATGGTTTGACAACCCTAATATACCCATCCCAGATTGCCCTGCCAAAATACTGTTTACAAACTGTTTTAAACGGTTTAAAACTGTTTTTGAACCATTTCCGTTTAGTTTACCGGTTTCTGCAAACGAAAACTAAAAGGTTGGAGCCTTAGCTCGGCCTTTGATGTGCAACAAGAGCTAGGAGACTGCCTGCCAACAGTCCCAGTGCCAGCCCCACGACACCCTCAAGTGCAAGACCTACGAACCATGGATGTTGGAAATTGACTCGTCACCTGAATCCCTGTCAAAGAAGAAGTACGTAATTGCTGACACACGCTTGGAAACACTTGCCGTTTGTCAGCATATATCTAAAAGATAATACCACCCAAAGCCGAAAATCCAACTTGTGAGAAGAAGATGTCCGAGCACGCGGCTCAGTGATGCTGAGTAAAATGTGGGAAGTGGATGCCCGTAAACCGCTCGGGACTTGTCTTGAAATGTGGAATGAACAGCTGAACTTGCACTGTATTGATGAAGTCCAAATACCAAATAATTGAAGTCGAAGTCCATTAGGCGCTGGTTGGGCGCCCACTGGAGAAAGAATAAAACCTGCGAAAAATATGGTGAATAAAAATGTAGTTAGTAGCTCGGAAAATAGGATGGAATGAGGGGATAAATGTAGTGCACATAATCGAAGGGAAGGGGAATGAAAAGGAAGGAAATGCTGAAAATCCCTCTGCTGGCGGAGTTGCCATCATAGTGATGGCAGGGTCCGGTTCGGAAAATCAGTTCGAACCTGAACTGGACTGAACCGAACACAAAGTTCAGGTTCAGGTTCGGCAAATTGCTGAACCTGAAAGCAAAGTTCAGTTCGGCGTTCGGGCAGGGGGCATTTTTGCCGAACGTGTTCGAACCCCGAACCTGAAGCACCAAGATGGGAACACTTTTCAACAAATTTATGCCTATTCTGGCGTCATTTATGTGGGAATTTTAGCTCCCCATCATGATCTGATGTCCCCATTTATTCCGGATGTCGAATGGGGACGGACGTGAGCTTTTTGAGCGAAGTGACTGTGTGTCACAGTCAGTCACACCTATAATTGGCACTAACATATCGGTTAGATGTGCTTGCAGCGCTCCTGGGTTGGAATACATCAAGTAAAGTACTCTGTGGCTAACACCTTACAGCAATCACGATTTTTTATGCACTATATTTGGCACCCAGCAGGACAATTTTTTTATTTAGGTTCGAACACACTCGAACGCCAAACTGAACCTGAACCTGCATTCAGGTTCGAGGTTCGGCAGTTCGCCGAACCAGACCTCAGGCGTTCGGGAAAAGGTGCCCCGAACCTGAACCAAACCGAACTTTGCCATCACTATGCCATCAAGCCAGCAGTGTGAAGGGTTTCCACACCTCGGCCATCCGGCTCTGCCACACCAGTCTAGTGACTGATGGGCTTTTTGTCCGTCATCTTTTCCTGTGGCCTGGCTTAATACCTCTAATGCCTGACAAGCTGTATCGCTGCTATGTGATCTGGGGATTCCAGAAGAAAATCATCATCTTGCTTGGAATGTTGTTACTTGCCACCACTGGTATGCTGTTCCTTTTTTATGCATTAACATATTGGATAAAGCCATTGCCACTTAAAGTCATCGGATATGTGACTGCCGTAGCACGGATTTCGTCGTCTTCCCTTCCTATTTTTTTGACCCAAGAGTCATATTCATCATGTCCCTGATCATGAGTGCAGTCTTGATGCTCCTCACTGGCAAGTAAAACCACGCTCTGCCGGTCCCTCGTTCACATGCAGCTATAGCCGGGCGCGATACAAGCCCGGATTGTCATTGGCACCAAGTTTGAACGGCGTTACAATGCCGCTGTTTTGATTATGTATGTAGTCTCTTTTTTCAGTTGATTGTTTCCATGAACCAGAGACTACAGATTTGAATCCGGTGCAATTTATTGCATGTCAATAATAATATTGGTTATTGCTATGTCAGTGGAGACTGGGTTCACCGTGCATCTGTTCTTAAACTGCAAGCACTCCAGGACCTAAGAGCATCTCAGCCGGTGTTGGTTATATTCCACGGCGTGGTCGGACAAGTAATCGTCAGTCATGCTCATCTCCGCTTGTCTTGGATCGTAGCTGATCGATCGCTTAGAATATAGTACCAACTCTAACCGTGGTACGCGTCGGCTTAGGGCACAATGTGCACAACACTATCACCGAGCCACATGTCCATCCGAGCGCTCCGACTATTCTGGCACCAACCCGACGATCAAAATCTTCTCTTGTGCTAGATATCAAGCAGATGGCCAGGTAGTCAATCGAGAGACGACTTTACAGCTCTCTAGTGAAGGTGGCGAGAAAAACTTGATGTATGCGGGCGAGTATTTCGCGTCCAAAAACAGGTACCGTTGCAGCATTGGTGTTGTCTCACCAGTTCTGCAGATTAAATTACGAAAAAAAAACATGGGTATGGGGCTGTCCTCATCAGCAAAATGTTTCGCGTAGGCTGTATGACTTGGGTAGAGGCCTGGGTGTGGCTGTACACCAGACGTCCCATACCACCATACATGCCAGTTTTTCAAATATGCCATACCAAACTGGGTATCTAAAAGATAGGTATATGCTATCAATAAATTCTGATCAAGTACCAGCGAAGACCAGTAGTACAAATCACCGCTTAACTAATTATATGGCATCTCTCATTATCAGTGATCGCCCATAAGGCCTTGGGTGGAGGTCTCAGGATCTCCAAGGCCTTGGTTAAGGGTAAGGCCTTGGCCAAGGGCGCCTCCAAGGCCTTGGCTGATTTTTTCCCACGCATCCAGGCGGTATCAAAAACAATAAATTTAAACTTTAAATCTACTGATATTCCTCATCGGAGTCAATCTCAATGGCGCCGTCGTCGGGATGCGCATCCTCCTCTTCGTCTGCCAGTGCCTGCATCAAAATCTCTTCCTCTTCCATGACCCGTGCAGATGGCTTGCGTGCATGCGGTTTCTCTGCCCCGCCGAACAATAGCGCGAGAGTTATGGGCTTCCACATTGGCTTCTTCCGGATTTGAGGAGTGCCCGAGTCATCATCCGAGTCGGATTCTGGATTTAACTCACCCCGCGCGAGCCACTCTGCATTCCGCGCTACCCGTTCTGCTGCCTCTGCCCGCTCGGCTGCCTCCGCAGCTTTGGCATCAGCAATCCACGTTGCCATCTGTGTTCTCCAGCCCTCTGTACTGGAAACAAGTGCGCGGCCCCGCTCAGTCGGGTCCTCGTCATCCTGGTCTTCAAGAAGATCACGATAACGAGGGACACTCAACAATGTGGCGGTGGATTTATGGTTCTTCCGGCCCTCGCGGGACTTGACGAGGCCTTGCCGCACATGTCTGGCACGAAGGTCAGCGCGAATCTGGGAAATAGAATTCAGCATTATTCACTCTGACAAGGACGGTCACCGACCTTGGCTCGCTTCGGTTACGGCGATCAGATTGCTCAATTTTTGTTCTTGAGAATGTGCGCTCGCAGCCCGCTTGATTTGCAACGATTGTAAGTATTTCAACAGCGAATCTGGCGAGCTCGGCAAGATGGCCAGAGTCTACCAACGCTTCCCACACTTGAATAGGGTCGGTGTTTCCCTTCACAAATTCAGTTCGGTTCACAGGAAATATCCACTAAAACATACCGCCATCTCTTCCCAGTCATTGATATCGACGAAATCACCTGTCCCGGCAAGATATTGCATGAAGGCTTTTGAGACTGCCTTCTCCTTCACATCTCGCTCGGCCGGTGTGTCTTTATTATCCGGACGAGATCTCACACGACGGTAGACCTATTTCCGACAATTGAACATAGACTCTCGAGATCAACGAGCCACTCACCATAAGTAGCATATTGCGGCATTTAATCTGGTTCAGGTTCGCATTCGGGCCGAAGCAGGAAAGCTTTTCGAAGGGATTGAGTATTAGCGCCAAAAGAAATACCGACTGGTCACAGTCCTTCCAGCGTTTCTCGAGGTGTTTGAGCATGGAAACTCTGACTTCTTCTTCGGGATGTTCCGCAAAACGTAAGTAAATCCCCGCAATCGTAAGTAAAACTTGATCAAGACGTGTCGAGTCCTTCTGGTTGATATTCGTGCCCAAGCAAATGGGCTCTAGATCACCCAGGACCGTCTCAAGCCCCTCCCAGAAAGCTTGGTCTCGAATCAGGGCACAAAACCTCTCAGCATCCTCTTTGAGATGCGCCGCCTCGGTTGACGTCGCCGCGCCGACCTGAGCCGCGATAATCGCAGGCCGATTTTGGAGGACGGCAAACTCAAGGGCCTCCCGCAGGAGGAAGAGCCGCATGAATGCGACGAAGTGGGGGGTCCAACGAGTAAGGTTAGCGACCAGGTAAGCCAGAATAATTATCTTCACGGCACCACTGCTGACTTGGATGGTTCGCTGCGCTTCGTTGAAGATCACTCGAACCTTGCTGTGATTATTGAGCCATGCGATGAGTCCAGTGGCATCTTCGGCAATTACAGCGGCGGTGTCGTTGACCTTGAAGTAGTCGCCGAGGATCAACTGAAACTGTTTTCGACGTTGAGCAAAGATTATGGTTTAGAAGGCATGACCGACCTGATGAGCCCAACACGAGGGTAGGATTAACCAGGGCCGCTTCTTCCCAAGAAGAATTCTCCCCTTTTTACTGCTGCCATCTGCGTCGGTCGTGAAATATATCACAAAACATCCATACTTGAGCTCAACACGGTCGATCATCTCTGCAAAATGGTCGCATTGGGATGGACCGTCCTTGTTCTCGGCGGTGACGTTGATGAGCTCAAGCAGGTACGCCTGCAACATAACCATGAGGTAGTTATTTCCGACAGAGAAAGAACACACCTTAAAGTCTATGTTCGCACATAGACCGTTGATTGAATCCCGATTATTCCCTTTCCAGCCATCCGTACTGAAGCAAAAGAAAAAAGTCAGATTATGGATGGAGTAGGTGAACGAACGTACGACAGCCCTAAAACCTTCCCCTTCATCACTTTCCCAATCTTCTCCTCAACCTCTGCTGCCTCCACGTCAAGTAACCGTCCCCCGACCACCTTTGCGGTCGGAATGATGCCAGGAGCCGTTGTCCGTAACATCCCGAAGAGAATTTTCATCTCCGGATCCTCGAAAAGCTGTAACGGTGCACCGGATGACACAATGGCACGTAGAGCCTGCTTCTGGAACGCGGCCTTTTCTTCTGCCCCGAAAGGCATGTCGTTTCTACGGAATGTCAGACCTGTCAACGTCGACTGTTTCTTCTTCGGCGGGGGTTCCGAGACATCGGCAGGTGTAGAGTTGGATTCGGTCCGTTGCCGCTTCTGCAAAGAGCCGGATCCCGTTTTCTGAAGTGTTGCCTCCGCCGTGGCTTCTGCCGAAGCGTATGGACACGGAGTCTTGCCGCCAAGTATATGGGCAATCCAAGCGTGCTTTTCCCCGCGGGTATTCCCCACAGCTTGACAAGCTTTCAAATAATCAGTTTTTGGATACTTTCCCTTCGCAGAAATCTCACCTGCTTTAAAAGCTGCTGTGTCTTGCGTGAGGGTACTGGCCGTCGTGCCGGTCTTCTCCAATTCCACGGCGACACATCCCTTGCAGTAGGACATGTACATGGATGAGTTTTGTTTGGCCCCGCGCCAAAAATAGTCCCATAGCGGGTTTTCCACCATGGTCCGAGGGAACGAGTCGGAGACTGGATGCCGTCGTCAAAGAAAAGATGGGAAAATAAAATTGCATAATGATATACACGTGATGCTCTAAGGCTTGGCCAAGGGCGGAACTTCCGGCCGAAAATCCCCAAGGCCTTGGCCAAGCCCTTGTTAAGGCCTTGGAGTTTTAAGGCCTTGGACCTTGGGCGATCACTGCTCATTATATAATTGTGTGAACAATTTTCCTTCGCATCTTTGTCCTGATAACTTGGGCACCGAACAATCAGATGTTACCCTTTGACCAAAATCCTAGAGGGTTTAGACATTGTCATGGCACGCTAGGGCCCGTTTGCGCTCCGGTGGCACCATTTGATGGTATGTAGGTAATAATATATATATATTTCTGATCTGTTTCTATCACTAATTGTGAATTAATTATTCATGAAGATCTATCTAGGTTTCAGGTCAATCGGTGGAGAACCTGCTGAGATATCGCGAATTCATCAAAAACATCCCAAAAAAGAAAAAGAAAAAGAAAAAGACAGGTCGCCTTCGGTACTGCACTTGGCTGTAACATATATTTTGAATATATTTTGAATATATTCTCAGCAAAGAAAGTTCGAGAGATTGAGTGCCAAACTCACTTAAATGACCCAGAATGTATGCCTGAACGTCCAGAACAGATTGGGCAGAGAAAACCTAGAGTTGACCTTCAAAAGTATGGTCAGGGAGGCATTGATATCGTGCAAATCGGCTTCATTACAAGTTGATCACATCTTTCTATCCCAGAAATGTTTAGAAGTCCGAAAAAACCCGCTTTTAGGTCCGCAGCAAAGTTTCAATGATCCGAGTCAGCCACTTGTAGATTTTCGGTGGTTCCCGCAAGGCCGAATCAAGTGTTGCGGAAGTACGCAAAACTATGAATATGATACGAGCTGCGTATCAGATTACATTCTCAGGTGGGTTTTGAGAGCGTGTCGTATTCACCGTATTAAGAATATATTCAATACATATTATTTCGTATCGTATTTTTGGGCAGCACTAGATACACCTACTGAGCGAGAAATGATTGAAAAACTTGAACCCCCTGCGGGGATCCCAACGCAATGTAGAATGTTGGAAATATGGAAAAGTTTACTGCTTCCACATCGTCGGCGGGTCCCTCGCCTTGATCGACTCGGACTGGTCCTCCCTTTCAACGAGTACGACTCCCATGCTCTGTGAACGGTTGAAGTGTGGAGCAGAGATGGTGTTGCTGACGGAGAGGATGCTCCTCAGTTCCTCGCGACCGATGAAGTGGTCCATCATGGTCTATCGGGAGCAATCAGACTGATGCCGCGCTATGCGGGGTCAACTGAACGTACATGCGTGTAGATGCGACCGATTGGAAAGACAAACAGGGCGATCATGTAGGTGCCGGGGGAGAAACGGAATGAAAGTAATGCGCCCAAGGCGAAGATAGCTGGAGAGCGCAGGCTAATTGAGCATGGTAGAGGGACTACGAGTGAGGCGGCTTACAGGTGAAAACCCCGGACTGAACGGCACCACGAATCAGATGATTCAGCACCCTGTTGACTTGCCTGGAGTTTGTTTTAGATTGGGAGAACTTATATGACAGGATAACTGTGCCAATGCGTTTAGTGGGGTAGTTAAATTTACGGAAGCAACGCACTGGATATGGTAACATCAAGAGCGCACTCGAGCGCGAGATTCGCTTCAGCAACGGGCTGCAGGTGGACAAGTTTTGCGAATCTTTTCTATTTAGCACGAGGGATGGGAGCAGCGCAGGCACGCACTCGGAAGATATCCACATACGGATCGCGACCGCAACACCCGTACCACAGGCGGCGAGAACGGCCGCCAGGAGGACCCCGACCAGGAATTTGCTTCCGGTGAACGTGTAGATCCGCCATGTTTGAAGGGCCTGGTTCGCCAATGGAATGATGGCGACGGCTAAGGGGACCGTCAGTACAGGTGCGGCTTTGTCCAAATCATCTTACTGAACGCTGTATATGCGTATGGCCATAACATGACTACGAAATCCTGAATCAGTTGACTACTTCCCCCGCTCGACAACAGCCACTCACTTGCGAGGACGTTCGGATTGGCGAAATTTCTGGAGGTAGACGGTAGGAATTGGGTATTAGTGCCGGACCTAAATCGATTCACTGACGTCACGCAATAGAACCTGGTGTGTGCTTAATGATTAGAATATTTATGGTGGGATTTTTGCGACTCTTACCAGGCCATATATACTACCGTCGCAACTTGGCTCATGTTGATGACGAAAAGGAAGGCCACGAAGGCTCTGCGGATGATTAGGGATGGGCCAAACGTAATGCTCAAGGACATACCTGATCCACAATGGGTCTTCGTACTCTAGTACAATGTTAATCCAAACCTTTACAATACGCAGTCGGACGTACTCGAATTCCAATAGGTAGCGAATTGTGACATGAGCACTCCCGCCAGAAATACGTCTACTGGAGTGGCTCAAAAGTTCAGCAGCGTGCGCAGAGGAACGAACAAAGGAAAGCCCACTCATTACTGCCATCAGGGTAAACCCTTATAATAGATCAGTTGCGAGCTGGAGCGAAAAATGGGTAACCCACCGATAGTTTGATCAAAATCTCCCATAGGGAGGAACGCGACAGGAGAGAAATACTGTAATGGTGAAAATATGAAGGTGAGGAAGGGGGAAGTGCCAGTTTTCGAAGGGGCAAAGCCCGAAGTTCTCTTAAGTCACAAGGAGGCGAGCATAACGTGCACCGCAAACTCACAAGATCTGTGAAACGAACGAAGGTCTTACTATATAATTGACCCCCTCGCAAAGGGGGAGAGGGTGGCGACGGAGCCTGAGCTTCTCAATAGAATTATCTGATATTGATCTAGGATGCCATTGTGTCACATATAGGGGTGATGCCGGGACTATCACTTAAGCTTGGCAAACTGGTCCCCGATGAGAACTCGTCGGAGAGACAGCATAGCATATAATTCTACATAGGAATTGGCAATGCCTACCGAAGGGGGAGGAGGGCGAGACCATTGCTTTTCCTGCGGAAGTTTGAATAGTGTGTTGAGCTGAAAATTAGGGCATTTTTGACTCTGCTTTGTCCATCCTAGTCTTGTTAATGGTTGTCGCGATGCTGTTCATGCTTTAAGCTTTGGATAAAATTACCCTTGATTCAGCAGCATCGCACACTGAGCTCGAGTCAGCACAGGACCCCCGATTATCCCTTTGGAGCCTAGGTCCGAGTCCGGACAAAATTTTGGGAATTTTGGGTACAGGCTAGGTCCGATCCGGACAGAAAACGGACATCTGAGGCGGAAATGCTAGGTCCAGTCCGGACAAAAACTCGGGGTCTGGCCGCTTTTTGGGGGACCAAATCCCCCTGAGCTGCCTATTCGGGAGAAAATCCGGCTAGATATGTGCCAATCAACTCGAATCTGTGCACAAATAACGAAAATGAGCGAAGCGAGGAAATTTTCGACTTTTTATGGTGCACGGGAGCGAAGAATTACCCGTTTAGGCGATGACGTAATGAATAGGCAAGGTGCCGTCCAGACAAGACCTTGGAAATCTGACCAAAAATTGTCCGGACAAGGAATGGCGGATCCAAGATTTTTGGAACCTAGCCTCGGATGGGATTATCAAGGATCCTGTCAGCACATACTGTATGAGAGTGCCGTGAATATATAGTGTCCCCCACTGCCAAGGCGACTCCTTCGACTCTGCTCGAACGTGGCATCGCCCCCCTAAATCAGCATTCAGTTATGTCTCCGGTTGGACTCACACCTTTACGTGACCGCGAATTCAATATGTTTCCATTGAGTGTGGGAAAAGTAGGGATGAAAATAGACGAGAGGGACATTGCCGAGAGTTACGTACTCGGAGAATGGGCAATGGATATGGGTACCACGCTAGACCTAGACCACTCACGCAAGCGCTGCAGCGGCAACAGGGAGTGTCATAAATAAAAGTGAAGACTCTTCTAAGGAAGATCAGGGTGAAATTGAGGGTGGGCGTTTTCGAGCTAGGCTGTAGTCGGATGTTTCTCTTAGAAGGCTGTACTTCGACATTTGAATGAAGATAATCGAGATCGGACAAGATATATACCAACAGCTTGTGTTTTGTGCGTCCGTTGGATCGATCAAACTCGTTCTGAGACAAATTGTGTTTGTGGGATACCACTAAAAGAGGCCAAAGCGATTTTAGAAGGAGCACCTGTGATGGCAGTTGGATAGCAGAGCAGCGGGTGAAGAAATTGTGCGTTGCATCCGACGTCGAATAGGGATAGATGTTGAAGATGTGGGCAAAATGTCCCGAACGAATCGAGCCCTTAGTCCATCGCCAGTGTGAAGGGAAAAAAACGTCCGATCGTTGTAGAGAATTAAAGGGATTTCGAAGATTCAGTACTCATTCTCGCGCAGAGGTTAAACGAAAGAAAAAAAAGGACTGGGGGACAGCTTGAACGAAGGACGCGTCGCCGGGAGATCTTGATACAGAAAGCAAGGCTCTGGCAGATCGTGAAGCAGTTCAAATTGGCGGCCGGCGTGCGCAATGTGGTGGTCCTGGAAGTGAATGGCGTCCAGCTGGAAGACGACTCAAGTGCATCCGACCGGTAACGTCCCACGCGACCAAGTCGCGAACGGCCGGCACAACTGCGATTCGTCTTGCATGCCAATGGCTATCGGCATACCCCTGTCCAGGGAGGAAGCCACGAGACCGCGTACAATACGCCGGTATAAGCCACTCGCGATGCAGGATCATGCACATGGAGAAGGAGACCACGTAATTCCGCGGTGTAATCAGTTTACACAGTTTGAGGTTGGAGACGGGGAAAAGATCGCATCGGAGCCAGATTAAACGGCTGACAGACAATATCAATCCCTATGGGGAGCTCCTAGTAAGCGTCAGAGGCAATCTTCCATGCCCCGAGCCTCCGGACTCCGGTTTTTGGATTGTTCATGTCTGAAGTCGGACATCTGAAGTCCAATATCCAATGCCAATGACAATTCAGACGCATGGGTTGTTAAATTCAAGAAAGACGATGGCTCAGGTGGAGAATCGCGGCAAATGCACGTCGCATGGTTGTGGTCAGATAGAGGGCAGTTTGCAAGCGGTCGGAGATCGAAATTGATTGTGCGTGCTTGGTCATTCGGCCGATTCGCCGAACTTAAACCCTCTCAAGTTGTCTCAAGCGCTAGCGCTCAACGCTTGGCTCATCGCGCGTCTGCTTGCACAGTGATGCTTAGCCCTTCCTCTGCGCCATCTACCGCGCCCTAGTCTCGTCCGCTCAATCCCGCAACATGGCCTGCAATCCTTTCGGGCTCGTTAGCCTGGCCAGTTCTGGCCATTCCACGCTAAGGCACGTGACGTCAGTCGAACGTCATCGATTCATTTGTGGTACCAGCCCCAAGCCTCTTTTTTCCTCCGACCACCACCACCCCTCTGTCCTAGTCGTGCTTGGCCATGCTCGTCTCGTCAAAACTCTGGTATGTTCTCGCCTACTCGCTCGTTCGCCTCACGACATCAGTGCGTAGCCTCGCCACTTTCGCGTTCGCAGCCACCGCGGCAGCGCTGTCCAACGTCCAAGCGCCTAGCTCGCCCACAGCCGCAGGGACCATCACGATAACATGGTCGTCGGACTCGTCTGATACGTGCGTCTCCGCATCTCGTCTGCTAGTGCATCAACCTCACCGCCGGGCTCCAGCGCGCCGTTCACGATCGCGCTCTTCAGCACGAACCCTTCCTATGTGCGCTTCATAACCTAAAAATCGCGGCTCCAGCTGACTAGATACGCGTCTACCAGAACGGCGGCTTCGCTACCGCGAACAACGTCAATCCGCAGGACAACAAGGCGACCATCGCGCTGCCCGACGTCGTCCCAGGGTACGTCTCGTCTCCAACTATTTGCCCCCCATCGCTCCACCCGCACTTGTGTCATCGTGCCACAAAGCATGCAGTTCACACAACCTATCATACGCCCCGCCGAATCCACGCGCTAACTCCACGCTCTGATTAATTAACAGGCCAGGTTACACGATCAGCCTCATAAGCATGTCCGACACGAGCGACGTGCTCGCCACTAGCCCGTCCTTCTCCATTGCACCTGCGGTGTCCGTGTCTCCCAGCGCGTCGGCAAGTGCGAGCGCGGTGTCGCGGAGTGACAGCGCGTCGTCTACCAGCGCGTAAGTTGCTCTTTTCATTTCCGATCCCCCCGCTAACGCGCAACCTTCCCAGCCGCAGCACATCCGCATCCGCAACGGCCCCCGTCTCTTCCGCCTCCGCGTCTATCTCCGCCTCGCTCTCCTCCGCCGCGTCCTCCATCTCGCAGGCCGCGTCCTCCCTCGGCTCGTCCGCGCGCTCCGTCGCGTCGTCCGCGCTCTCCTCCGCTGCAAGCGCTGCATCTCCCAGCGGGTCGACCGGCGGCGCGCGAGCTCTCGGCGGGCCCGCCGCGGGTCTAATGCTGGTGCTTGGCGGGGTGGTGCTCGGTGTTGCGGCGGTTTAGGCGTATATTCGGACACATCGTCTCGTTGTTATGGGACTTTTGCTTTTGCTTGACGCTGAGTTATTTTGCTTTCAAACCGGACACTTTCGGCATGGCTTGACTGGTACATCATGAATATCTGTGCTCTTGACATAGGACGGAGCATCCTTCTTATTCGTTTTCACGGCATGCTTGGGCGCGTGTGCTCAGGTATTAAGTATGGCTAATTAACAAGCGAGTAAAAGCAAGTATCGCCAGAGAATTGGACCGAACTTACTTTCAGCGGGGAGCGGGTAAAGAAAGCATGTCCTTTACATTTCCCGTTGACATTTGACCTGTGTGTCGCAAGTTTGAGTCCAATCTCCGTGCCCTCTGCAGTCAGGACTCGGACTGATCGTGATTTAATTTAATTAGTAGGCCGCGAGGGTCGGACGCTGTTCAGCTTCAGGATACGAAACGAAAAGACCCACAATGTGCCCGACCAGTTCGCCTTTGTACCCACGGATCTAGAAACGAAGTATGACGCAGACAAACGGGAACCTTATACTGACTATCACCGTTCAGAGGCTGGAAAGTCACAAGATGACCGCCTATCTTGCATGTTGTCCACACCCAAGTTTCTCTCCAATGAACTAGATATTTCCGAAGTTGCAGTCCCTGGAAGTTGCGACTTTGGCAAGGTGAAAAGACATAATATTGTGTATGCTAAAAGATGCTAACTGATAAGTTATACAAATGTTAGTTGTGGCATTCTCAAACTTGTTTATTCCCCAAAATTGTCTCAAATTTGATGAGGCAGGCAAAGTTGTCACCAAATTTTGGCACTGAACTATGGGTAATATATATCAAGGGTGTCCGGGCCGGTCAAGCCGTGACCAGGGGCGGGGGGTTCATGTGCTATGCCTGGACCAAAACTTGAAAAAACTTGAATTTTTTTTTTTTCAAGTTGGGGTGCCCGAACCGGAGATCCGCATAACGGATGCGACATAGACTGTTAAGCTAAAGTGTCCTTTGCATAGGGTCTTTTCAAGTGCATACCATACTGAGGGGGCTGATTCATATACTAACTAGTAGTTGTACATGGAGACAATCATATCTTTGTATCTTCCTGTCCATTCAAATTTTTCTGCCCGCCAGTCCGCCGACAGATAATTTCCCTAAATTTGGAATCCCCTAATGATGACTTTCGTTGTTCACGCAAAACTTTATTGTGGGCAGAATTGAAGGAGAGAATTTGCTTCCTCTGACGTGCCATAACACAGCTCGTGACCATCCGCTTCGACTCACGTGGCTGCGCTTTCACGGTGCGAAGCGGCTGGGACATTTGGTCATCATTTTCGGTGGTCCCGCCAAATGAGAGGGTGGAATACCTCAAAAAAAAAAAGTGTCAAAAGTCCCTTGGCAAAAGTGAAATATTTTTCAATTCCAAGCCGAATGAGATAAACTTGTTTTTGGAGTCAGGTGAGAATTGCTCGTCGTCTGCGCACGGACCAGCTTACGACGTCCAGTACCTTCACTATATGTCAAAAAAAAATTGGTCTCATCCGCCTGAAAATCGAAAAATAATCATGTTTCTCTATATCAATTTTTACACTTTTTTCATCGTTGAGGGGCCCATAACCAAATGTTCCAGTCGTTTTAGTCGCGAGTCTAGCCATGAGAGCGAATTTTAAAACTGCTTAGCAGCCCAGCGGAAATGGCACCTTTGTTTTCGCAACTTTTGAGCATTACTGTAATGTTCTTCTAAGTGACATAGAAAATGATAATTCTTTGCATTTGGGTGGAGTATTGTGCATAAGAATTTTTAAATTCTTCATGTCCTGTCCCTTTTTCGGCACTTGACGTACCGTGCCCGTTACAATGCCCTCCTCGACTTGAAGGGTCGGAGGCACTCAGGCTTCACGTGCTCATGTCACGCCGTTGCGTCACCTGTCACGCAGGACCGTTTTCTGATTTCAAACGACAGCTTGCGCACTGAGAGGACCACGTCGGTGCTTATTTCAATCCATCTCTTCAAGGGCACTGGCCACGCACTGGAATCGCAGGCTTTGCTCCCCCGTGCATCCCGGGGAGTCTGGTGCTGTGTAAACTCGAATTCCCATCTCTGATTGCGTCGTTGTCGTTCGCAACGCGCGCACGCCGCAGTGCCGCACACCACATCTCCCTATGTTTAATGTATATATAGCTCACTGAAATAACGAAACTCTGCGTCAAGATGGCAGTGTATCTGATCGAGTACGACTACGTGAGATAATTGCTGGTTGCGTTGGACGCGAATCGACAGACCTCTTGCGTGTCTCTTCCAGGTCTCTCTCGCCTTCTTTGTCCATTTTACGAAGACACGATACCTCTGAAATTGGGCCAATGTGGGCTTCTCTATTTTTCCCCCGCATTGATATGGATCGCATTTGCGTTGCGAGGCTCAGAAATATCTGTTTCTATCTTCTCCCGCCTCTTTGATTGATTGTTCAGCTGATATGATGATCGATACAAAGACTTATAGCCAGAAGGTCGGCCTGGACATCATACTCACGGTCATCTCCTTTCCCACTTTCATGCACCACCACACATCGAGCTTCGTTGATTCTGACCGGAGCAGCCTAACGATGGATCCGAACAGTCCCAGAGAGGAAGCTTTGGACAACAACTCGGATGGATCACACTCAGATGATTCATCTCTTTCCTTTCTTGCTGAGAGTGGTGCGGGTAAGCAGATGGCCTGTGACTACTACTTTCATTCATTGACTTCCCTTAGAGAGCGCCGTGTTATCTCCTTCGTCTCGTGTTATGCACCACCACATGCTGAGACTTATTTGCCTAGTGTCACATCTCACTCTCATCCTACTACACTTTATGCTGGTGGGAGTATGGGCAGCACCACATCTGGAGCATAAAATTGTCTTTTCAGTCGATCTTCAGAGTACAGTATCACTTGCGGTGACTGCTATCACAACAACCTTCGGAACAGCAAGTAGTTTTTTGTTCTGCAGTCACTTCCTCCCGTTTACTCGAGGCTTGCTAGGCCTATTTCGCCCTTCTAGTCTTTGTCACACAGAAATTGGCCTTTCACAGGAATCTGCACAAGCAGAGAACATTGACTTCTATGCATGACAATGCCACTGCCTGGACTGGATTTGGATCTGCCTTAGCCAATCTACTTAATCAGGTTTCGGTTCCTGCATCCGTGATCAGTGGCCTCTGTGTGCTTATGTATTTGGGGAGCATTTCTGTGCTTCACATAACCACCCCATCACTATTTGCCATCCAGACATTCAATATGTCATATCCCACGGCCATTAGGACTCAAGGAGTTCCCACACTCAACACATCTAGCAATGACACAGGGTACATGCTAATGCTCTGGAGTTACAATGTCCTAATATCCGAAAATGTTCAGTGGCATAATGACAATGAATTTCATTTCCCAAACTCTCCAATTGCTGCCATGGATCGGACTTTGGATAAATCCGGGCTCGGATTGATCAACGGCACACTCTATGATGTATTGGACATCAATCTTGGATATGAGGAGGCAGAGGTCTCGGCCACCGGATTCAACATTTCCTGCAGGTATCTTGCGGGAGTTGATTATGGCTTTGTCAATGAAACATGGAACATATTTTTGGGGCCAGCTGGTAGTCTAGGATTTATGCAAGTTCCCTATACAGGTGCGGATCTTTAGATCTTACAGATCTAGAATAACTACTCAGGTGCCTTAGATCCCGGGATAATCAGGATCCTCCCTCAAAGTCTGCATGACAATTCGATCTTGCTGTTTACAACAAACCCAGTTGAGGATTCTTCTGGTCAGGAGGGTAGCCCAGTGGTCCTGGATCCCCCTACATATGCCTATGGGGTCGGAGCCTCCTCTTTCAACATCACTCAGCTGCAGTTTATTCAGTGCACGATGACCTTGGCCACCCAAATCGCATCGGTGGACCCTCGTTCCAGACAGGTGATTTCTCTTACGCCTGATATCCGCAAATTCCATTCAACATGGGAGCCATGGAATATCGGCTTAAATCTCAGCTGTCCTGCTCGGAGAGACAATATGGTTGGCAGCGACATGGTATGTCGGTATCACACAAGTGCATTCAGAATCATTGAGCAGAAGCAGTGGTCCAACATCCTTAGTGATGCACAAGTCTTAAACCCGACAAAATCTGTATACGGTAGCGATAGCATGAAGGCGCAATTCCTTTCAGTTGCCGATGTGTAAGTAGGGGGTGGCACAGCCTATTGAACTCCCCTCATCCATTATTCAGGTATTTAATGGAACAGGTCGGCCTTGGCGAGACGTTGACAGGAGTCGGCAATACATCTTTCACGAGGTTGACTGTTCATGACATTGAGAACGCGATCTCGTCACTTGTAGCTTCATTTATTGGATATGTCAGTTTCATTTATATGTGCCTCGTTGCATTCTCTGTGTTAATTATATTATTAGCCGGGCACATTGTTCCCGAGACAGTGGCGAAATTTGAAGCGGCAGGGAGACCCATTTTGCCTCCGATATTAACTACAGGCATCGCGACAGTCAAAGAGCTAAAGTCTTCTGCCCGACTTGATGTAAGCGGGATTTTGCACGCTCTGATTTACCGGTTTACAAATAATGCTCAAGCTTAGCATTATCGCCGTGGGTTTGCGAAATGATGTCCTGGTTGGCATGGGTTCTAACTATGTTATAGGTCTCAATCGGACTCGCGACTTCAATCATCCTGTTTCTCCTAGCTATCCCATTCTTTCGTGATCCAGGTGCCAGTGGCCCCAGGATCTCCGTGGATGGGACAGGGCTCCTTCAAACCATTTGGATGTTTCGTAACCACCCAAAATTGAAGGAGTTACTTCCGCAGGTGGACCACCCGACAGACAGGAATCTTCGCGCTGCCGGCATGGTTAGAGTTGGGCTTTCGGAAGGGAAGGCACGTCGGTACAGAATGATTCCGGGTTTTCTACAGGCGCAAGGCAAATATCGAGGAGGATGGGTAAACAAGACGAACGAGCTGTACTGAATCCGAGGCGCAGAGATAAACCACATTTAAAACAAAAGCACTGCTTACATCACAGAAACCTCCTTGCAAATCGGGACCTGTCTTGATGGGCTGACAGCGTCAGCCCATCAATCAGGTCAGTGTTGCCACTCAAATGGCTCTTTGACATCCCGACGCGTTCTCGGGGCCTGTCTTCGTTCCACAGGAACGAGACTGTGTAACGACAGACAGTAGGCTGACCGGGACAACGATCCAAAACAGGGAGTGCCGTGCTTGATTTCAAGGCAGCACCCCAGCACTGTACGTACCTGTATGGGAGCAACGGCGCCCCAACCGTGACATTTTCGTTGCCTTTTTTTCAAGCAACAGACCCGACCGTGACCGGGACAGTTGCCAAACCAGGCAACCAAAACAATGCTTTAGAGAGCCAAAGTAGGCCACAAAAGGCTTGTTAACCATACTTCCTTCCCTGAGCATCCAATCAACTTATTTTTATGCACTTGTACCAATTTTAGTACCACAGGATTTTTTTCTTCAAATTTCTTAGTCAATGCCACGATATTTTGGAGGCAACAACCCTCATCGTGACCGTGACCCCGCCAAAAATTTGCGACCCCCCACCGTGACCGTGACCGTTGCTCCCATATAGGCACCTACAGTACATCAAGTGCCGCACTGTGCCGCCAATCAGCCAAGGTGCCGCCCTTCTCAATCTGGTGTCTTGTATATCCTCCAAGTCAAGCCAAGCCCGCAAGCCGTTTTGGCAAGCCGGTCGGAGAAGTCTGTCTGTTTGACCCCTTATCAAATCCCTATAACTACCACAAACCGTGACGGCGTAGCGATCTGCCAGTGAAAGCTGGAGACATACGATTGAGTTACGATGCTAATCATGGATCATACCACTGATCTTGCCACTGATGTATCATTTCATTCTTCAACGCCGACCCTAAGCTAGCTCTTACTCCTTTTCTTTCTTCTCCACTTCCTTCACCTCTCACGAGGCCGGCCCTCTTTATTAATCGCTCTTTCTTTTCCGGCGCTGGGGCTATTTACGAGTTTTTTACTTTCACTATGTCGGAATCAGATTCTTTGTTGCTTCCCAATGGCTCAGAGCTGCTTTTGCGGACGGCTTATACCTCGAGAGAAGTTCATGGCGTAACGGTGAGATAATCTAGCCGTTCCACCGATGCAATATGTTCATGTTTTCAGGTTCTTGTCGTGATTTCCTGCCTTTCACTCATCGCAGTCGTTGGTTTACTTTCCGCCATATCGGTGAGGTACTTTGGTTCATCCCTAAGTTTATATTAAGTTCTTCAGTAGCTCTCGGCCTTCAACACCCGTTCTTCGATAGGTCAACACCTGTTTGTCCGTACTCACGTTCGTGATATTGCTTTGTCGAACAATTTACTTCTAACAAGGTCTATCTTTATTAGGTCGCGGCTTACTTTATCTCCCTTTTATTCTGTGACCTCGTTCAAGCAATCGGCTCTATATTGAATGCAAAGTGGATTCGGGGCATGGCTGTTGAGGTTGGAGATGTTTGTGTTCTACAAGGTGAGTATCCTCGACGAATAAATCGTCTGGTGCACTTAATCGGCCGCAGGGGTCTTAAAGCAGATTGCAGACGTCGGGACCGCTTTCTGGACGTTCGTCATTGCCCTTCATACATTTTGCCTTCTTTTCCTGGAGTTGAAATCACGCCGCTTTGTCCTCTGGACAACCCTAATCGCAGGCTGGTCTGGAATCGCTACCATTGTGATGGTTGGTCCAGCCACGCTAGATACGACGCATCGTCGGCCTTTTTGTTCGTCCATTCACTGCAATACATAGATCTATTCTGACATTTGTGATAGTCGGTATTTCTGGGTACTGGTGTTGGATAACTCCGGAGTATCCTACCGAACGAGTCACGTATGTCAAAACATGGGCTGGGGGAAATTGTTGCTGATGGTCTTTACAGGCTGGATTACATGTTTATGTTCATGGCCGCCGCTTTCAGCTTTGTGCTGTATAGCTTGATCTTCCTTCGCATGCGTGGCAACATCATGCTGAGTGGGAAAGGAATCCAATTCCAGAGGAGTGGTACCAGTGAATGGCGAGGAAAGCAGTTCGAAAATAAGGCCATGGCTATCGCACGACAAATGTTATTGTGTGTAGATTCCAAATTGCTTGCCTGTGCAGCGCACTGACACTTGTGCATAGATATCCGGTAAATAACGGACGCCTATGATGTATGGTGCATACTAACGTGCTTTAGGTAGCCTATACGATCCTGATCTTACCCATCGCTGCATCACGATTCAGCTCTTGGTCTGGGAACGATGTTCCATTCCCAGTCACCATTTTCAGGTTGGTCAAGTTTTAACTAACACAGATGCGTCCTGACAGGAATATTTACTAGTGCGGCAGTCTTCCTGCTGTCCGGCATCGTTAACGTCACTCTGTTTACAACAACTCGTCGCATTCTTCCTCCTGATTCGATTAGAATGCCGATTATTCGGAAGGCAGCCATCTCGCGCCCCCAACCCATTTCTGAGTACACTACTGGAGCGGGACCTGACTCACCCAGTTCAAGCAGTTTCTCCGCTTCAAATACGCGCTGAAGTGTCCCCTACGCTTGTCCTTCCCTCCGTGGCTCAGATAGAGAGTAGAGAAAGTGTGTACAACCTGTACGAGTCGACATCGAACATACCACCGACACCAGCCGATGAACCGAATGTACCTTGTGGCGGATACAGGGCATGAGCAGTATTATTTCTATTTATTGGCTGTACCCTGTATCTGTATATACGAAGCTGAATTGGCTAGCACTAGCCTGCTCTAGGGAGTCGGTCAAGGCAGGTCTCCGCTAAATAATTGTGTGTAGATTGCTGGACACCAGTCAAGGAGTGGGCCAAGTTCAAGACAACCGGAAGAGCAAGGGGGAAAGTGGGTTTCGTTGTCGTCGTTTGTTTATAAAAACCCATGACAACCATACATATCATCCAAGTAGGGCAGATATTCATTTTGATGTTGAGAAAGAACAGTTGAAAAAAGAACCCACTGAACACTAGCAGGGAACACTCATCTTCGAGTGCTAGAGCACTGTGCTACGGGAATTTGAGGAAAAAAAAGCCCCTCATGCACTTTGCAACCAGGAGACGACCAGGAAAGTTCTCCTGATTAAAACCACACTCAAATTGCAATCAGGAGAGCAAATAGGAAGGCCCTTTTTGTACACCTGGAGCCTTGGTGCTCCTACTTCTCCCTACTTTTTTTGATTTCCTGTGTAATCTCCTGGTTGGACATTGGACTAGGGAACCAAGTAGGAAACAGAGTAGTAGCACAACCAGGAGCTAATCAGGACAACTTTGGACGACACTATTGTAGAGTTGTACCTTTAACTTACACATTTGAAATACTATCACGCGCTGGGATCCTGGGCACCTTAGGCATTTTAGGCTATTAACGTCCTCGTATAAGGGATTTCGGAGGGCCCGAGGGCTTCAAATGGAAGGCCTACATTCTGTGAACAAGTTAAGCACATTTGCGCCAATTTCGGTGGTGTTTTGACTGTGTGGCGAATTTCTTTCGGTCAGAACTCCTAAAAAGGCAATAGATGGGGTACCTGGGCACCTCCGCAAATTCGTTGTCACAGGGTCAATAGATGGCCTCGCGGTGCGTAAACACGTTCAAGGGACTCGAATGGTCCAATACGAACCTTGAAATGCCACAATGGAACCATACAAGTCGTAGTACAATGTGCTGAGTATGAGAGGTATGAGCTGCAGAACCCACCCTGCCAAACAAATGAGGGCCGTGCACCAGTGAGAGGATGGGGATGGCCCAAATAAGTTTCAGGCAGTAACATATACTTCTTATAAACATATTTGAACCTTCTCCTCTATCCCCAAAGGATGCTGCTGAGAACCCGACATTTGTACATTGTGTGCACTGAAATTAGGGTGATTTATCTATTGGACGACATTAAGAGACACACAAGACATATAGAATTACAAAGCACCTCTTCAACTAAACCTTCCATTGTCAGTATAACCCATGCCAAGTGCTAGGCTCGTGGTGTCGAAGGATCATTTTATATGCAGGTCGTCGGGTTGTCGTACTCAAGGTCATATCACAATCATTTGCCGGAGTTTGGAACAGAGGGAGGAAATTTCCAGAGGATTTTTTATGCCCGAGAGAAAGTCTGCAATCAGGTGAGAGGAACGAGCCCCCGATGTCCAGGATTGACCAGGAATTGGTGGAGAAATGGGCGAGATGGCTGCTCGGGGTTAAGAAAATGATGTTCTCACCCTCCGGCCCGTGACCAAACACGCCACAACTTTCAACCAACCCATCATTCTGCCCCCCAATTTGGCATGCACTGGCCTCAGAGGTCCTACTCCCTCCCCCGAGTCTGAGCCCTCAATGTTTTTGAGTGTTCATCCTTATATTTGCCAAGTGCCCAGCTTCCTAGTCTGCCCAGGATGGCAGTCAGGGATAGTATGTTGAAAAAACACTTCCAAACTTCGAAAGCCCATTTTTCGGTTTTGAGTCGCAAGTCTGAATTTGTCCCCTTCCAAATGGCATGCCCAGGGACAATGATGAGGTGATTCAAACTGGATTTACGATTGGAAGTGGAGCCAATAAGGGCAGTCAGAGTAGGGATTCTAGGGTGATTCTGGCCGTCAATTCTGTTGACGATTATGAGTTATTTAAATGTGGGAGAATCATCAAAGATCAGAATCATCGCACAATTGCAGAATCTTCTCTGGAGGAGATTCAACATCGATTCTGATTCTGATTTATCACAAACTCTTGTGTCATCGCAAAATTACTGACTTCAGCTTCATCTGTTGTTCATTATGGCTCTCCCCCAGTATATGCCCAGGATTCCTTGCAAAAGCTGACTTATTTGGTAAGGTAAATTTGACTGATATCTACTGGACAATAGATTAGAACTATGGGTTACATTGACTATCCTAGTATGCCATATACTAGATAATCCACTAAAGTCAATCAAATCAAAAAATTAGGTCAATCGGGGCATAGGAACCAATGGTAGATGTGATCTGCGAGGAAATACCGCAAAACCTGCTTACCTGTGTCAAAAGCTTGCCCCAGGGACCCTGGGAAAAAACTGAAGAGACGGTTGACTGCGGATTTTGAATGCAAACCGAATGGGCCATGTCTCGAGGCGATCCGACTCGAAATGAGCCCGGAACACGGGATCTACGCAAAACGATCAAAAAGTGCCCAAAATGGAAAAAAAAAATGTCCGTGCCTTACAGCCATTTGCAGAACTGAGGGCACCGACATTTATTTATTTATTTTCCATTTTGGGACTTTTTTTATTGTTTTGACCAGAACAGCTGTTCCGGCCTCAAATCTGAACTGTTTTTCTCAGGACCAGGACCAATTGATTCACACGTCAGTGAATATTTGAAACCATTTATACCATTTGAAACAGTTTATAAACAGTTTGCCAAACCGCACAAACTAAACGGAAATAAAAACGGTTTTAATGATTTGAAAATGTTTACAAATGTAAAAGGTTGGAGCCTTAATCAAGACACAAACATTGGCAACATGGCTGGTGGCACCTTGACACAGGCACACACTCACCGGACATGTGGCACATCACATGGTTCTTGAATGCAGAGCCATGTCAGATGCACCTCCACTGGCACCACAACACGCCAGAGACAGGCTCAGGGACACCAGAGCAGAGATGTGATTCGTGTACACAGACACCGCTGCCTGACCTTGATTACACATTGAATTCAGGGTACGTAGGCCCACCCACCACATCCTTCGCTGACTCCTTGCAGATACACTCCAGCCCCTTGTTCGAGGATGAGATCAATGCTGCCTGAAACAAGGGCAATCGACCATGCCAGGAAGGTTTCAATGGTGAGCTGCTTCCATTATCTGATCCATCAACACTTGCTTATGTTTTGTTGTGTGATGGTGCCAGCATAGACTGATTCTGCACCTTCCTCTTTGTACAAACCCAACACCCATTGTTGTCTATGTAAGATGTCCAGCAAAGGTGCATCATATTGCATTCTATTGGGGCTTCTTTCCACTCACCTGCCTGCAGAGAGACGAGCTTCACACACACTTACAGGAGACTGAAGTGTTGCATGATGTAACTCACAGTTGCAAAGGTACATTTCATCCCCTTATGTTTGGCCCTGCTTCTTTTTTGTAGCATCATGTTCCATTTGGCCCCATCCACCTTCCTTTAGTGGAATTTGTGGACTGGGTGATGATTGAATTTATCGATGCTTCTGCTACTACAGTACATCAGGGACTGGTATGTTCTTTTCTCATTCTTTTGTAAGCCCTCACTGACTTGCCCTCCTGGGATGGATTCCAGTTCCAGACCAACCAACTACTTGTTGATAGTGAAGGGAGCTTGTTACATAGTATCAGTAGTACTCATATACTTATGTAGTCCTTATGCTATTCAGTTTTTTTGGCTTCTACCATGTGTTTGTATGTGAATTGAGCAAACAAAACCTCCACAAATTGCTTATGAATTGCCCAAATTTTGCCAAATCTGTGGATGCATGATTGGGTTTGGCAGGAAACCTAGATTTAGGATTTGTGTTATTTAAAATTTTGGCTAAATTTTGCTGGATTTGTTGAATCTGACCAAATTGTCACAGATTCAAGAAAGAGGTTTTTCCTGATGTATTGGAATCCAATCCATTCAAAGGAGATAATCCATGGTTTGAAAACTCTGACTGTTCTTTCATGCCTTTCCAAGGTTCGATCAGGCATCTCCAGGCATTTGGTAATGACTATTGCATGAGCTTTCAAAAGGAAGGTCTTGTTCTTTCAAGTTCCCCTGCAAGACCGCAGCAGACTGAGATTCATATCTCACACTGAGGCATTCCCCTTGAATCATGAGATGGCTCATCCATCTCTCATTTCCATTCTATTTAACCCACTTCACCAATGACTGCTACAGAGAGCTGAATATTTTGTGGCTCCCTGTTTTAACACACCTTCACATCCAGTCCATGAGTGCATGGGATATCCATGAAATTTTGCCTGCCATTTTGGGCATCAACCCATGCAATACTATCCAGGAGATCACTTTCACAATCGAGGAAATTGACAGTGACTGTTAGGGCAGCGACGCCGAAGAAATGATGAAGGCCTTTGATACGAACTTCACAGCTTTTCCCCAACCCACGCTTCAGGGGTTGGAGATACATGTCACCGTTGAAGACAAGTATCTCAACATAAGTCCTCCTATGATAGGGCTGTTGACCCTGACATCACTGCTGATATTGGCCTTGGGCTATTGGTTGTTACAGCATACTGAAGTATCGCCTGTACCCAAATATGGGCTGTTCATATACAGAATTCCAAGGCGTGGTCAGCCGTTGACTCTGTTCGTGGCAGGAAACACATCCTTGCCACAGTAATCCAAATAATAATGGGACATCACTGTCACATCAGTTTACTAAATATATTTATATGCTTGCTATCCCTGAGTTCAGGAATCTCTGTGGCCATTATGTTTAGAGTAAGAGCTAGAGTATTAACATACCTGCTGGGCTGGGCCACTACACTGTGGACCCGTGTCAGTCAAATTCTCTGGCACCACTTCCCTTGGAATGGCTGCTCAGGCCTGACAATGGGATACTTAGTGTGACACTGTAAGACCTGAGACAGGGTGTTTTCCCTAGGTTTTTGACCCGGTATACTTGTCAATTTAGCTTGGAAAACCAGTCAAAGTAAACTGTTAGCAAATAAAATCAGGTGAAAATCCCCAGTTGACACCGGGTTACTAACAGGTTATTTCAACCAATTAAATTTTGCTTTTTGCTGGTTTCTGGTTGACCTTTGGTGGGTTCTTGCAACCCATTCACCAAGCTACTTCACATTGGGTGACTAATACCCATTTCCATAGTTTAATCAATTATCCTTATGCTCTCAATAGATTGGGTAAAATTTGGGTAAAATCAATTAATTTCATTCATTGGTAGGACTGTGCAGTCGAAATAACAAGAGAAATGATACAGGTCTAGAATGCTAGATCCAAGGATAGAGACCATCCCATGTAGGCCCAGAAACCCCACCTGTAATCCATGTACAGGGGACTCACATGGAGCGCCCAACCATCTGTTGTTCTTCAAATTACTGTCTCAATGGAGTCAGAATCAAGAAATGGGGTAGAGGGGAGCATACCTAAGGATGGTAGCCAGTCGGTTGACACTGGAAGAGAATGACCTGATAAAATATATCAGCACTAAGTTGTTGAAATGAAGTGATTGACTTACCAGATGAGTCAAGATGTGAGGACTTTGCATCTCCAAAACACCAGCCAGAAGACGACTCTGGGGGAATTAGATAATGTACAAGGCCACATGTGGCAGAAAGACAACACATCGCAGCATGGACATGGCCACAGATGGCAACAGAGCAACACAGTACAGAATATGGGATCTTAGCTACATACAGCAGAATGTGACGCAGCACAAGACATGGGATGGTGACCAGGAACATGGCCCACAGGCCATGTTTAGGAACTTTAGGGGAGAAACAGAAAAATCCAGGTGGCTGACAGCAGCGAGTCCAGGGTACAAGCACAAGACATCAGAACTGGTCAGAACAACAGAGAGCAAGCGGAATGACAGCATGGAAAGCAAATGGCCAGAGACTATTGATGGGGTGAAGGGCAAGAGGACAAGACAGTGTCAAGGATGTGGTGGGAGGCAAAGGAAAGATCAACTTGCATCAGCATCATTCACATCTGATTGGTCCATCACTTTGGCATGTGAGGGTGGAGTTTGAACTGACTTGCTGGGAGGAACAGCACATCTAGAAAATGCCCAGTGCCTACGTAGCACTACATATGACCTGGTAGAGCCATAGCACCATAGGCACATACCCCTCTATCATAGACGTCAATAGAGCGGTAGCCCCGTAGAGCCATAGAGCCATAGACTGCCATAGAGTCCCATAGAGGCCCATAGAGTCAGCTATTCTTAAACCCTCATGCGCTCCTTTAATTTGATCCAAATTTGATCCTGGCTGGTGCTTGGAAACAACCAAATATAATGCAAAGAACAAAAGGATTTATTCATCGCTGTTGGAAATTCATATGGTAAACTAAATACAAGGAGAACATGCAAAGGAGATGGCCAACAAAATTTGACAGTGCACAAGGAAAATAAATGCCAAGTGCAGAAGAGTGTCATGAAGGAGCACTAGCACTAACTACGAGGTTGGTCTGCATCATCTTGGGTCCAGAGGCATCTTGATGAGGCCAGCACATTAGGTTAACCCAGACAGAAAAGTGCGACTTGAAACTTGAAGGGTCCACAAAAGTCTTTCCAACGCAGGACAAGCAGTGTATATTCATGGAATCCATAGTCAAGAATGCGAGTGTGAAGCAACACAACAATGTCATTTTTGATCCCACAACATTGACAACGAGCTAAGAGAGTTTTGGTATGGGGTAATAGTGTGCCATAATTGTTCGATTTTATATACAAAATCACCCTCCAGCTGAAATAGAAATGCACAGGTGAAGGGGGGAAATAGTCACTGCCCAACTAAAAAAATAAGAACACAGGTTCAACCTTGTGAGTAAAATTTTCACACCTGATTGAGATTTATGGAAAAGGCTACCACCTCTGTTGGACCTTTTTTTCATACCTATTAGTTATTGGCCAAAATTTTCACCGCTCCTGAGATACAAACCAGAAAAACAACTGCCTCCAAGGACAAGGCAGGAAAGGTGTAGCAGGGAGTGTATGACAGCCTCTTACCCATAAGTTCAATGTTGAGACCTTATGTTTCTGTCTCAGCTCAATCGCTTGTCTGCATATACTGACACCAAACTGGCACTTGATTTCTGATAGTTCTGCAAGTCTCCACTCTTTCTGGCCACTTGTTTACCATGCTAAATGGTATACCATCGTTCTATGTTTGGCTTGGCCTAATTGTTAAACTACACTATAGTCCCACTTTACTTAGCCTACAAGCCAAATTTTAACTTGTAGTCTCTGGGTTTGGCTTCGATCTTTTGATTGGTGTCAATAACTCTTCAAATGAAGGTAATCCATCGGTTTGCTGAGCCAGGTCTCAAGACTGATATATGGAACTTCGTTTAGTGGGTTTTGCAACTTTGATGCCAGCCTGACTGATTGGATGTTGTCTAGCCAATCCTGGCTCTTGAAACATACATGAGACTCACTTGGGTGCATTTAAACACATTGGTGGAAGGCAAGCTATAGTTTGGTTAAATGTTTTCTTGCACTGGTTGATTTGTGATAGATCTACTTACTGTCTGCAGAGTCCGAGATGTTAAATATTCTGATCTGTGCCAATACCTCTTTAAATGAAAGTAAGCTTCATTACTTCTTTTGGTTTGAGTGTTAACACTGTCATGTTTTGAGCCAGGTCTCAAGACTGATATATGGAACTTCGTTTAGTGGGTTTTGCAACTTTGATGCCAGCCTGACCGATTGGATGTTGTCTAGCCAATCCTGGCTCTTGAAACATACATGAGACTCACTTGGGTGCATTTAAACACATTGGCGGAAGGCAAGCTATAGTTCGGTTAAATGTTTTCTTGCACTGGTTGATTTGTGATAGATCTACTTACTGTCTGCAGAGTCCGAGATGTTGAATATTCTGATCTGTGCCAATCCCTCTTTAAATGAAAGTAAGCTTCAGTACTTCTTTTGGTTTGAGTGTTAACACTGTCATGTTTTTCCACTGTTACACATTGGCTGGGTGCCTGCCATGCCGCAGTACCACCCAGGGGTATGCCTAGTGGTGGGGAAGTCAGGTTTTGGCTCTTGAACCTGAACTGAGCTCAGGCTAAATGCCAAGTTCAGGTTCAAGAAATTGCGAAACCGAACCTCAGGTTTGGCATTCAGGGAAAACATGTTTTCTCCACATGTTTTCTCAGAAGGCGGTCAAATGTGTTTGGAAGTCTGGGTTCTGAATTAATGGGGTAGGGAAGGCCTTGTCGTGCAGGATGATCCAACCTGAAGCAAGACTGCTCCTTGTTTGTTGTGTAAATTTCAATCTGTTCTACCCAAAGAGAGGCCTTGACTTCTATCAGATCTTCAACACCTTCAGAGATGACTTCATAGGAGCTTTTGCCTTCACAAGACTCAGGCATGGAGGGTGAGGAAGGCAGAAGAACACAATGTGTTGGCGGCATTGTGATGATGATGACACTGACAGAACAACAACCATGTCACGTGTTGATTTGTGACCAAATGAACCGAACAGGTGGCAGTGAATATTTGTTACATCTGCTGCAGTGTCTTTTTTGGGTCTCATCTGGGGGTGTGAAAAAAAAGCAGCAATGAGGTGTGAAAAAATATAGGAAATGGAACCGGTATCTTTCAGAAACCATCAGCAGTGTTTTATTTTGTGAAAACATCAAGCAGTGTTCTTTTGTGTTCAGCACACCCATGTATCACTGAAAGTGGTACTGGGGTGTGCACATATTTCAGATTTCAAAACTAGTGGTGTAAATTTATGATAAAGTGAAAACTGGCTGAGATAAATAATTTTTGAGGACCCAAATTGGCCACTTCCTGCCAAATATGCCCACTGAGGCTCAGAATGTGGCATAAAACACATTTTTGCACCGCACTATGCACAGCTTGGGGTTCAATTTGCTCACCAGAATCGACCCAATCTGGGCATCTCCAGCCAAATTTTTTCTCTGGCCAGATTGGCCACTGTACAAAAGTAGTGGTGCTTGAGCTGTTAGCATCGTACTTGAGAGGCAAGCTCGTTGGTAGACAGACCAGTTGATCTGAGTTTAAATTTACATATCACATGATCAAATCAAGTTTTCAGCAGGTGGATGTTCCCCAAAGTTGTCAAACTTCCTGTGTGGCCATTGGGGGCATATCTCCTGAGAAGTGGGCCCCCCAAATCACCATTGTCCCAGCCCCAACCCATGCAACTTACTGGCCTCGAGCCGCATGGCTTCCCACACCAACATGTCTGAGTTGGGGTGTGCAGTGTGGTTGAGTCCAGTGTGCATGGGGAGACTGGTGCAGGCTGAGGCATGTGTGTGCAAGCTGTGTGAGGAAGGCAGTAGGATAGCACACACCACTACGTGGGCACTAAGGGACTGGCCTCTTAGTGCCCATGCCATCTGTATCTCAGTCTCACAATCCACTGCACATTGCTTGCCAGGTACATAGTTCTTGTCACATACCAAACAACTCAGGGTGAGGGAAGTTTTGAAGTCAGTGCACAGGGTGGCAGGGTTCAGATGGGCATTCAGATGGACATGCACAAGCCATGCAGGGTGTTGTTTGCATTCCTGGTATCGTTAAACACGTAGTACAATGTCATGCTTTCAGAACATGTTGTTTGAGAGTTCAGACCCGGGCATGATATAGTAGATCAGAAAGTCCACAGACCCATGCACACCCATCAAGTGTATGAATTCGTACAAATACAAAACAATGCGAAAGTTTCCCGAAATTCCTTCCTGAAGACTTTAATTAGATGGCTTTTAGGATGCTTTTCTTCATACAAAGTTAGGTGCCAATCATCCCATACAAAACAGCCACTATTTTGGTAAGGTCTAAGTGAAGAAAAATTAGGGACAGCCACTAAAAAAGTAATCAACTTTTTGGGGGCACTGATGCTTTAGGGAGCTTTTTTTGGCCCCTTCAGATTATGAAAAGAACAAGTATTACGTAAACATAAGTACTCGTAAACTCCGCCCGCAAAGCATTATCTTAAGGCGGAAGTGTCAAAAAAGCACAGCCCTGGCATACAACCACTATTTACTCACAAAAAAATGAAGGCTCTGTAGGAACAGCCACTAAATTCACTTCAACACAGCCACTATTTACTAAGATATTTTTTCGGTGACAAGGAAAAGAGGTGCAGTTTTGTTGGGCCCCTCGAGTTTTGAAAAGAACAAGTATTATGTAAACATAAGTGCTCGTAAAACGGACATCTTCCACCAATTCATCGCCGACGCGTGTCTACGTGCGTCGTCTACCTCACTTCTCTCGTCTTTCAACGCGTCAAACCCTGCAATCAATATGGAAGATTAACACTGCGTTAATTTATGCTTTTTGTCCCGGGATCACACTTGCACTCTGAGAAAGGTTGATAAAGAATATCCTTGCGGCTTTTGTGGGCAATCAACCGTGAACGGGACTTGTACTATTGGACTGCTTCCTCAGATGGAACACCTGGTATGCCGAGTTTACCTCCGGATGAGGCAAGGGGACAAAAGCGCCTCCCGAACTCTCCTGCAGGCACACCACGACGTCCACGTCGATTGAGCCTGAGGATGTCTTATGCCGATCCTGTTCCCGCGACAACATCTCAAAGCACAGCAGAACATGATGTATTTCTTGCTTAAAAATAGTACAATGGTGGGCTGGAGTATGACGGACATCCAGCAAATCCACCAACCGTCAGATCCACCGCCGTCATGCGAAATCTTCAAGAGCCCGCGGTCTGGGTTGCCGAAGGACGGCCGATGATGCGCCACCGTCAGATCAGACAGCTCGCGTGGCTTTGATGGCAGCCAAGATCCAGAGATCGCGCACCCCTTGCGGACATCCATTATTATCACAGGATTGTACAGGTCATACCAAATAAGATATTGAAATGCGAGGGACAGACAGTACATCACGATACCTGGTTTAATCAATTTACACAGGAGAGAGAATAACACCGAAGACAGATAGAGTGGCCTCTGAGTGGGACGGGACACAGAGAGGATCGAATCCTACGGACCGTAGAAGAAAATGTCAAATGTAACATGTACACATGGACAAGTGACTGTGTCGCATTTTGGGCCGCGTGAGGTGTGTCGCGACCTCCACATGGTCCAGAGGCACATCCAGAATTTCTCGGAGCTTGACCTCCCGGAGAACCTGAGGAGACGAATGTCAGGCGATAGAATTCAAGCGATGCGACTCTACCTCTATCTGATTTTTCAGTACTTTGATATCCCAGATGCATCGTGTGATTGCGAACGAATGTCCACAGCACAGGTCCACACTTCTCTCCATGGCCGCAGGGAGTTGCGGAGTCGACGCTCACGCATCTGTGAGACGCGTAGCTGCAGGCTGTTCGGACCAAGCTCAACGATGTGATCCCCAATCATTTATCGCTGAGCCGCACCTGTGTAAAGATCCAGGAAGACGTACTTGGGGCTCAATATCGGGGCAGAGCAAGCCTTCAGTAAGGGCTCCGTGGTATAACCTCTCGGTCTCATCGAAACAAGTCTCCATCCGCTTGATCATCTTATTTGGTAAAACCAGCCGGCCAAGGCAGACGAGGCCGATTAAAACTAGCACGGCGACGAGCAGGATGCGAGGGCATTATAGGAGCCCATGAAATCATTGGATACGGAGGAGAACAGAGATGGACAGTCAGGAGCAGCAGGACTTGGGAGATGGCCATGATAAGGGTATCAAGCTGTTTTCTTCCTGAGTATTTGAGCCAAATGGCATACGAGCTGGATGATGATACAGGTTTGGACAGCACTATCTGTGGCCCAGATGCTTGAGATTACTGGAGCATCGTCGTAAACCAATCGGGTCCATGCTGCCGAGATTCAACAGCCAATAGAAGGGGCATGACAGAAGCTAGACCGCGAATGCAACGATTGGCCGGTGGTTCGAGCAAGGCGAGATGATCCCGGCTGCGGACGGTGCCTGGAGGGGACCAGATCCCTCCGTGCTTTCACCATAATTTATTGCACTGCCAACGTACAAGTTTATACTGCTCTCCTATTGGCCCCAACACGAGTCTTTATATAAGAGCCAATAGGGTTCAGTTGCATATTACGAGTCTCTAGCTGGAACGCCGTCGTGATAGCGCCCAGGCACCCTTCACCGCGCCATGGCGGTGGAAGAGAGAAGGCAAAGCTGTGCTACGGATCCGAGTTCGGGCCGGAATCTAGCTTCTGGGGCGCTCTTTGACTGCTTCTGAAGCTCATAAACATAAAAGTCACTGTCGAAAACCCTGGTACGAGCTATCCATGGTCGCTTGGGATCCAGTCATTGACTCACACGCCACCCTGGTATGAATCGGACAGGCTACAGCAGCTCAATCGTATGCGTCTCGGCCGTTCCAGCTCACTGACCTGGACTTTTAGGGCAGTACATCTCGCTCAATCACTCTATTGTTTGATTCGTCTCGAACATTCCAGATCGTGTAGCCCCCATAGGAAATAAAACATCAACTAGAAGGGAGTCCGTGTGCCTGCGTCTTTAACGATTTAACGGCCGTCGGATCAATCAAACTCGTTCTATGGCAAACCCATATCAGGCGGGGGACGAGTCGGAGAACGATCAAGTGCGATTGGGAAACATGGTGCTGGTGATGCAGTCTAAAGTGACCTCGGCGATCTTAGAACGAGCAGGAGTAGCTATAATGGCAGAACAGCCGACGTAAAAATCGCATGCTGGATCAGACGTCGAATAGGCGTTAAGAGCCAAATGTCCAGAACGAATCAAGCCGCTAGTCCATCGTGATTGTGAAGGCTAAAATTCATCCGACCGATGGAGAGAAGGATCACGGCGATTTTGGAAGATCGGACAGTCGTTCTTGTGTAGAGTTCAACGAAAGACAAGGCGTTAGGATACCTTGGGCAAAGGATGATGCCAGCGTGTAGATAAAAATGACCCGCACAAATTAGGGTATACTGTAGAAGCACAGCGTATGAGAAACAAAAGGAGATCGATCCTGCGGAATGAGAAAGGTCTGTTGGGTTCGAAGCAGGTCATAGTATAGAAATAGGGTCTTTTGGACCAGCAGCAGCGCGGATGAGGGCTCTGAGTATTTTGCTCACCCGTCTCGAAAAATGGACGGACGCAAATGAACGGACCTTCCTGAGCCCAAGAGCTGAGCGCGATAGGAAAACCAATCGTATCGAATATGATTTATCGCGGATGAAGAACTTCCGGGCAGGTGGCATGGAGTAGACGAAGCACATAGAGAATGCCTGGATTGAGATACACAACGCGGCCAGACATGTCGCGAGACGCAGAAGTCAAGATTTCGGCGATCATGAAGTAGTTCAATTTGTCGACCGGCGTGTGCAATATGGGGGCACTGGGAAAGAATGGCGTTAAGTTGGAAGACGACAGGAGTTCTCTTGAGTGCTAGCGATAACCTGCGATTCATCGCAGATTGGAGGGGAATGTACATGTCGATGGTTATCGGCATACACTTGTCCAGAAGGAAAGTTGCCAGACCCACAGGATTGAGTCGCTTGTAATACAGGGATCCTGTTGAATAAGAGCTCAAAAAACCACAGACAGGCAGGAAAGCACGACACACGGTGTAATCGATTTGCAGTCTAGGGATGGAGACGGGGGAAAGATCGTATCGGAGTCAGATTAAACGGTTGATAAACAGGATTAAACCCTATGGCGAGCTCCCAGTAAGCGTCAGATGCAGTTTTCCAGGCCTCGAGCCTCCGGAGTTGAATGTTGGGATTGCTCCAGTGTCAAGTCGGACACCCGTTCATGCGCGGCGTTGATCGAAGGATAACGGCGTCACATCGTTGTGGTCAAGTTGGGTAAAGCGGTCGGAGATCGAAATTGGTTGTGCACGCTTGGTCATTCGGCCGAAACGCCGAAGCTGTGCCGCGGCCTCGCTTAAGCGCGGTGGTTTGAGCGGACGCGCCGACAGTGCGCCCAACGCTCGTTCACTCAATCGTGCAACATGCATTACAATCCGCTAGCTCTCGGAGTCGTCAGCACTCCCATGCTTCGACACGTAACATCCAGCGAACGTCTGCGCTCCCGAATAGCCCCCTCGTGGCCTTGGGCCTCTTTTTTCCTCCAACGACCACCATCTCGTCTGCCTTAGCCTTGCCTAGCTACCCTTGTTTCCTCAAAACTCTGGTATGTTCTCTCCTACTCGCTCATCCGCATCCTCCGAGCTCACAACATCTGTGCGTGGCCTCGCCACTTTCGCCTTCGCAGCAACCGCGGCAGCGCTGTCCAACGTCCAGGAGCCCAAATCGCCTACGTCCGCAGGGACAATCACGGTGAAATGGCCGCCGGACTCGTCTGATACGCGCGTCTCCTCATCTCTTCCGCCAGTTCATATATCTCACCCTCGGGCCTCCAGCGCGCCGTTCACGATCGCGCTCTTCAGCGCGAATCCTTCCTATGTGCGCGGCATAACCTAAACATCGCGGCTCCAGATGTGTAGTTCGCGTCGACCAGAACGGCGGCTTCGCTATCGCGCACAATGTCAATCCGCAGAACAAGGCGACCATCGTGCTGCCCGACGTCGTCCCAGGGTACGTCTCGTCTCCAACCATTTGCTCCCCATCGCTCCACCCGCACTTGTGTCATCGTGCCACAAAGCATGCAGTTCACACGACCTATGATACGCCCCGCCAATCCACGCGCTAACTCCACGCTCTGATTAATTACAGGCCAGGCTACACGATCAGCCTCATCAGCATGTCCGACACGAGCGACGTGCTCGCCACTAGCCCGTCCTTCTCCATCGCCCTGCGGTGTCCATGTCTCCCAGCGCGTCGGCGAGTCGAGCGCGGTGTCGCGGAGTGGCAGCGCGTCGTCTACCAGCGCGTAAGTTGCTCTTTCATTTTCGACCCCCGCTAACGCGCAACCTTCCCAGCCGCAGCACATCCGCATCTGCAACGGCCCCCCTCTCCTCCGCCTCCGCGTCGATCTCGCCTCGCTCTCCTCCGCCGCGCCCTCCATCCCGCAGGCCGCGTCCTCCCTCGCTCGTCCGCGCGCTCCGTCGCGTCGTCCGCACTCTCCTCGGCCGCGAGCGCTGCATCTCCCAGCGCGTCGACGGGCGGCGCGCGAGCTCTCGGCGGGCCCGCCGCGGGTTTGATGCTGGTGCTTGGCGGGTTGGTGCTCGGTGTTGCGGCGGTTTAGGTGTGGATTCGGACACGTCGTCTCGTTGTTATGGGACTTTGCTTTTGCTTGCTACTCGTGGACGCTGAGTTATTTTGCTTTCAAAACGGACACTTTTGGCATGGCTTGACTGGTACATCATGAATGTATATCTGTACTCTTGACATAGGACGGAGCATCCTTTTTCACGGCATGCTTGGGCGCGTGTGCTCAGGTATCAACTATGGTTAATTAACAAGCGAGTAAAAGCAAGTTCGGAGAGAATTGGACCGAACTTACTTTCAGCGGGGAGGGGTAGAGAAAGCATGTCCTTTACATTTCCGGTTGACATTTGACTTGTGAGTCGCGAGTTTGTGGCCAGTCTCCGTGTCCTCTGCAGTCAGGACTCGGACTGGTCCACATTTAATGTAATTAGTAGGCCGCGAGCATCGGACGGATGCTGTTCAGCTGCAGGATACGAAACGAAAAGACCCACAATGTGCCTGACCAGTTCACCCTGACCTAGAACAGAGGGGGTGCGTCTTATTGCGAGAGATGGTAACTCCAGTTCCTTTGGCTCAGCACTTATAGCCCTGAGTATTAATTCGGATCTTCCTTCGGAAATCCCGAACTTTACGCTCATCACTTCTTGTTCAAAATACAAACTTTTCTATCCACTGCACCACTGCAGAAGCTCCGACCTTTTCCTACTCCTTCGTCTTCTTACCCTTTTTCTTAGGAGGCTCCTCGACCTCCTTCTCCTTGCCTTTGGACTTCGCCGACTTTTTCTTGGCTTCTCCGATTTTTCCGGCTCCTCTTCCGACTCTGAAACCTCGAATTCCATGGTGGAATCGAAGTTAGTAATCCACGCCTCCAACAACTCGTTCTGCTTCTCCAATTCCTAACTCGCTTCTTCAACCCTTCATTCTCGGCCATGACCACCTTTCGGAAATCCCGAGCCTTATCGGTGTCCTTGTTCGCTGTGTCTTCAAGCATATCATAGAGCTGTCCCACCTGCTCCTCCAACTCCTCTATCTTCTTTGACGTGTCGAAGTCTCTCGGACTTTCCGCTGCCACCCTTAATCGCTCCCCAAGGTCACACTTATCCTCTGCGATGCGCATTGTGCACACGAAGTACCGCGGATCCTTCTTGGCGTTGGCAAGGAAGATTCCGCCTTAAGCATTTTTTGCAGCCTATGAGGTGGTCAGCACGGAGAACCTCGGATATTCCGAAGGACTCACGGATCGGGGCACTGCCACTTGATTGCAACATTGGAGTTGGAGTTTCTGAGTGGGGGGAAATTTTTGAAAATTTCCACCACTCAGACTTTCCTATATATAATTTTTGGAACGAGCATGTGACATTCTGTGATGTTCCAGGATGTTCCAAGCCTCTTGAGGGCAATCATCCTTGAGGGGGGATACTGTTATATCCGTGCAGGATATATGGAGTTTCCGATCGGACTTTCTTCGGAAACTCCGAAGGGGCTTCTCTCAATCACAAGGGTTTTACGCAATGAAGAATTACTGAGTGTTGTTCAGGCTTTAGCCGTCCAGCTACTGAAGGATCTTGTTATATCCGTGCAGGATTCGGAGTTTCCGATCGGATTTTCTTCGGAAAATCCGAAGGGGCTTCTCTTCAATCACAAGTGTTTCTTATGCAATGAAGAATTACTGAGTTTTTCCCTTTTACTCATAGTCTCTTCAATCTCGGAAATCCATCCGACATTCTCTTATTGTCCTTATTGTCTTTCATTCTTACTTTCTCATCTCTCCTACCACTTTATTATCTTGCGGAGAATACTTGGACTTGGACTTCCCTTGGTGTTCTCACATTATTGTTATTTAGAACAATTAGGACACTACTATAAAAGCTAGGTAGTTCGTACCCTGTACTCTTCAGTTTGATAATTGTATATGTTATTGTGTTCTCCCTTCCCAACACAACCTGAGTCGGACTTTCCAATCCATTGCATGCTCTGTACTCCCTCCAGCCCTCCTGCCTCCTGCTCATCCTCCTGTTCTTATCTCTGGACTTTGTCTCGTCTTGGTCGCAAGCCAGGTAGTCGCACACTCTTGTTTGTAGTGCTTGCGAGAACAACCTTCTGATCCTCTCGGACTTTCCGTGATGACTCCGAACTCTTAGCTTCAGATTTCCACGGTAACTCTGGTTCCTTTGGCTCAGCACTTAACAGATCTTGAAGACCTACAACTTTCAGAGCGCGATCCAACAAACAATATTCAAACTCTATGAGAAAAATTCAAGCTCAATATAATTACTTATGGAATACACTGTTCATGGTTCATCACAAATGAGACAACACGCCAAATAAGAACCTGGAAGGCATAGCTGAATATTGTGATACATGATGAGGATGCAGCCTGAAGATGGGTCTCTGGCAACTTATTTACTGGAAAAGAAAATTGCAGACTGCTTGAGGGAAGAATCTGAAAGAAAGAAAGCTTTGTCCGAAGCACATTATGATGTTGAAGGCGAAACCCTACAAACAACCTCCTGGACCCATTCAGCCAAAGGTTACCATACCAAAGAATTGATATGTGAATTCAAGGTTGACAACAACTCTGCTATACCTCACTATGAAACTCGTCCAAAGCACATGGCACAGATGGATAGGGACTACCACAATTCAATTCAGGACAAGGATCTTCCAGATGAGTAGGGAAGAATGATGGCAACTGAAATTACACTGGAAAAATGTGATGTCCATCTGTCAGAAAGTGAATTCAACGAGATGGACAAGGATCTAACGGCTGAGGATGTTGGATATGTACAGAAACTCTCGAACAATGGCAAAGGACCTGGAGTTGATGGAATTCCATATAAATTTTACAAAATCCTCGACATCATATACCGTCAAAGCAAAGGAATGGACGAAAAAATGTTCGATGTACTAGGCTTCCTCACTAAACTCATTGAAAAATATGGCATCATCAAAAGCACTCACTTTAACACCGGGTGGCTCTGTCCACTCTTTAAAAAAGGTGACAGATCCTTGATCAGCAACTATCGACCAGTTACCCTCCTCAACTGTGATTACAAATTAATGATGAAGACATATTCCTTAAGGTTAATGAATGTAGCACCATCTCTCGTGCATCCCAACCAAGCTAGATTTATGGAAGGAAGGAAAATTGAGGATCAGGTGAAGCTTGCAAAATTCCTCCTGAACAATGCAGAAACCGCAGAGGAGGATGGAATAATAGTGGCTCTTGACCAGGAAAAAGCTTATGATAGAATTAATCATCAATACCTCTTCAACACATGGGGTTCCCACCCAAATTTTGTAACACAATCAAAACCTTTTACACAAATGCTGAGATAATCATGATGATCAACGGAGAAATGAGTGAACCGTTCATAGTTACTCTTGGAGTTAGACACAGAGATCCTCTCTCCTGCCTCTTATTTAACTTGGCTATCGAACCTCTAGCTTGTTTGATACGAAATTCAGGAGTCAAAATACCTGGAAAAGATGAAGATCTTGTTGATCACTCTTTGCAGATGATATAACGCTGTACCTATCAACTAAAAATTCACTGGAAATGCTTTGGGAAATTTTGTGTCTGTGGTGTACAGCATCCACAGCAAAATTTAAAGAACACAAAACTGTCCTACTACCCTTTGGCCGAACTTCCTATCGTGTAAAGGTAATACAAGAGAGAAGGATAAATGATGAAATGCGAATTAGAGCTATCGACGAAAGCTTCAGGATAATGCCCGACGGTAAATTGCTGCATGCTGGGTGCATGGATAGGAAATAATGTGCCATATATTACACAATGGCCTTCAGTGCCAACACCAACTCTGGAAGGGAAACATCATATCATAAACATGGTAATTGGAGGCAGAACACAATATTGGACCAGAGTACAGGGCATGCCAAAGGATATTGAAGATACACTGGTCAAGGCTGAACACATCTTCCTTTGGGATGGGAAAAAAGCCAGAGTCACACATGAAACAATGATTCTCAACATTTCTGAGGGCGGAAAACAAATCCTGGATATAACTGCCAGAAACGAGACAATTGATCTATGGAATCTACAATCATACCTTGTACAGGGATGTGAATGAGCATCCTGGCGCTATTTCATTGACTATATCTTAGCAAAATTTCTAGAGATGAGCTACCTCAATCTCTGTCTGGGTCAAATCTTGAATGTTTTCTTACAAGACATACATGTCCCAATCTCCCAGAGAACTCCACTGCCAGAAGAGATCAAGTGGATGATTCTCATTGCTCGAAAGTACAACCTGAAATTCACGAGCTTGTCAGTTAGCAATGAGGTGAAGTTAAAAATGCCTATTTGGAAACATCCGGCCACCAACAAGGTTCTGTATTTGCATGCCTGTCGCCGCAACGCCGCAACATGTCTCAGATTAAACCATCAAGTGCAGACAGTTTGCAACACCCTCACTATAGCAAATTGGCGAACAATGGTCACAAGAAAACCACACCAAGTAAATTCCTCAGGAATTGGCCCTAAGAACTGTGATAGACAGCATTCTGGCAAAATGGAACCCAACAATGCCAAATCTAGATTTATGTGAAGAGCTCGCTCTGACAGATGAGGAATGGGAGTGGAATAAAAAAACCAATACAAGCGGATCAAGTAATGGTATTTGACCCGAATTTTACCTTGTCTAATATGGGGAGAGGGTTCCGAATCTTTGCCTTCGAAGACTCACTCAATGCAATTCCAGCAAGGAGGTATAAAATACCTGGACCGGATCCTAGCCTTATGACAGTATTTTTGCATGCACAGGTACTCCGTCCCAGCGAATTTAAGTCGAGTGTGAATGTGATGATCAAGACAGAAACTGAGGTCACACAGGAAAGTGAGATCCTGTCATTAACTTTTGACAGGCCAGAAATACCACTAACATTTTCATCAGCTCTATTGGGAGGTCTGCTGGTTATATTGCAGAATACCCAGAGAAATGTGCCGCTACTTGTTTGCTCCTCCTCAGAATTCTTGTCACGAGCACTAGTTAAAGAAAGAGAGAAATTTGAGAATGACATATTAGACCCAAAATTCCGATTTTTGAGATCTGTGTTTGCAATGCTAAATAAGCGAGTAGCTCGAATTCAGTTCAAGAAAGTCTCTGATAACCATGCAAAAGGCTTAACAAATGAACACATCCATGCTGTTCAAATTGACTCAGAAATTGACCTTATGTTCGAGTGCCTGGGAGTTCTTTTATCACAAGGCTCCCAGAGATTTTTCACTAAAGTTATACACATGCTACACTTGAAACCTCACCGAAAATCTATGTTTATAACTCTGGATCGAATCTGATGCTCAGTAGAAGGAATTTCCAAGTATACACCTTCTGATGAAATGATCTGGAGGTCAATTCGGTCGATCACATTGCAATGTCTATCACAACAATTCTTTTGGAAGTGTATACATCACACATTAGAGTGGGTGATTTCTGGTCCCACATCGATATGTTAGAGATAAGAGGGAGATGCCATGTTTGTGAAGTTCCCAAAATAGGGTTCTGTTTTCAAGTCTGGTTTACAAACATGTTTGTAAACACCGGTTTATAAACATGTTTTCAATTCGTTTGGGCCAAAGTACCGGTTTTTAAATCATTACGTACACAATCACGGCATCAGATTGCTGCGGCGATTTTTTTTTCATTTTCCTCGTCAATTCTTCATCCATTCCTGTCTCGACTCTGGGCAGTCCAAGATGTCTGGTTCTGGAGTCACATACTACAACGAGGAACTCAAGGAGCTTACCCCCCTTCTCCAAGGACTACCGGACACGATCCCCATTGGAGAAGACCACAATTTCGTGGACTACGTGTCTGAAAAACCAAATTTATTTTATAAGACTTAATAAGGACTAATAAGGCCATAATTATGTGCTTAATTATTAGGTCCTTATTCGATGAAAGTCGCCTTAAAACCCAAGGGCAAACTTATAAGACTCAGATCTGTTATAAGGACTATGAATAGCATAAGGCATTATAAGCCGACTCTCGGATTTTAAGGCCATATTAGTCATTGCCGACAATATAACAAATGAAAGGAGCACATTTTACTTATCACTACTAGTTGTCTTGAAGCTGCTTGTAGCTGCTTAGGTTTTAACTTATTGAGTATCAGTAATTTTTGTTATGTCGAACACTAGGAGTTACTAATGTTGCTTAGGTTCTAGCTTATTGAGTATCAGTAATTTTTTGTTATGTCGAACACTAGGAGTTACTAATGTTGCTTAGGTCCTAGCTTATTGAGTATCAGTAATTTTTTGTTATGTCGAACACTAGGAGTTACTTACTTTGATTAGATTTCTAGTGAACACTTGTTGAGTAATTGAACAGAGGTCAGTTGTTGTATTGAACACTATGGTTTATTACTTACTTTAATAATGCCTTGACTGGGAGTCAAACTGGGGACCTTTGTTATAAGTCTATATTGGAGCATAACGCAACAAAACTGCTACACCACAGGGCTTTTATTATGATTGTCCCTTGGTTGGGTTTATCATACAACCCTATTGCGCATGTCAATTTTTTTTTAAAAAACAGCAAGAAGACTCGTATTCTAGGGATGCGCGCCGCCGTGTCTATCATCCATTACACAATAAAATAATCAGGTTTCCCGTCCCTTCCCTTTTCAACATGTTGTCGGGCCAGAGGTTTGACCTTCACCACTGTCAGTTTGTACTCCGCCGCAGCGTCTACTTCTCCCTCCACCTCTCACAGCCAATTGTTCAGCATCAACCTCAGGTTGGATCACTTCGGATGGCTGTGGCACCTCAACGGGTGGTGGCGGCGGCATGTCGCGGACTTGACATGGTTCATGATAGGGGCCTGCAACCAGTGCCTGGATCATAGCCGGATTGGTAAAGCCCAAGGTGCCATCGCCAAGGGGTGCTGCCAGGTGTGCTTCTCGATACACAATATGCAGCTCACAATATCCTAGAGTCTTGGCCCCCTACGTTTGAATAATCCCAGGATGCTAGGGCCCAGCTTAATCACCTTTTCCGCAGTACTTTTACTCATTTCTTCCTAAACGGGCCATCTCCGCGAACCGGTGTTTCGATTGCTAGTCACTGCATTCCGACCCCCCGTAGCCAGACCCTGGCCACGTTCTGCTACGTCGTCGTACGTCGGTCTACATGAGACATCGACACAGCTGGGTCGCGGTTCTGCTACGTCATTGTACGTGATGTAGTCATACGGCGTCTACCTCCGTCTACATTGGGCTACGTTGGCCTACCTCTCGTAGACCCACCTTGTCTACCTTGGGCTGTAAATACCCACTCTCATCGCCATTTTGGCTTCAAGGAATAACCAATGGAAACTGGCCTGTGTCCACGTCCGCCTACGTGAGGCTACCTTTGGGCTACCTTTGGCTACCTGAGGTAGCCTCAGGTTCGCGGACATAGACGAACGTAGGCCAATGTAGGCACACTGTGCCTACACAACGTAATTGGAGGTAGTCACATACCTATGTCTATGTCTGGCCCTATGCCACGTAGCCAGAGGGTCTGGCTACAGGGGGTCGGAACGCAGTGAGTACAGGTTACGTGCTTCCGACCAATGTCAGACATAGCACCGTCTCTTCGATGAGCGTAAGTTTTGCGAGCTGCAAATGAAATTGACGAGGATAATTTGTAAACATATAGCACCATGTCTGTAAGCCATTTCCGGTCGCTTCGAATTATTTACGTGTTTCAACACACAAGTATAATACGTTCAGTCCAGATTTCATGAAGTTCAGCTAGGTACTATGACTTTCCTCCCCGTGATCTGGAAAGCACGGAGCTCGTTGATGACCTTGTTGACATTTTCGAGCGGCTCGCATTTGATATAAGGGCGTATCGTCCCCTAACTCAGCTGAGCGGCAATTGCAAGAAGATGGGGAATTGTAAATACCTTGGCGAAGAGATCCAAAACTTCTTCCGCGGCGCTCTTGGGTCCATAGGTGCTAGACAAGACTGGGAGAGGTATCAACCTTCATAATTGTGCCTGATTGTTGAGTAGACTTACTTTGCACCCCAGAAACGATCGTGTTGCCGGTGATGAAAACGAGGTTCTCGGCACTGACGCCCACCTGTGGCGTGAAAAAGAATGAGAAATGAATTATAAGAATATTCGTACTCGTACCATGACCAACTTGAGTGTGGAAGGAAAGTTAAAATCGTTCCCACTGAGCGCTGCCATCGCAAGGTTGAAAGCTATGGCGGCGAAATGGTTATTTGGACCGACGACCCCCCTTAGAAAAGCAGCACACACTTTGATTGTTCGCCACAAAATCGACTGTGGTGTCGACAGTGAAACCGGCTGCCGTTTTGTTGGACAGCTCAATTAAGTTGAAGGCACCGTCTGCCCCGAGATCAAGCGCTAATTTTCGTGCTGCTGGCTTGAAGTCACAAACATAAACTAAGGACTAAGTGTCAGCCGGCCACCACGGTCCAACTTGAAAGATCCGTAATGTGCTCACCAGTGGCCCCGAGATGCTTGGCAAATTGCACAGCCAGATGTCCGAGGCCGCCAATACCGAATATCAATACTTTGGAGCCTTTAGTCACCTGGTGGGCACAAAATATCAGAACAATCTTTCTTGCACGATCGGGATCCCGTACTCCTGCTGTATGCTTGACGGCATTGTACGAGGTTATTCCTGCATCACTGGCAACAGCAGCGGCTTCAGGTGAGACACCTTCCAGCTGTCAAAAATTAACGCGATGCCTTCAGCCGCGAAATGCAAACTTACTGCCGCAACGAGGTTAGCTGATTTGACAATGATGTACTCGGCGTAGCCCCCATCCGCGCCAAGGCCGAGCGTATTAAGGAGCACCGAACCGCCATTTATACCGTGATCACGACTGTCGGGCGTCAGAACGGAGTATAATTTTCCCAGCGTTATCCTCTTGTCGACCTGAGCACCCAGGCTGAGGTGATGGTTGAAGTGAATTTTATAGCTGCGGAAAATTGAAGGAGCGGCGCGCGTACAGAACTGGTACCCCTGCAATTTCATGCCCAAATACGTATGTACGTGTGTCGAGACTGGCTCCCGTAAGTATCAAGACATCACTGTGGCACGCTATATTACCGTTGGTTAGCTTGAATTTCAACATATCAACCAGCCCGTCACTGACCGCCGCAAGCAGAGACTTTGAGCAAGATTTCGTCATCCTTGAGCTGTCGGATAGGATACTTCTTGTCGATAACAAGATTATTGTTGCCTGGATGGTAGACTGCTGCGACCATAGTAGTAGAAATCATCGTTGATACGAGTAGCTTCAAGTTGCGAATGGGAAGATATCGGTAGCACTGGAGTTCGTGGCCTTTTGAGGAGGCCACGACCAGCTCCTTCCCCATTGCGAGACGCCGAGCAGGAAGAATGCAGAGCGCGGGGTCTCAGCTAGCATTACCGTGTTCCGCGAAATATGCAGCTCAGACCGCACAGCTTTCAACTGCTGGGAATGGATGACACAGCGGACGGACGGTGTTTCCAAGGGTATAAGCTCATGATCCGAAGTAAATGTAAGAGATTCGCAAGGGCGCAGAGATAGGAAATTACTCGACATTTGGGATCGCAACCCCCGCCTGGGTTTATGCTCATCAGGCGTTGTGCGGATTTTCCGCAGGGTTCGTGGGCGTGCGGTACACCAATAATACACCAAAGCTAAGCGGGCAGGCAATATGCAGAGGAACCCAGAGAAAGCAAGAGTGAAGCAAAGATCATCTGTCAGATCGTAAGGAGCCGTGGCGTGGAGGCTGCGACTACTGTCCGGGCAGCGTAGGGGATCCGGTCATATACATTAAACGATAGCGGACGAAGAACCGTATGGAGAGCGGAGAGCAGCAGGGGCTAGGAGGAGCTTTGCTCCTCTTTGACGTCGATCCAGACCCATCCAGCGGTGTCAGTCTTTTTCCATTTCCCGAGGCCGCGGGCGAATTTGGGGAGGGAGAGGTTCCGCGAGTGGGGGTGCTGGGCGAGGAGGGCGCGCGAGCGCACGGAGTGTCGGGTGTGCCGGGCACGGACAAGTTGTGGCTGTACTCTGGGCGATCGAGGACATCAGATGGAGAAGCAGGGGCGGGGATTGGTCGCGTTTTTCGGAGCCGGCGGTTCGAAGGAGGCGGGGCGATGAAAAGAAGCCCTGGCGGAACGGCCTTATCGACAGGGGATTCAGGGATGGAGTGAACATGGCTTACGGGAGTAACTTGGAGTGTTTGGTGCTTCGAGGGCAGATCAGGCCGAAGACGACTCTTCCTCCATTTCGTTTTCGACGGTAACGTAGTTGGAGGTGGACGTGGTGGTCATTGAAAATCTGGACGACTAGAATATTCGAGGCGTTGGAATACGAAGGAGAAAAGCGATCAGCTCGCCCACCATATTACCTTCATTTTCGTCGTCCATCCCGCTATGCTGCCCGCCATCAAAAAAGCCTTCGTCACTGACGTCGTCTCTGAACACCCCACCCCCTTCATGTCTTTCATCCACGTAGTTGCGAATGAGTCCGCGGATCGAATGCAAAATCGGTGTCCAGGTCTTGGAAACAGGCGCAATAGCGGTTTGCGTTGTGCGCTCTGCCGAGCATGGAGCCCAGCAGGTAGACGTCCAGCCCATTCATCGTAGAGGAAGTCTGCGTCCGGCCCCGCATGGGGCGATCCGGGAAAAACGTCGACTCGGTGAACAGGAAGTCGTGGTTTTGGCGGAAGAACTGTAGCGTGCCAGTGTATTCGGAGGGTGGGATGACGGAGGTGCCGATGGTGAGGACTTGGGAGCGATCATAGGCGTCTGAGGGAGAGTCGGGAGATTGTGGGTCGCGGTCCAGGGATTCCGCTCAGCGGTGGAAAATGTGAGGATGTCCTTCTCTTCGGGGTCCCACACGACGGCGAAAGCCAAACCGGATTCAGGCGGAACGATTTCCGATCAGCGATGGTCATCTGAGCAAGCGATGCTTGTAGCTGCGGTGCTAGGGGTTTGTTGTATCGTTTCGAAGCTCTGGCTCCCGTTAGAAAAGACAAAGGAAAAAGCACAAAAAGGATGGCGAACCTGGAAGGAAGAAATTGAGGCTGCGCTAAGTTGAAAGATGCGGTGATTGGTTCTTCATTGTGTCGAGCTTATTGTTTGTGAATTCCTATTGTGTTACACGAGACAAAGACACGAATTGTGGGCGCTGAAATCGGCGCGTCAGACGCGTTGAGCACACGAATGCGATCGCCTAAGTTTTGACCGAAACAAACCTTGGACTCCAGAATGTGAGAATGAGGGGGAATGGCGCGCGATAGTTGGGTGCCTGCACACCGCTGTGGTCACTATAATCCATGGAGAGGCTGCGTAGCAGGGATCGAGACGAACACGGGCGGGAAGCTGAACCTAATTAAATTCGTTCTCATCAGAGCTCGATCGCAAGGCATTGAAGGACGCGAGGTTAGATTGAAGCGGCGTTGACGCTGAGGGAATGCAGTGTCGGCGGAGTTTGAAACGTTTATCACTTTGATCGTAAAATGCCGTCTCTCCATGCGTGACTCTATAGCGCACTTCCTCGACGGCGACGCTTCGAATGCATCGCCCACGTCCAGCTTATCGTTACCGCTGTGGGCGTTGCAACCCGTGGTCTCTTCTTGCTTCGGGCGACCTCGTAGCCAGCCGGTTGGGGCGCTCGTATTGACGACATCGTCCACGCAGACCTTTCGGGTTCTCAGCAGTGAGTTAGGTTTTCGGCTTGTTTCGTGCGGATTATATCGGGAGCATAGTAGTGCGTCTACGAGTCTTCCCTACTATCCCTAATCCTTTTTTTTTTGGTTACGCAGGGCGTCCGGGAGTGCCGAAGTAATCCGACGCCACAGGCCCGACGCTCTCGTGCGGCAGAGTATCAGCAGGGCGTGGAGCGGTGTCCCTTGAGCGTCTCATCCACCCTTACGGTGCTTAAGCCTGTCCTCATTGCATCGTGTTCACCTTGATTCTGTGCTGTAGTGGTCTCGCGTTGATCTGCCTCGCACTCAACACAACACAGCCCATCCTACGTGCGCGCTACAGGTCTACATCCGCCACCATGCTGCGGCACCACGCCTTCATCGTGCGGTGCACCCCATTTTTCTCATCTGATCATATTCCAATATTCTTACACGTCCCCATGCAGCTCGATTCGAGTGCATTCATTTATTTGGTACATGCAGAGTGACCCGTCATTGGGCGGGAACAGGTGCGGATAAATGTTCTTCACGATTTCCAAGCATGCGCGGAAAACGATGGTTTCTTCTCCATTCCTTGTGCAAATGCCCACCCAGCGTATCTTGAAGCGTCTAAAACGCATCCCATTGATTTTCACGATCTCCTGGAGAATATCAGCACATACCTGCAATCAAGTCCTCGGTGTGGCGCATGCGAGCAACTAAACTGCCATTTTGAGAGACGTCGTGGTACCCAACGCCCTTCTTATGATACTTTGCCACGAAGAGGGATCCCTCGAAATCCAAGGTGCCACAAACTAGTCCCTTGTCGAATTGGGTTAGGTTAGGAAGATCTAAGGGAGCAAAGTCTCCAACTCTTGAGACGCAACTTAATCCTCGCACCAGAGTAATTACACCGTCCATCGCGAATGGTGTGCTCATTTTCTGGCACGCGCTGCCTGACGCGGGCATCGCGCGCGTGCTCGCACTGCTGCACGGCCTGCACGAAGTGACCAATCCCAAGGGTGCGTGCGCGTTTGTACCTCTTCGTTTGCCTCTCCCCTCCCCTCTCTTCTCCCACTCCTTATTCCCTTGCTCATCCGCTTCGCAGTCCTCCACGAGCACGTGCACTCGATCATCAAAGTTGGAGACGAATACGATGGCGGTGGCGGCTACTCTGGCATCAACGCCCTCGATGATCTCTCCGATGCACTTTCATGGGCCCACTGGCTCACAGACCCCGACAACGTCCGCGTAGAGCGCTCGGTGATGCCCATGCTGGACTAGGTCGATGCACAACACCTCCAAACCTTGGTCCCTCATCTTCGAGTCGTCAGGCGACTTTGCGCGGCATCTCGTGAGATATTATGTTTCGGGTGTTCCAGACAAAGGAGACATCAAGGTAGAGTTGGATGGGATCGATCTGAATTGGGAACCGCGTCCAGATCTTGGCCTCGATCGCTGGCATTATGATGTGGATCGCGATGGCGGACTGGGTGGCGGCCACCACACGCTCAAGTTTACGCTCGCGAACGAGGAGAGAATAGGTACAGCGCAAGTGTGCAATGCTGAGATTTTGGAGTTTGGCGATGAGGACGAGTAACTCCACCTGAATACGACTATTCCTATCCTTATGTTCACGTCAATTATAGGTTTTGTATCGTCTCCCGGTCACTATTCCCTCTCCCCGGGGTTAGCTTTCGTCTTTTCTGGAATACTCTGATGCTTGCATCTCTTCCAGATACTCGTTCACCAACGTAACATCCTACCGACCCACGAACGAGCCTGATGCGCCTTGTCACAACGCCCAATTTCTGCAAAGCTTGTCTGGAGGGGCTCTGGCTTAATCTCCTTCGCAACGTTAGCCTCATCGACTCTATTGATGAATCGACCATGCAATCCAATGGGCAGGCTGTAAGAAGACTTTGGATGTGTGCTTGGTACCCCTGGCGGAATTTCGAGCGGCCCCGATACCAGGATTGAAGGAGAGCCGCACCGTTACGTGGTCAAAAGATGGGTATATTTAGGAAGAGTAGTCAAATCAGATGTGTGTAGAAGTGGACGGAGCACTGGGCACGTATGTTGTGGACGTCAAGTACTCGACTACCGAGGTCAAAGTGGATAAAGCGGGATTTTTGACTGCGCACACCGAGTATACAGTTTCCGGAAACTGTTAATATTCTTTGAATTGATTCTTACATTAGATAAGTATTTGACAATGGAAGTTGTATTAGGGTTGTTCACGGTTACCATGTTTCACTCCTTTTTGTCGTCTTTTCGTTTTCCTCTTTCTGCGATCTCCAACTCCGCTTCAAACTCCGCCTTCTATGAATGTCACTGGGGCATCTCAAGAGCCTTGCCTTGCCTCTGGCAGCCTCTACATTGAAGGGTTCATTTGGTGGTAGGTAGGTAGGTAGGTAGAATTACACGGCCGGTCCAACTCATGAACACCGGTTCCAGGGATTTTCCCGGTGTACACGCACTATTTACACCATTGCCCCTGGGCCCTCCCATGTCCCTCTAGCCGAGCTCACGGACGCAGTCAGACTCGCCGCGGTAGAACTAAACGAACACAAAAAAGCGAAAAAATCAGCACATCAACGAGTTAGCCTCTAAAGTATGGAAACCAGGAGCACCACGCTTTTTAGCGTCGTCCGGCTTCCTCTGCCGTGTGATGCGATATGATCGGCGGTTGCAAGACCCCGAAAACTCAGTATATATGTCCCACCGATTCCGAGTGCAACAGCGGGGCCCATAATCTTACCGGGCAAATACCACCATCATGCAACATAGCGGCGCGAGTCACTCAGGGACCAGCATAGCAGTGAGATCGGATCGGCTGCAAGCAAAGCCAAACACAATGTTGGTGAGCCCGCAGCTGCCACCGTCGCACATGTGAGCTCAATACTCTGTGAGTACACTCTTGGGACCTCTAAGACTCATAATTTATTGTTTCTAACACTGGAAAAAATGTGCAGCCCCAAGAATCTATATGAAGTTTGTTTAATCAACGCGTGTCTAGACATACAATCACGTTCAAGCAAGTTTTTGATTAAACACAGTTTTAAACAGAGTTTAAGAGGTACAGTACAGGCGGGTACGGATAATGAACGACATTTTGATCAGTGTTCCCGTTGGATCAGATCTGGATCAGATCAGTGTTGAACGGCGGAGTGTTCAATCCATCTGAACAGTGTTCGCGTTTGAGCAGTGCTCGAACTAGGGTGTGCCAAAAAATATCACAACACAGGGATCGAACCCACGCGGGCTAATTGGGAAGTGTCCGAAAAGAGACAAATGGAGGAGACACAACCACTATGCCAAACTTGCCATACAGGTACTCACCTCATTGGTAAATATTCACACAGGTCCAATTTATCTGCTTAAAAACAAACACAAGTCCCTGGGAGCACAAATACACACAGGTCAAAGATTTCCAACAGATGCACAACCTCATATCCAGACCAATTTTTGTCTTTCCTTCTTTTTTTGCAGAGATGCACCACCCAGTCCGAAAGACACCGCATCTACCGGACTGCAAATGCATTCACGTGATACAAATAGTCAATAACAACTTGTGATTCAACTTCAACTTGTTTACCTTGACCTCGTTCTGCCCTCTGCACACTCCCATCTGCCCTCTGTACACTTCCACATGCCGGAAGGAGGTGTGTTAATCCTGGATGAGCATGAGGTTGGATGGGAAGAGGATCAGGTGCCTCAGAAGATTAACAGAGACAATGATGAGGCTTTTACTGGTAAGTCGCAGTGGATTGCCCCAGAGGCACTAACTGACGAGCCTGTCGCAACATAGGAGAGTTCATCGCTCATCCTGAAACTTGTGCTCAGATAAATGGCACCAGGCAAACTTTCTCCCTCCATGTTTCCGCACCAGACGACCCCAATTTCTTGCCTCTTCCTCGCTTGGCTTCCAAAGCTGCCCGCTCTGGAAAGAAGGCTGTGCTGGCGTCGAACTCTTGCAAAGTTTGTCATGAAGAAGCGCTGGCTGTGCCCCTGAACACCGTTGAGGTACCACCTCCAGCCAATTCTTTGGATCCCTTTGACATGCCTCACAGTCCGCCACCGCTCTTACCAACACCACATTGGTTGGAGCTACAGCCTGCCGATTTCGTGAACTCCCTCCAAATCACTGGCCATTTGACCGCCAAAGCTCGTGGGAAGGAGCTCGTCATTGCTATCTGCAACAGAATTACCCAGAAGAATGTAGGTACTAGTGACTCTGAATTTATTCTCCGCTTCACAAACCTCCAGTTCGCCATCCGGATTTCCTTCGGCCTCGAAGTGCACTGCTTCTGGATACCAACCTCGTGGTACGAGGTCATTACGTCCGCCCTGACCATTGCCAGAGGCCGGAAAAGTCGGGCTTTCGCCATCCCTGATGAGTACATTGACGGTCCGGTTAAAGCGGCCAAGCTTTTGGAGTCCTCCTCGGATGCTGAAGGTTGAGCTGAGCCGACAAAGCCCTTGCAACACCTCATATCTATTCAAGCGGCTTTCAAACGCCTCAAATGGACGCTGATATTTGTTGACCACGACGTCATGATCACATTTCACTTGATGCAGCTCCCTGCCTCCTTTACAGCCGCCGATTTGAGGCCGGGATCCTCGGTAGTGTTTACATTTCCAGAATAACTCTTCATCTCATTTTAAATGCAGATCTGGCGGTGTCTTTGGAGCTCCACCCATGGGCCTGTCCACAGTCTGGAGCCCGAAGAGACCATGGCCACGCTACGAGCCTGGCGTACGCACCCAGACCGTCTCGGGGATTTTACACCCATTTTCATCACAATCAAGTCGACACAGACCGTCTTCAATGGTTACGGAGCACAAGAGACCACCGACTTGCTCCTACTCGCCCTCATTCACCCTCAGATGCCAACCGTCCACGTTTGAATGCACTCTGAGACCTGGGATCGGCTCGAGAAGGCTCTGACTCGTTACCACGCATCGCGGATGGAGCTGGTGCTCCCATCTACCCACCTCCCATATGTTTCCGGCAAGTCTCCTTTCCGGATGAATTTGTCAGGTCATCGCAAGTACCTCAAGCTCGTCTCTGCTTATCGCAGAAGTAATGTGGTCCTCGACAAGGCTGCCTTGGATGAAGCCCACGCTTTGGGCCTCTTTATTCCCAACGCTGTAATTCAGCCCAACGGCCACGCATCCGGTGAGTGTGGCACTGCTTATGTTCTGAGTGCCTCTCACCCTGCCCTAGTTCCTCTCAATTTGGTTGGCGAAGAGCCATCAATCCCTACGCAACTTCGTGAGGATAGGCGCCAAGTTACACTCCGGGCACTGAACTACGCTATCACCTTGCCTGGCGGGAAGAATGGTGTGGTAACCTACACTCTATTCACTGCTAGAGCCGGAGAGAACTGGGTGACGTCTGTGCATATTCATTTCCTCTAACCATCTGCAACAATCTAATTGTCAACCCCAGAGTTGCTCAAAGGTTGGTGCCGACGTCGGCGAGGAACTCAACAAAACCACTCTCGGATTATACAGTTTCCGGATTTTTGTGGACTGTGTGTGGTCTGCACAAAAGGTAGAAAAGTTTGGTCCCCTGCCGCCAGGGCCCCGTCCCTTGGTGGTAGTGGGCTCTTCCTGTCGCAAACACCCTCGCGCCGAGGCCATCGCGAAAACAGCGGCGCCGAAGAGAAGGAGGATATTGATCGAGGATAAGGAGAATGATGATGTGTTGCGAGGAATTACAACTAGGAGTGGCCATAAATTGAACTGATCTTTTCTGTGCCACATATTTTATTATTTGAACCATTTTCTTTGGGAAGCACAGTTTGGATGCCTTTACAAATGATTTGTAGGAAAACTTGTCCAATTCATCCATGACCCAATGTATGCTGGGGAATACCCCGTTTTCAGATGCCAGACGGGGTGTAGGGCTAAGATAAGAAAGAGGACACACTAAAGTCATTGTGGGTGGAGAAATTTTGATCCACATGGTGGCTGTGTGCATGATTCAGCGAAAATGGATGGCAACTTGCCACCACTGGCCGGAATTCCGTGGAAATATTGGAGGGAACTAAGGGAGTGTCCACTACCCTAGAATTATAGTACACTAAGCTGTAATGTCCCCCAGTTTGATGCATTTCACCCTGGACCAAACATGGGCCAAATACAGCGAAAATGGATGGCAACTTGCCACCACTGGCTGGAACTCCATGGAAATATTGGAGGGAACTAAGGGAGCGTCCACGACCCCAGAATTATAGTACGCTAAGCTGTAATGTCCCCCAGTTTGATGCATTTCACCCTGGACCAAACATGAGCCAAATACAGCGAAAATGCATGGCAGCGGGAATATGCCGGTGCGAAAACAAGCTTCGTGTGCAGTATACTTTGCACCTGGATTGAATACCACCATTTTACAGCACCACCCGGTTCAAACATGATGATTAACCGTTGAACAGGATGTTGATTAACCCGTTTTGCTCAATCAATTGTCAACACTTAGGACTCCGCTGTATGTCATTTCTGATCAAATGAGTGCTTGGGTTCTGCTCAATCTGATGACTGATTGATCAGGGTTTTCTCATCCGGATTCTTCTGTTCTAATGGTTCAATCATTGATCAACCTGTTCAATTGGACGGTTTTGTGCACTATAGAGGGGAGTACCGGGACTGAGAACGACTATTTCGGCGTAGCAAGTAGGAAGTTGACTAATCAGAGTTTAATCAAAGAATTGCTTGAACATGATTGTATGTCTAGACATGCATTGATTAAACAAACTTCATATGGTTACTGAAACAAAATTGCACAAGCCCGCAGCTGCCGCCACTGCATTTTGCGCCATAATCATGATCATATTCATACTCTAAGCACATGGGACATAAAACAAGGTACGGAGTGAGGTCTATCTTTAGGCTTGCTCCTCGGATTTCTTGAGCAACAGGAGCCTGAACCATTCACAGTAAGCGCTGCAAACATGCTGCTCCAGGAATTTCAGAAAGATTGCCCCAACATTTCCTTCGCCAAATATATCTGTCCCTTTCGCAATATCCCTTTCAAGCATTGTTAGAACTCATTTCAAACCAACGGCAGAAGCACAACTTACGGGGACGTCATGATCTGGGGATCTGTGAGCAAAGTCTGTGAACCTATAATCTAAGTAAATCAACGGGCTGTTGGAATGACGAGCACAGACCTTGGAAGTCAGACAGAAATACCAAGCCACTGCTCTTCAAGTACTGAACATGTTGCGTAAAGCATAAGAAATCCGCGATATCGTAAAATGGGTCCTCCTGTGACAGAAGGGGTCCAGTGTCACCGTTGTGGATGTATTTCACAAATTCTTCAGCTTCCGTGTCTATAAATTCTTCCACCAGATAGGTCCTGCGAATGGACGAGATGTTGGCAACATTGGTGCCTGTCACCTGCTCGTGCGAAACCGCAACACCGGCATGAACAAAGCGCAATCATGGGATATCAAAGGGAGGCCGCTCCTTTGCCTTGGAAATGAGGTGGTCAATGAAAGAATAAGTGAAAGACATTATGGAGGATCCCCAAAACAAAAGGTTTGCCTCTTGCAATGTCTTGGCATACTTGTCTGCAGGCTGGAATCACTGGACAACCCATCCACCAGTGTTACCAGGCTTCGGGTTACGGGACCGATACATGTGTTTCGCAACAACACAGTCATTCTCCACTCTTCCCAGTCCATGTGTGCGTAGGTGAACCAAGGTTAAGTATCCAGTATGGGCTGTTTTGAATGTCCCAACACCAATGGTTGTGGAGTATTCAACAGTAAGAGACCCCTGGGAAGCATTTCAGGACTCGCAGGTAAAGTACTGCACCCCTTCAGATTCACCAGACTGAAGAAGCTCATCAAGTCGGCATCCATTGATTGGGAAAAATTCAACACGTTCCAATGTCGGAGGAGCTGATAGACAATATTTAGCCCCAGTAAAAGGTTTGGTTAAAGACTCACTGGCCGCCTTGACCTCGGAAGAACCACCTGCTGCGATAGTTTTCCCTTCGCTGATATTCTGTTAATTTGGAATGACTTTAATAAATTAACAAAATGAGTAAGTGGAGACGAACGTGGACAAGCTGGCCCTTGAATTTCCCTTCGACTTCATGAAGCACCTGATATACAAGAGCTATAGTTTCACCGAGATTGGTCGGATATGCTTTCCGGGCCCATGCCTCTTGCTGTGCCATGTAGCTGACATGTGCATCGGAATATCCGCTTGCATATCTGTAGCTCGACGAGTTGGGCCCTTGTGCAGGCGGTGGCTGGAAAGGCAAAGCACCACTCCATGAGCTTGGAACTGCAACCCGCGGATATCCTGTGAGCAATGATCAAAGAAAAGAATAGTTGAACGCTGCTCAACATACCAGAAGGAATGGATGGCGGCGGCATCATGTTAGAGTATGCTAACACAAGGTCAAACAAAGAGAATTTGAAGTTGAATGCTGCGGAACATACCAGAGGGAAGGGGTGGAGGTGGCATTGTGTTTGAGTATGCTACCATGTCCATCGGTGCATTCATCGGCGGTGTGAAGGACCCAGCTTGACAAAAAGAAGTCATGTAAGTGTTGCAGGAGATTAGATGAACAAATTCACCTTGGGATGGAAAGGATGGTGGAACTGGGGTAACACGATGCTGCAAGTTAGTTGCCTCTGCAATAAGTATTGTGAAAAATTCGGTACAAAGGAAGCAAACTCCTGTCCTACCCCTGTCTCGTGCGTCCGTGACTTGACGACGGATGTCCTGGGCGTCGGCCTCGATATTGGCTTTTTTTCGCCCTTCCGACACAGTGAGGGAAATAAGGGACAAATTTGAAAGCAACTTACAAATCGTGCCAGGCTTGACATCATAGTGGGAGCTGCAGGGCTCGCACACCGTCTTGCTGAGCCCATTGGGGTTCCGGTTGTTGATAATGTGGCGGGGATCATTGGGATAGATTGTACGACCACACTCGAGCCGCCCACATTTGATTGGTTGGCTGCTGGCTATATCCTCGGTGAATTCAGCGTATATGTCAGACATGATGAAGGAGGGAAGAAATATGGATGGGGAGGTGAATTCCAGAGCACCTTTTAAGAGAGTCTCGGACCTCAAAGTGGCTATAGAACATGAGGGAAAACCTGTGCTTGCAGCAAGGAGGCTAGCACGAGTTGCAGCAAGGAGGCTAGCACATGTTGAACCGTGAGAATTATTGGCTGGGTCAAGCGCGAATCGGAACCAAAGTGGTTATCAAACACTGGCAAGAGCCTGTGCTCACAGCAATGAGGCTTGTTGTAATTATTAATAGGCAGCTCGGCCTTCGGGCATTGATTGATAAGATCATTACTAATGAACAATTCAAGTAGATACACGTAGATTATTCTAGATACAATTCCTGTAGTATATAAGCTCACTGGACAATCCTGCTAGAGCATCTGATTGCTCTAAAGCAGCTTTCCAACCAACAGTGCTATTGCAATCTTACCCTAACTCATCCGCTAATCTCGCCCTCCCCTCGCTTATCACAACAAGGCTAGCACATGTTGCAGCAAGAAGGCTAGCGCATGTTGCAGCAAGGAGGCTAGTGCATGTTGGACAGCCCGCTCAATGTTCCAATGGGGCCACAGCGAAGTCCGATATCACCGTGAAAAGTTCAAATTAATTAAAAGTGGTTATCGAACACTGGTGGGGGCCTATTCCCGCAGCAAGGAGGCAACCACATGCTGCCGCAATGAGGCTAGTGCATGGTGAAAATGAGGCTAGTGCATGCTGAACATGTTCCGGGGGGGAGGCCCACAGCCAAGTCCGATACCACTTGCGAAGAGTTGGGTATAAAAATGAGTGTCGTGTCGCTGCCTTCTATCCTCAAGCTTCACACACTTCGTCCCTCACGGGGTGCACAAACCTAATCGTTGGAATCTGCCTCCTTTTTTTTTGTCATGTGTTAATATTGTCTGCAGTACCGCTGGAAGATATTCAACCCCATATTTTGCGTTATTGGAAGATGCACCACAACGACAAGACCATTGTGAGGCTCTTAAATGAGTACCACATTGATACTTCAAAATATGGACTCAGGTAAGCTTTACTCGGACGTTTAACTGTTCCTGGTGGTTGACATTCCCCGAGCATCACAAGATTCCGCCAGCTCCGTGAGAGCCTGGGCTTGTATCGAACTCGAAAACAAGACCACAATGTTGACAGTATTGGCCCAGCACTGTTACGACTCCGAGAACAATATCCGCAAGCTGGGGCACGGGAAATTGTCAGTCTTCTCTTTCACGAGGAAAATATGAGTGTTTCACGGTGAGAGTACTTTTATATGTCCCCATTTCTTGTGCTGATCCACCTCCAGGAATCTGGTTACCGAATATTTCTCGATATACGAGTCTGAATTGGTGAAGCAACGGCGCAAAAACTGGCTGCGACGCAAAATGTTCTGGGCAGCAGGAATAAACGATCTGTGGGCTGTAGATCAACACGACAAGTGGAAGCATAAATTTGGGCTGGCCTTACATTCTGGCATAGATCCGTTCACTGGGAAGATTCACTGGATGAAAATCTGGTGGACCAACAGTAATCCGCGACTGATCTTGAGTTATTATTTGGACACCATTCAAGAATTGGGATGTCGGTCTTTTTCTTCTCCGCTATCTGTCCGTTGTCTGACTACGGACATGCCAGTCATGCCCCTTGTGTCCCAGAGTGATCCCGGGAGCGAGAACTTCGGGCTAGCTAATGGGCACACATTGCTCCGCCACTTGCACGATCCGAGTCTGCAGGGTACTCTCCAACATCGCTGGATGCGTGAGAAGAAGAATGTGAAGCCTGAGATTGGATGGTCTCAGATGTGTCGCCGTTTTACTCCTGGCTTCGAGAACATTCTGGATGTAGGAGTCAGAGAGGGTTGGTATGATCCAGACGTGTTGATCGAGGCATACATATTCAATTCTCCTCTCCCATGCTGTTATACTTACGATTCCTACAGCCTAGTATTCCGTTGGGTGTTTATTCTGTGGCTCCAGAATGAGCTCGACCGGTATGTCGACCGACTCAACAATACGGCAAAGTGGGCAGATCGTAACAAAATTCTTCCTCATGGTGTGCCTAATGACATCTGTGAACACCCCGCCGATTATGGTGTGTTGGACTTTAAGGTATAGCATCCATTCCCACCACAAGAGATGCTGAAAACTTCGAATAGATCAAAGTTGACCCGAATGCAATCAATGATGTTCGGGGGGTGTTTGCTCCTCCCGAGAATGAGGTCTTTGGGTTGGTACCACCAGAATTTCGGGACATTATTGCACAGATCTACGTGGAAATTGGGCAACCTCCAGTTACAAGAGCTACTTGTTGGGATGTATACCGCCAACTTCTGGGCATGTTCAGGGGTCTCGATGCAGCACACAGAATTCCACATGACATTGATGCAGACTGGGGATATGCATTGGCCATGGCGGGCAATGCACATGCCAACAACATTGAACTCACCCCCAATTTGCAACCACTGCGCAATGTAGAAGACGTGATTGGACCCGGTGGTGCTTATTATATGGGAGGGGTCAACAACGGCAATGGCCTAGGTACAGGAACATTTTATCTGTTACCTTGGGGTTTCTGACAAAATTCTAGATGCCACACAATCCACTGAACTAGACAAGATGCTCAATGAGGATGAGTCGACAATAGGGGAGGATGATTTGGATGATGAAGGCGAAATCTTTGCCTGGTTCTCGGACGAAGAGGTGCCAGATGGTGCAGAGAATGATGAATGGTAGCCTCAGTGTGTAATTCGAGACAAATCACATCAGCAACTTCATGAATTTCGTGATGGGAAGTTGATGACAGCGAATGCCAGGGGCATCGTGACCTTGCACCAGACTGACAATACCTAGCTCCATAGTGTTCCACCTTGGTCCGACTCTTCAAAGACAAGACAAGATGTGACCCACCAAATTGACGGGTGATTCAATATTAATTTGATTGACACACCAACTTTGCCCGCCGTTGCTTACATAGGGTAGCACACTTAATGGGGTCAGTAGACACCGATGTAGGCGGTTTTCGGGGTCTTACACCGGCAAACGGAAGCCCCGATCATATGTCATCACACGGCAAGCAAGCCGGACGTCGCTAAAAAGTGTGGTGCTCCGGGTTTCCATACTCAAGCACCTAGACGAAACACAGGAACCGCGTAAAAAATCTCCAGGACTTCAAATGCATATTTGGCAATTAATGCAACAATAGCGCGCGGTGCATGCCTTTGCTTTGTAGTGATCTTCGAAAATATTCTGGGTGTCCGTTCTGATGTTGATTCCTATGTATTTCTCATCTGTCTTGATGGAGAGCTGTGTAGTGCCAAGATGGAATGTGGGAGCCAGCGAGAGCATAGGTCCAAAGATCAAAATGATTGTTTTGATCAAATTGACAAGGACAAAGTTCACGGTGCACCAGCGTTCCAAAGTGGATAATTTCACACAGAGACCACAGGCAGAGAGAGAGACGATGAGTAGGTCATCAGCCTGAGCGAAATAATCATGTTCAACCTTCAGTACTATTTTATTCTCCTTTTCCAAAATCTGCCAGCCTACCCGTTCAAAGAAGCCATTTTTTGTCTCATTTTTGTGTTCCTTTTGGCTTCCTTTTTGTCAAAATGGCAGTAAAATCGCAAAAAAGGAGCGAAAAAGGAGACCAAAAAGGAACTACTGTGAACAACCCTATTGGATGTGAAGTGAAGACGAAGACACACCTTCTTTCGACTTAAAGTTCAACCGTAAATTCTAAATTGAGCTCAGTTTACCGCACATGTACAGTGGTCAAATTCATCATGGTAAGTTCACATAATTACACAACTACTCAATGACTCCTTATCCAAATCCATTTGTGGAGACAACTTGCATGCACAGAACTGTATCATCTGGCACTGCTTCATTACCTCCACCATACTACGCTCCTTTGGCCTCCATGTCTCTATTGGCGGATAAGGAGACGCGGTGAAAGTAAGGCGAAGGCCATAGAGTTCTCTGAACCTGGGGGCAATGTAATTCCAAGAAAGGTGAAACTCCCCACTCTCAATGACGAAGTTAATCCGCCAGGGTTGAAATGCACTCTCAAGGAGCACCTCATCACTGATCAGATAGTTCACCATCAGCCATTTGACAAATAACTTGTGGCTTGTTTGGCCTTGTGAGCTGGTCGACAAGCTCACAAGGTCTCTGATGATGGCCCTCCCATATAGCAGAGGCCTGCATTTATTGATTGTGATTTGCAATGTTCCCTTGAATAATGCTGTCAGTTCCAGCAGAGTTGGTGGTTTTTGAAATAGGCCAAGTATTGGGTCACTCCACTGCCGGCCCATCCCGAAAAGGACAGTGATCCGTACCAAAAGCAGTAATACTTAGCCCTCCATCAAAACTCATGACAAGCAAAAACTTTTGACCAGTGTCAAGGTTTTCGGAAACAGCTGTAATCACCACTGTTAATGGGACTCAGGGCCAAGCCCATGCCAAGAGTGGGACTAGACTGAGACTTGGCCATCAGCGCATCACATAAATTTAAACCCCGCTCACTTGCATGTCACCACACAGTAGGCCCCCCAGCGAGCGTAAGGCTCCACGCAGCAGGCCCAGTGGCAAGAGAAAAGCTCCACACAGCAGGCCCAGTGGCGAGCAACAAGGGGGGTCTGTGGGGGTCTCCCCCATGTAAGATGTTTACCACAAAAGATGGATTGAGCAGAAAATAAAGAAATAAAAAAGAAATAAAAAAGGCCCCATGCCAGTGGAAAGGGCAGCACCAGTGAAAGGGAGGGTCTGGGGGAACTTTCCTCCAGCACAGATGCCGGCGGGTGCCGATTACTTAACTATTGACAACATCAATCGGTGCACCATTTTCTAAACTTGGGTACTGCGACCAGGCTCTACCTTTGTAGTCCTGATTCCAACAGCAGACCTTGGATTGAGCTCCTACTGCAGTCTCAATTCCACAAGGTACCTTTCCTGAGTGCTCCAGGACTATCCCCGAGACTTTAGCTTAGGTACTTCAAAGCTTTCTTAGATATCCAACAAATCAAAGGTCTTCAAATTTAGAACAATAATCACCAAGAAATGTATTTAAACAAATCTGTTGCGAGTCTGCTTAGAGGCCACCAATGTCCTTATGTAAGCTTTTGACCGAGGTCTCAGCTGTGGGGAACAGGGATGTACTATGGAATCACAAGGTTTTCTTGGGGTTCTATGCTACTTTTGAGAAATCTAAATATACACACACTGAGTGACTATGAGTCAAAGGAAGGGTATAATTCTGGTGGCTCCAGCCTAGGGGTGTCCATGTATGCTCCCAGCTGTCTCAGATGACACCATGAGGCCTTTTTATGGTTATATTATTGCCCTTATGAACCTGCCAGCTCACTTGGCAATTAGGTGTCTGTCCAGCCAGGCATGTGCAGGTCTGCCTGTGGGCATATCATCCTGACCCATCCCCTGTGACCTGATCATTTCATGTTCCCATCATGTGATAGCTAAGAACTACCCATTGACTCTACACTCCATTCTTTCCTTCAACTTATGGTCCATTCTATGGATGATTGCTCCTCTCTGTCTTCCTCAGATTCTGACTCTGAATCTACCTGAAACTAGGCTCTGAAAACAATAGCTTTGGGGATGGCTTCAGTGCTGCTGTTGAAACAACACGATTCAGGCACATTTTCCTGAAATTAATGACTTCAGTCTTCCTGAAATCCCAAAACTCCTTTTTGGGAAAGATGAAATTATTAATTTCGGGCAAATGTGCCTGAAATTATCTGCAATCGACCCCTCCCAAATGCAGATCACGTGCCCGACAAGTCCACGTGCTTCGCGTGCGACAACGCGTCTAAGTGCATCGGATGCGTCTATCATGTACTCTAGTCCAAATACATCGTGTTTTCAGTACTATCTTCCCATGTGCAGGGCATTGTCCTCCTTCTCTTGTCTGCTCCGATGTCCCCGCTCACTTTCTCGATGCGGCCGAAGACATTTTCCAAACGTGAGGCCATTTTCGGGTGGACTCCCGCTGGATTATCCAAGATCCCCATCATATCGGCGAAGCAGCGCTTCAGGTGAATTTTCCTAGCCACTGAGAAGATAACCTGGCCAATTCTCAGCGTTAAAATTCTGCGCAAAGGTAAAATGAATAAAAAACTCACACGATTGTCACGGTCCGCTTCTGAGTTGGTCTCGTCATCCTCGGTGTCGTCTTTGTTTCCCATCCCTGTGTCTCCTGGTCCCTCACTCTCCCCGGGTGCCTTGTCCTGCTCCTCTGGAGGACTGTCTCTTGCTGCTCCGGGATCTCCTGCGTTGTCCAGCCATGGAGGAGGGATATCTCCCTGTTCTTCTTGTCGCTGGAACTGTTCTATGGAGCCGCGCACACCCAGGACAACAACATCCGTTGGGGAATCGTCCTCCTCAATGTCGGGATCCGTAGTTGTATGGATTCCCGGAATGGAGTAATATGGCGGGAAGTGGTTTCGGCGTAGATCAAGGAAAAATCGTAAATCGGTGAGTGGCTTGTTGTCCAGTCGTTTGTTCGCTTCCCGAATGAGGTGCTTGCACATTAAAAACCTGTCCCTTTCGAAAGCCGGGCATGGGCAGACCCACTTATCGATATCTGTGGCGTAGACTCCCTGTTCGCGAGCCTCATCCTCTGCAATGTGCTCGAGGTGTTCTTCCCGTCCTTTGGTGTTCCGGGCGGTCCGTAGTACCTCCAACTCCTTCGCAACGCGACGATGCTCGTCCGTCCGACTTTTCTCGAGCCACGCAGCCTTGGTGTCTATCTGCCAGCCAGCAAGGGCCTGAGGACGACCAACACGACGAATACCACGAATATACTCCAGCTTGCGCCTCAGGCGAGGCAGAAGACTTGTCATAACAACATTTGTGACCAGATCCAGCCTCGGCCAATTGAACTGCGCAAGTTCACGACATTTGATATGCTTCCACATACTTTCCACCACCATCGTCATTTTCAAACGGGGAATTGCATCGCAAGATGTGTGCGCCCAGAGACACCATTGGTCCGGGGTGTACCAGCGGTTCCAAAGGTACGCCCAAACTTGCGAGAGGTCGTTGTTATAGCAGAACTCATACATTTGTTTGACAGCACGAAGGTGGATCTCATCTGCCGAAATGTACGGTTCTTCGGGATCATTGCGGGGGATCCGTGGATGTTGGTGGAGGTGAGTGCGATACATTTCAATTATTTCGGCACGATAATCTTTTGGGCAAAATTCGGAGCGTCCCGTATTCTTGATTTTCGGAGGGTTTGGCCAGACTGGAATACGGTGTTCGCCAGTGTTGATGACGAATACGGGTGGTATACAGGTTTGAGATGCTTTCTGGTCCAAGTTCAGTAACGGTGCGTGCAACGAGCTTCAATAAAACCCTCACAGGCATGCTCATAGCCGCGTCCTCCTCCCCTTCCTCCCTGTCCCCCTCACCGTCCTCGTCATCGTCCATGTAAACCGCAGTGATCCCCGGGGCCCATGTCGGATCAATGAAATTAAATATCTGGTGAGCTTTCCTTGGATCGTATGCGGCCGGCGGCTTGTCCTCTGCGAGCCGTCCTTCGATGTATCTGATACCATGCCAGTAACACAGCTGGTGTTTTGCCTTCGCAATCTCGGCTTTGCACGCGTTGATCTCTGCAGGCTCCTTGTCCGACAACGTGAACATTATATTCGGACACCGCTTGTTCAGATACTTGAGTATGTCGGACAGCATTCGTGTTTTGGCACCTTCCGCAGCTTCCCCGGTAGAGGTAGTGAACAGGAAAGCAATGGGCATGGCTTCGCCGTTGGCCTCTTCAACAAATCCGTAGAGCTCGTACCCTGCGGCGTTCGTTCTCCCTGCAAGTTTGTCAGCATTTATAGAACAAAGACTGACGTGGAAATTTACATGTAGAATCCATCGCGAGCTCCTCAGTTGAGTCTGCCCAGCCGTCGAGGATTTCTTTGAGCCCGAATGCGATGGCATGAATGCCCGGCTCGGTACGGATGGGGATCATCTCGACGTCAGTACCCTCCATTTTCTGCAAGACCATCTGCGCAGATTTAACCTGATCATCATCCAGCCTCCATGCGCCTTGGTTCAAGTCGCTCCAGAGAGCATAAATCTGTTTCTGCGTGACCTCCGTATGAGGATTTTCGTGCAGGACTCGCGTCCAGATCTGAAAACGATGGACAATTAATTTCCGGTAAGAAATCCACGAATTTGTACAACATACATTGGTAGCTGACTCGTTCTTCAGGCTCTCTACGAGATCCTTAATCTTCTTGCTGACACTAATATCGACGTAATGTAAGTGCGCTTGGTGATGTTTGAGTTTCAGTCTCAGTGGTGACTTGAGATTATCGTCGTCTACGGTAATTTGCATAGTTCCGTGGCAAGGGAATCGGTCCATCTTCATTCGTGCACGGCACTTTTGGTTATCGTCATGGAGGTCGGGTTTCTTGACCTCATCCTCGTTCTGTGCGCAATAATACGAGTATGTTCGCACTGAATCCGAGGCCGCGCTTTTCTTGGACTTTTTATAGCTAAGGTGCGTGAGATCACGAACTTATTACTTGGACAATTGACTTACATGAAGCGGTACCCAGATTCATTCCAGATGAACTGAGCTACAGCGTCAGCAATATCTTTGGCCGACTCTCTTCCAGCGAACGCCACTGCACCGTTGTCCCCTTCCATTGAAACAAAGCATTCGAGCTCGAAGGCTTTGTTTTTGTGTGCGGTAAGGAGGGACATGCATTCGTTCCATTCCAGCGTGGCGTGGCCTTTGACGGGCTGAACTTTTGGTCCAGGTCGTTTTCTTTCGGTGGCTGATGACGCAGTATTCTTCGCCCGCTTCGCGTCGCGTTCTTCTGCAAGCTTTGCGGCGCACCCGAAACAATGTTTGGTGTAAGATAAATTCGCCTTCTGGGGGTATGTGGACTGAAGGCCTCTAAAGTCGCATCGAGAGCATTTAACGTCCGGCTTTAGTGCGAAATTTCGGTCATTCTAGCCCCCAGTGGCCAAAAACGGTGGGTGGCATACCTGTTGTGGCATATTAAAGTCGCTGAGCAAATTCAGCAGGTCCGAGGGGCCAGGGAACTTGTCTCCATGCTCAGGATATAGATGAACTCGTGTTTGTTAATTGAAAGGGTAAAGACGCGTATAGGACATGAAAAATCATATTTGTAGCTGTATTTACACGATATACACCTGAGTGTAAGGCTCACGTGGTCTGCATTTGGGAGGGGGTCGATTGGCCAAGACGTGCCTGAATCTAATTGTTTCTGCAATGCCAAAACCTTCCCCAATGCTTTTGTTTTCAGAACTGGTTTTGGCCTGTCTGAAGTTTTTATATAATGAGAACCTGAGGCTGCTCTTAAAACTATGGGTTTCAGACACATTTTAAGATGCTCTGAAGGCATGGCTCAAACAAGCAATTTCAGGTGTATTTTCAGTCCAACTTAATTTGATCCTGAAATGTTGTCAGCTGCACCAAAGATTCTTATTTTCCACTGTGAGCATGCAGGCACAGATGCAGAGGGCCGTGGAAAAATGTCCTCTTGCCACAAGATCATTGGGCAAATTGTGGGACTGTTCAAGATCATCAGGGGGCTGGCATGCCACTGGACATTCACTTAGTCATTCATTGACATATCATTTCCCTGTACTCATAATCAATCTGTCACAGCACACAAAACCCCTGTCATCTCCCATGACATTATCAAAACAGGCCATGCATTCTCCTGCAGCCTCAGTTTAATACTCAACTTGCACTTAGTCAGCCACTGTGTCAATGAGCTGATCAAGGCAGTTAATCCTTCCTATTATGAAGTGCTTGTGAAACTATGGGCCATGGCTGAGAAAAATCACAAGTTCCCACAGGTTATTGGTTCGGATGACCCTCTACTCATGGAAGGTCACAAGATTATGTACAATCATCAAACGAGGACCCCTGATAATAGGTGAGAAGGCAAGATTTTGAGATGGTCCATTTGTTGGGATTCAGTTGGGCCGTTTTTGATGGGATTGCAACAGGCCTTATGAAGTTTTTTGGGACTTTTTGGGAAATCCAAAACAGGCCTAATTTTGGCCCAGATTGTCAGGAAATCTGCAACAGCCTCAGAATAGGTCTACCACAGCTCCAGGAAACATGGTGGACTACATTTTGCAATCTGCATGTACTGTTAATGTTCCTACATATGTATGCTATATAATAAGAAGTCTTGCATTGTGTCTTCTGCTGCTGCATCAAGTTCAGCAGCCTTTTTGCGAGAGTGCAAAAGCTTGACAGCTGCATCAATTTTTTTGATAGAAGTATTCAAATCCTTGAATAAATTTGTGTTGTCAGCAGTGAGCTCAAGGCCTACAGGATTGGGGGTTGGTTGGTTCCCCATTCAGGCAACATGATGGACTTCAGGATGAGTACCTGCAGCAGGATTTTGTTTTGTCAAGTACTTGGTGGGATCGAAGGGGGTAAGGGATATGGACGATAATGTTCTCCATGAAGTGCATCTTCAGCAGTTGCGAGCAAGACAAATATCGGCAAAAAAAGTTGAAGAGATTCCAAAAATTATGTGCATACAAAAGAAAATAACGGTAGTTGCGTGACTTGAATGAGTGACTTATGGATGACATCCTTAAAAAGCAAAATATGCCATCAAAATCCCAACGGACATCAGCCACTCTATCAGACCACTTTGTCAAGAATATTGACCAGGGCCATCCAGAGCACAACATTCTTGTCGGGACTCTTGATCAGGCATTTTCTGATCAGGTGAATTTTGCCAGGATTCTGAGCAGGGCTAGAGGCCCAAAATCCAAAAATTTTGTTGGGATTCACATTAGGCTTCTCACCTATTATCATGGATCTTGTCAAATGCTGCCTGACAACTCTGACTGGAAGAAGGGAAGGGCAGCGTTGGTGGTTCTTAGACCCTTTGCTGGTGGCACACTTCATATTCCATCCTTGAAGCTGTGTATATGGTACACAAATGATGATATGATACTCATCTGGGGTAAAATTTTGCTACATGAAGTAGAGGCTTTTCAGGATGGTCACCGCATTTGTATGGGCCATTTTACTCATGATAAGCTATGGCAAGAGTGTGGTATCAGGCTGCTGTAAAACTATGTAGATACAATAGATATGCCTTCTGTCTGTAATCATGGCATCCTCTTTCCATCATACATCAGCAAAACAGATCGTGTCTGGCTGATCTGGCACTAGACCAACCAGACAAGCCATATTGCCAGAATTTGATCTGGCTACATTATGACTTGTCACTCACCAGAATGCAATTCTGGCAGCCATACAAGGCAGTTCTTTATTCTGGCACTACTTCAAATCACAATCCAGATTGCTCAATATACTATAGATTTCACTAATACACATTGAAAGAAGTTATATTTGATACTGAGGACAGGATATGTAAAGAAACAGGGAGGTTTATCGGAGCTGGCATTGTGCAGACTCAATGCCTTGCACCTCTCCCTGTATACCTGCTCCCATCTACCTCGGCGCCTGAGTCGGTACACTGCAAATCAACAAGCTCAGTCAATGTCAACAAAGCACCTCCGTTTCCCTTTCTCACTCTTACTTACTGCCCGTACTCCTCATCCAAAAGTGAGCACCATAGTGGACTTGCACGTGACCTGGGCACACCCCGCCAAGTGCACGGGGGGTGAGCCAGCAGGCAACACAGTCAGAGAGTATCATTGAGGTCCAGGGACGTAGAGGAGACCGCCCTTGAGTAGCATCTTTGTGGGGAGAGTGAGGGAAAGAAGCCAAGAGTTCGTCAGGAAAAAGAGATTTCCGCAGTAGCCACATCCCAGGTTCTGAAGCACTAGTAGCCCCAGTAGCTGTCCACTGCAGCTCGGTAGCTTTGGGTAGCCCTGATAGCCTGACAGCAGGAGATCAGTAACATCTGGTAGCCACCAGCACCGGATCAGTAGCTGCAGATAGATCTGCCAAACACCAAATATTGTTCAAGGGTTTTGGTGCTTGTGAACATTATGACTGGTTAACATATGTTGATTTAGCAGCTTAAAATGAGTTGACGACACTCCTGGGAGTCCTTTCAGTATTCTCCCCCGCACAAAAATCTGTCAAGTCAGTTCAAAGTCCGCTGTGCACATGGTCGATTCCTGTGTCATCATCTCTTTGGGCTACTTGCCACTGTATCTTCTGCCTTAATTTCCACACATCCCCTGTCTGCTACCTGTGTTCAGTGCTCCCAAGGCTGCCAGCCACCACAGTTCTCTACTCACACAGAGCTCTATCCCTTCAAGTTGTCACCCAAAGTACAATCGTATCCACTGTCTCGCTCCAAGATGTCTCGGGATCATACCATACCTCATAGCTTGTCATCAGATCATACCTCGGATCAAGACACTCATGGTAGCTGTGCTTCCCCCTCTGCTCTGTGTCACTGTCTGCAGCTACCTGTGGCTTTCCGCTATCTTCCCATTCATCATGTGCAGTGTTATGCACTCATCTGCCGCTTGTGGCTTTCACTGTCTATCATGCATTGCAGCATTGTATGAGTCAATGCTCAAGGCCATGGCTAGTGAGTTTTTAATATCATGTCTTCTTTAGGTATTTGATTGGCATCTTGTTGACAGCCACGATGTCACAATTAGATGAGATCTATAGTTCCAATGCCTATCTAAGCGCCAGAGATCTAAGCGCTGGATGACAAAGAGGCTATGACTAAGACCGGCCCGACCCAAGGGATGACATCACGATGATGTCAGAGATGATGTCAGGACATGATGATGAAGCAAGGACACTGAGAACATGCGGTTAAGGGTAGTTGTAGTATATATAGATTAGTTCACACGGTTCCCTAGACAGTATAAGTAGAGTAGCTATTACGCTGTAGTAGTTAACCTTTTATTCCATCATCTTTTGAGATCTACCACGAGCACTACCCAATCCCTCTCTTCATACCGAGAGTGGACGCTCAGGTCTTAACTGTGACACACGATAATGTACGGTCACTGACCATGCTGTTCGGTGTCTACCTGCAGGACATTTTCCGCCTCGAGTGAGTATGAGTTACAGCTTAGTTGGCCAGGCATCAGTAAGTTGCTTCTCCAGATATGACAAGCGGCTGCTTATATCTCTATATGCAGAGCTCCAATGGCATGCACACCGTGTCTGCTCTGTTGTGCACATGTTCATTTGTCAATTTCTGTTGCAATTTGGACTTCATGTATATGTGTATAGTAGTAGTAATTTGAATATTATTTATTCTGCTTCATTCCATTGCAATGACTATTCTATGACAATGTTGCCTTGATGAGTCGGTCAAACAGGGGCTCACAAGGTAGGAGGTTGCTCGAATGACACCCCGGGAGCTTGGTTAGACCTCAGTGATTCATTAAAAAGCGGGCTTTAACAACTTCCAGGTGGTCCTGGGACCGATTCCGACCCAAATCCTGAGGGTACCCATTTTTTTTTCCGACCTGACGGCCGGACCTACCTACCTGTCCCTGGTGCCGGCTTGCCCGGCCCGGACACCCTTGGAAGGAATGGCAGTTGTGCCACCAGGTGTGCCAGATGCACCAGACACACCATATATCACACCAGACGTGTTCTGTTTTGCTGATGACTATCGGGCATTAACAGGTCAGTGTTCGGATCATTTAAGCATCAAAAAAGGGATAAACTTGTACTGCCATGCGAAGCATTGACCTCAAGACCAAGTAAACTCCGCTGGGTGGGCAAGTCAATTTGCCAAGTCAATATGGAAAACCTCTGCTGTATAAACCCTCAGCAGTCAGATGGCACACTAAAATCATCGGTATAGTCTATCGCTTTAACACCCATGCCGCGGCTTGCGAATGTCTTCCACAAAATACACCTGTTAGCGCCAGAGTACCTGTTATGATCCGCCTGAATAAAAGCATCTCGGGCTTGGAGAACTAAAAATACAGAGACAATCAATAAGCGACAAAAAGGTGTTCAGTTCAAATTTCGCACAATCGGGCTGGCACGGCTGCAAAGCGAGCCCGTCGATAATGAGGTGCAGGAATACAATGTTGCCTTCCGTGCCCGACGGGTCCGTGCGTGCGGTTTTGGAAAAGCCATGGATAGCGACGAGCGCGGCATGCACGTTGTGCAGTATGTTGGCCCATATTTCCCCCATGTCTACCACGCAGCTGTCAAATTAAATGACAACAACTTTGTGCCCAATTCGGCGCACCGTGAACGTCGAAATCTGCTAGTAAATCGGAGTATGTCAACGGATTGGTGGTTCTGAGTTGGATTACAGAATCGTTAAGAATATTAGAAACACGCCGTCGACTTAGAGGGACTCACGAGTTGGTGGAGTAGGGGTGGGATCGGATGGGAGTTCCTCCGGTAACATACGAGCCAAGGGTAAAATCGACAAGTGGGGAACCGACTTGTTCAGTCCAGCTGAATGTTGAGGGTCAATGTATATTCAAGGGGAGGGGAAAGAGGACGCACTCCGCCATGGCATCACTCCAGCCTTCCCCGAGACCTTGTGATTCCACGATCTGAAGACAGCGGCCAGTCCCGCCTCCGGTCATCCTGTTGGTAATTCCGTGTGTCATTTCGTGGGTGATGATGTCGTTTTCCAACGCGCCATCACGCATGGGCTGGGGAGGACATCAGCGACGGGGAACCGAAGAGAGATCCGGCCGCACGTCTGTAAAATCCCACAAATACATGGTCATCTGACCTGATTGGCCGCTTAAATCACAAAGGGTCAGCGGCACCATCATTGGAAAGTGTTGATAGCAAAAAGACATACTCAGGAGGTGTTACAAAGTTGGCATTATCGACACCTCCAGAATTTTGCACCGAGGCTAAAACCCGATCGTTGCCCAGGCCCGCGTTTTTTATGTTCGTCTGTTGGAAGTTGAACGCGGGTTCGGTAAATCCGTACTTGTACGCGATGTCGTGCATCGTGTTGACGATGTAGAAAACATTGGTGCGGGCCGCGTCTAGGTTCATTCCTGCACTCGGAGCGACGTCGGGGTCTTGAGTATAGTTGAATACCAACCCCGGGGATGACTGGGTCGTTGTGTTAGAGAGTGACGCGTCGAAATACACATGTGCATTGTTTCCACTGGCAGTAATTCAGAGCAGCGATCAAGATGAGAATCATAAAGCGTTACGAGGTATCATTGCTGTTGGTGGTTCCATCATTGTGCCATCCAAGAGGAGATGAAACGGTGTCCTGCGGGTTCTCGATGAGTTCAAAGCCAGAAAGCACGTTCTGCTTATATATGGGAAGGACACGGTACTGTGCATATAAATTGAGACCACGAAAGGCAGAGAGTGCAGTCAACATGTACCGCCGCATTTGCCACCAGATTAATCGAGGAAATAAATTGGCCTGAATGCGCATCAACAAACGCTTCATACCAAGTGTCGGCTTCGCTGTTCCGGACTTGAATGACATGGATCAAAGCGACAGAGTTGTCTGGCTGGACAAGATACTCCAAAGTCGTGGGTATGTTGTTGTAGGTTCCGTCCAAGGCCTGTTCGGCAGTGGATATCGCCGCTTTGATTGCTATAGTAGGAGTGGACAGCGCAATGGTCGCTGCAATGTAAGTCAGTATAAATTAATCCTTGACAGGGTGAATAGACGAACAAGGCTGTACAAACGAGTTTCCAAATGAGACGACCTTGCCATTTTTAAATGCGACGTTGGCTACAGCGTTTGCAAAGGAAATATTGTTCTGAGGCAAAATTGTCAAGGCAGGGGATATGAGATTTACCGAGGGGCTTACGTGCTGCTGTTTGATATAGGCGTATTCTGCGGTGTCTGCAGCATACCCAGATTTAAACTTAATGCTGCTAGAATTGACTTTGAGCTGCGTCTGAACAAAGGCGACCGCGGCATCTTCTATTGAACTGTCGCGCTTGGATAGTGGATGATCAATTCCACCAGCGAAAGTCTGCAGTGCAATATAAAATGGAGGTTCTTGTAGGTATCTCTGGCTTACCTCGTAGGATGACTGGGGGAAATACGTGCCAGAGACTGCGAGATTAAGTCGACGCTCCAGGCTCCACGCCCCCACAGAAAGCAAAAGATTTCCGAATAGCAATCCTGAAGAAACCAAAAACATCGCGTGAAATCCGTCGTTCGAGGGTTGCCGAAAAACTGCCCCGCTCTTTTTAAAAGCAGAGTCTAGAAACGTATTTTCAACGGTGCGGCGTTGGGTCCCCGTTTCTTCTTTCATTATTCTCACCAGCCACAGTCAGGCGTTAACAATCAGCGCCCAAGATCAATGTTTGGTGATTCCGCAGCTCAGGGAGGCGTGGGAGACTCTGGCCAGAATAGCGTAGCGTTGGAAGTCCCACCACGACAGTACCACGACTCGGTCCACGAGGAATCGCCAACCTTACGACAATGTTCATTATGTAATTCGATAGCATGGCGATCAGGTACATCCAGCTCGGCAATACACGGCACGGTCCGAATAATGAACGCCGGTTTCCAGGGCATACAAGCAAGCTACTTCAACGCGAGTAGACTACACCTTCGCCCCTGGAATTTGCCATGACCACGTCACCACGGAACGTCGTGCGGAGGCTGGGCAACTTGTTGGAGGTAAGGTGACGGAATCCGAGTCATAGCGCCATCATCATCGACCCACGTTGGCCACCGTCCTTGTTGCCTGGGTTCTCCTTCTCTTCTACACGATACGCGCATCACGTTAACAATGTCAATTCGGAGAATCTGCTGCGGAGACAGATGGGGCTTTCCGCCCCCTCGTGCGACTTTTCTTCGACTTGAATAGCATTTTCATTCATTCTGGCCGCATGCGGTGAATAGAAATGAATCCTGTGATTGAATTCCCATGAACTCTCTGCGGTTTTGGTAGCCCTTCGTGGGACCTCAACATTCCGCAGTACGTTGATATTCAAACCGTGGCCCGCTCGCTGACAATTTAAAACGTGAACAGGACACCGTCCAAAAAGACGAGAGACACTCATGGTTGAAGCTATCGTCATCCTTTCCCTGTTTCTTGGAGCCGTCTGCGGGAACTTCGTGGTTCTAGAGAGGCGTGATAATCCACCCGACGGCTTTTCACGCATTGGGCCGACTCCACTGGACCAAACCCTCACCTTACGTTTGGCTCTCAATCAAAGGGACATCCCAGGCCTTGAGGACACCATCTACGAGGTCAGCACCCCTGGAAGCTCACGATATGGACAGTACTTGACTAAGGAGGAGGTACACTATATATTTTGCCTCAAACACTTGATCTTGACTTTTTTTGCGGCCCAGGTGGAACAATTTGCTGCGCCTTCTGAGGACACCATCTCTCAGGTCAACGAATGGCTTTCCTCCAAGAACCTTACCTCGTCTCCCATATCTCCTGCCGGTGACTGGATTGCGATAAACCTGTCTGTTTCTCAAGCAAACGAGTTGCTTGTGGCGGATTTCTCTACTTTTCAAAATCAGGACACGAATGTTACAGTTGTTCGGACCTTGTCATATTCAATTCCCACCACACTCAAGTCAAGCATTAGCTTCGTATATCCGACCGTAACGTTCGACCATTTCTTCCGTTCTTTCACATTGTCCCTCAACCGTCCAACAGTTTCCCCGTGTCTGGCGCCAAGAAGCAGGCCGTTTTCAAGTCCAGGGCGTTGTCCAGTCGAGAAACAGTGCCCGCCGACTGCCAAGCTGAATGGACGCCCGCCTGCCTCCAGAAACTATACGGAATCCCTTCCAGCCCCGCCAAACCTGCTGCGAATGTGCTCGGAGTCTCGGAATTCTTCAACCTATTTGCGGACAAAACGGACCTCAAAGTATTCCTTTTTTTTCGTTTATTTCCAGTGGGCTTGTTAAATTTAAGCACCGAACAGATCTTTTTGGAAACGTTCCGGCCCGACATGCCCTCCAACACATCATTTGATCTCATATCTGTTGACGGTGGTATCAATAATCAGCTTCCTGCAGGATCTAGCATTTTCGCAGTATGTCAGTCAACTTATATGTCGGTGCTCGCTTCTTATCTCACATTGCAGGCACTTGACATTCAATACACTGTTGGGCTTGCAACCGGTGTTCCAGTGGCATTTATATCCACCGGCACACTTGCGAACGATGTCACGACCGAATTTCTGGATCAAGCGAACTACCTTCTTTCGTTGCCCAAACCTCCACAGACAATTGTAAATAACGATGGGAACTTCGAAAGCGACCTGGATGGATCTCTTCCAATAGCCATGTGAGGGTCGGTGCTACATTTTGATCGGGTACTCATTCGTCACCTAGTTCTCTATGCAACGCCTACGCTCAACTTGCTGCCCGTGGAGTTTCTTACATTGTCAGTACAGGAATTTTTGGCGCCGGCGGTATACCATTTGGTAACTGCCTACCGTTCGATCCGCCGTTTCCCGCCACATGCCCATTGTACGTATGCCTGGCATCCGCAGTTATGGATTTTGGGCATTAACATATTAACAACAGTGTTACCGCTGTCGGTGGCACGGAATTTTCGCCGGACAATGTGGCAGAAACAGGAGCGTCGTTGAGCGGCGGAGGCTTCTCTAATATTTTTAAGCGTCCAGGGTATCAGAACGAGGCGGTAACATCTTATCTCAATGCATCGGGATCTACAAAGACGAGTCCTTTCAATATTTCTGGTCGTGCTAGTGTGTTTTTTACTCTTCAGAAGTTGCGGGCATTTCATCCTTAACAAGCACCGGACCTGTCTGCGATTTCCCGGGCTTCAATCGTCGTGGAGGCCTTTATCGATCAAGGAGTTGGCACGACGGGTAGGCTGTGTAGGGAGAAGAGTTCCTTTATTGATATATTTTTGCGCAGCACTCTCAGCCAATATCGTTGCTTCTATGGTTTCTTTGCTGACCAACGAGCGGATTGCTGCTGGGAAGCCTGGGCTCGGATTTTTGAATCCGCTCATCTATCAAAACCCCTCCGCATTCAAGGATATGACCGGCGGTGAGCATTGTACTACTCGCCATTCCAAGCTGCTTACTGAGCCATTCAACCCTGGTGTTTCTAGGAAGCACCCTCGCATGCGACGATCCTGGATTCAACGCTACATCCGGATGGGATCCAGTTCGTTCACAGCCGTTCTCTTTGATATGGCTCAGCATCTAACTTTCGATACAGGTTACTGGTTTTGGCTCCCCTGTGTACGAGAACTTGAGAGAAATTTGCAACAAATTGTAGGCCACGCGCGAGCGAGATTTATGTACCGATCGGGGCCCCCATCAGAAATTACAAAGTTGATCCCGCCGCTGCGTGTCTCTTTCCACATAAACATTTAGGCTCAGGCCAATAAGATAGGCGCCAGTCCAAGAGGTGAGCGGCGGAGAATGCTGGTAGATCAACCTCACAAGTACCTTTAATTTGAAATTGGGGTCCTTACCACGCGAGCGGTTGATCGGACCGATCGGCCTCCCAACCAAGATCTGGAACTCTCTCATCAGACGGTGGGGTTTTCCTTTTCTTTTCTTTCGAGCGATTGCGACAACACTGGACACAACACTTTCGGTGCCAACCACTCGGAGACTTGCGGCCGGAACATAAAGCAATGCCAGCCGCTCGCTATTCATTACACCTAAGCTCGCCTCAGAATTTTTTTACTAAGCCTTTCGATATAGCCATTTGGGCCATGATTTGAATTTTTTGGGATGCGGTAACCGGTTGAGATGCAGTCAGACGGTTGCACGGAAGGATCTTGCGTCTGCACAGCCAGTTCTGCCGTCCTTACGTGTGTTGTTAGTGCTTTGGAATCTATCGGATGAACGCCGAATTGTAGGTAATTGGAATGGTGGCGTTCAGCTCTCCATTCTCCGTCTAGGAATTGGCCGGGTCTGATCGGAGAATCGCCGTCGCAGGTTCGCTGTTTCCGCTCTCCGCATTAATCGGCTCACGGCGTTTCAGTCTGCGGGGATGCATCACATTATGTTTCTGCAGGCAGTGCAGCCGTCTGTGACGGTATTTAAACACTGGTATTCTCTGTATATGATCATAAGTACACATCGCCGCATACTGCATCTTACACCGACACCTCAGTAATTATGACCGCATCGACTGATATGCAGCTCTCGTCCCTTCCCGACTTCGTCCACGAGGCTTTCACGCAAGTCATCATCCTGACAGATGACGCCGTCTCGGATGCGGCCCTGCACAAGTTCTGGTCGCCGCACGTCAAAGAGAGGTCAGATCTATTCCCTGAGGATGATGATTGGGAATCCTAATATGTCATTGACCCAGCGACGTCGCCACCAGCTCGCACCTCTCCCTTGCGGGCTTCCGCGATGTTGTACAGGGCATCCGTACACAGTTCACCGACCGCACATTTGTCAAGGAGACGTTTGTCATTGCTACCCCCGCCGATCCGAACAATAAGGCGGGCGCCGTCGCTGCGACACATGTGTTCACCGGGCGGCAGGATGGGCAGCGGGTCACTGTTACAATTGTCGCGGTTCTGCGGATCAAGTGGGTCCAGGAGCACGGGCATCACCACGGAGGGCGCAGGGAGGTTGTGACGGAGGCGTTTATTATGAATACGAGCTCCTAGAGCATAAGTTGGTTGCTGAGGAGGACGTATTCACGGATCCTCCAGTGTATCTCCCTGTATCTTGTTTCATCAACCTCCAACAGCGAGTGCTACGAGGTAATAAACCTAATGAGTCACGGAAGCTGTTCTTTTCTGCACTGCACTGGAACTCAAACGTTCTTGACGCCAAATCTTCGCAGTTTCCGCCAACATGCAAGATTTCCTTTCAACTTCACGCACACATTCATCCAATTATTATCAGAGACCGGGTACCTGGCCACCTTAGCATTTCTGGCCTCGGGCCAGCATACAGAGTAGGGTAGATATGGGTTCATGGGTCCTGAAATGAAGGTATGCATCCTAGAAGGGAGCCCAGTTATTTTGTACGAATTTAGATGAACATTTCATGGCCCTACCGAATTTCTTTTCCCACGACATCCCAAATGGGCATAAACGGGGTAGCTGGCCACCCCGCTATTTGTTCGTTTGCACTTGTTCTGGTCACCCCAGTGCATCCCAAATTATCCAATGGATTCAGTTGAATTATTAGACACACTAAAATGAACACATGAGGCATATGAGGACCCTAAGGAATTTCCTTTCCGGTCAAGGAGGATGGGTGAAATTGGTGTGTAGACTAAATGGTGCACCCTACACAGCTCAGAGTACAGTTATGGCCCAAACCAAAGCCTAGACAGATACATATGATGTATTAAGACATATCTCATCACATATTATGTGCTCCACATACCGAGAACCCCTCTAACAAAATCCATCTTTCCGCGCCCACGAAATTGGGTGAATTTGAGTAGTGCCCGTCGTGACTGGGAAGTAACCAGGTTAAAAGTCTAGTGAAGATCGGACAATATAGTTTAACTGATTTTGAAGGTGTGTATCAAGTTTCATGTCCATTGCATACGCAAGGGGTTCGTCATGGCGGTGGCCAGATTGCGCCACCAGAGATCGGGTGGTGAAGTTTTCGGAGGATCCAGGAGGGGAGGAGGAGGCATTTTCGCGTATAAGATAGGTGGAAGCCATTCTTCCGAACTAAGGAATGCGGACGAGCCCCAAAACTTGTGAATCGGTGCGGAATTGGTGGAGAAGTGAGGAAAAAACGAGTATGGCGGCTGTTCGGAGATAAGAAAATGGTCTTCACACGCCCCCACCCCGATCAAAGCCGAGCACAGCCGTTGATCAGCCGCTTAACTTGCCCCCAAATTTGACATCCAGCATCCTCATAGGTTGTACTCTACCCTATAAGCACCAAAACACGAAATTCTACAACATGCAAGCTTCTATTATACAAGTGGCCAGCTACCTAGTGTGGCCAGGTACCCAGCCGCAGATAATAATCCATCCATTTCCACCCCAGATCTGATGTTGAAATTGAGACCCGCTTTTTCTTTTGGGTTAGCCGACGGCCATGGGTGATGCCCTCGTCTGGCGGCTCCGTTGAGTTCATTCTCCGGCATCACCATCGCCTGACGGCGTGGAGTTCAGTGGCTTACAGATCCCACTGACCTCTCCACACCCAGAAATATATGGCTGCCTGGTCTTGCTAAAAAGTGATGCAGCGAGGAACAAGAATGTCGCCTCCAAACCACACGTGAGCTGGCAATCGATATCGATATTCTGCTTTTAAAAGTCAAGGTGGACGTGAGTGAAACGGACTAGGAGAAAAAGAAAGGGACCTAGGTGTGCACTCGCTATTGAGTACTGGCAGGAGCCTCGCTGTCCGCCGCTGACTCCGCAGGAAGCGCCCCGTCAACTTACGAGGAGAACTCACTCCCGCTAGCGCTGCCTTGGCTCGGCCCTCTTCCCTGGCGCTCGCAGGCTCCACCGCGGGGCCGCCCGCACCTCCGACAGCAGCAGGCGCCTGCATCGGCATAGGCCGCGTCTGCATCCCCATCCCGCCACCATCTGCGCCCGCCGCTCGCGCGGCTGTTGCGCTCCGCCTCCCTCACCTCCCACGATGTGCGCTCAGCGTGCTGCTCCGCGACCCACGTCGCAGCGTCCACGACCGCCTCCGCCGGGCGCATTTTGTAGCCCTGCAGGTAGCACTGTAGCTCCGCCGTTGAGAACTCTGCAGGCGGGACGTGGGCGGCGAAGCGCCGGAACGCGGAGATGGTTTAGCGTGCGGCGGGGAAGGTTTCGTCTCGCCCCCGGAAATTTTACTGTCCTCCGAGTGGCCGGTCGCCTCGCGGTCGGTGGCATTTGCAGTCGATATTTTGACATCGCCGTCGGCTTTGGCTTTCGCAACGCTGTCGACGAAGGCAGAGGGTGGCTCCATGACGTCGAGGAAGCGCTCGGACGGGAAGAAGCGCAGGAACAAGGTGCACGCCGATTCCGCCGTCGTGAGCCCGTACGCGACCTTGCGGTCGATGCGCCCCGGGCGGAGTAGCGCAGGTTCCAGCCGGTCTACGTAGTTTGTCTGCGGAGGCGTTAGCCGCAGGGCGACAACGGTGGAGCAAAGGGAGGAGTGATCGGACGGCCCCGGGGATGGAGTAATTGGGCAGGAAGGGATACACGGGATGAGGGATGAAGCAGAGGGGAGATCAAGCTCACGAGGAAGGGAAGGATACCCAGTCGTGAAGAACAGCTTCCCTTCTCGCTGCCCACGCCATCTATCACGTTCAGCAGCCCGACAGCTCACCTTCGACGCCACGGGCTTCATCATCCCTTCCGCCCGGCCTGCAGCATCACGCCAGACGCCCCGCGCTCGTCGTCGCCCCGTCTTCACGCACGAACGCGTAGTCGATGGCCTCGATGAGGAAGGGCGCGTGCTTTTGAGTCGCGGACGCGGCGCGCTGCAGGAAGGAGTCGTCTGGGAGGCGTTTGTCGGGGAAATGCGGGGAGGGAAGGGAGGTAGGACGTACAACCCGGACGCGAGCGAGAGCGAGTAGATCTCGAGGTTGAGCACGCCCGCGAGCGCGTAGATCGTCGATGGTGCGCGGTGCGAGTTAGCATACGTAACACGAATGTCATCTGCAGTAAAACACGTACTTTGCCTGTGCCGGGGGGCCCATATACTTAGCAGGTACCCGCGGCGGTGAGGGATGCCCTCCTCGACGTACCAGTCCTCGGTATTGATGAACTCCCGCACGAGCGCGTCGACGAAGCCTTCTTCCTAGACACGGCGTCCAGTAGGAATAGAGAACTGTTTGAAACTGGGCTTCAGCGGCCCTCTGGGTCACGGGGGTACTGAAAACCATGGAGAGGCTGCGTAGCGGGTATCGAGACGAACACAGGCCCTGGCGGGAAGCTGAGACTAATTATATTCATTCCTACCAAATCTCAATCGCAAGGAATCAAAGGCGAGATTGAATTGAAGCGGCATTGACGCGTTGAAGCTTGTTGACATCGAAGTGCGAGAGAATGCCAATGCGGGCGGAGTTTGAAACGGCCATCACCTGATCGTAAGATGCCGTATTCCATGCGCGATTCGTGCGCGCTTCTTCGACGGCGAGGCTTCGAATGCATCACTTACGCCCAGCTGTTCCGCCGCTCTCATAACTAGCCAGTCAGTTGACTATGCCACGGGATTACTAAATCGCCGCCTCCACCCCGATGCTTTAACCATACGCCCACTGGCTTAGTCTAGGCTCCCCTCTGTCCCCATTCCCAGCTTAGCCTAGTCCTCCGCCTCGATGCATCCCGCGCCCACGCCCGCACCCGTCATCTTCAACCTCACCGTCGACGACTTCGACTCGCTCGTCACGTACCCCGACCAGAGCCAGTGGACGACCCCCGACCCCTCCGCAGCGCACGATCCTGCGCTAGATGTCTGGTTCGACGGGACGTACCATAACACGAACGTCTCCGGCGCCTCGTTCTCATTCGACTTCGAAGGTACGTTTACCTGTTGCCCGCTGACTTTGCGCTGAACGCACATCGCGATTGGCAGGCTCTGCGTTCTACCTCTGGGGCGCCGCGGGTCCTGCGTTCGGCTCGTACGAGGTCACTATAGATGACTGCGCCGAGGAATTCTCTGCGCACGCCGCGTGGAATGCGTCGGGATACTTGCTGTACAGCACTAAGAGTCTCGCGTACAAAGAGCATACCGTCAAAGTGACCAATCTTGGCGCGAAACGGCGAGGGGAGGGACACAATATGCTGGTGGACTTTCTGAAAACGACCGTCGAGCTCGCTCCAGCTGGGTAAGCGCTCTCATGCAATCCTCGATGATTGTATTAACAAGTACTCCGCAGAGCGACGCTCACGAATACGACGCTCGAAGAAACAGATCCGCGGCTAGTGTACACGGGGAACTGGACCGTGTGTTACCTCCCCACTGGCTCGCGCCGTGTGCGATGCAGCAGCTAAACTGACGTCGTTCGCAGGAAAACGTCTACAATCCCCTCTTCTCCGGGGGCTACTCCCGCTACACCAATGGCGACGGCGCGTCCGTCTCGCTCTCCTTCCACGGTACGCCTCCCGTTTTGCCTTCCATCTCTCCTACACCTAGCCATCGTTTCCATCTGCCTCGCCCCACCCGTACCCACCACACCACCTAACATCCACCCCGTGGCCAGGCACCGCCCTCTTCATCTTCGGCGACAAAACCGACCGCCACGGGCTGTACACCGTCGCCCTCGACGCCCGCCCCCCAGTCACGCTCAACGGCGTCTCCGGCTGTGGCGGCGCCTTCGCGCACGCGTGCGAGAAGGACAACACCCTCGCGTTCTTCGCTGCGAACCTCGATGGGAGCGAGCACGCGGTCACCGTGTCGAATGTGCCGGGGGTGTTGGGCGCGTATTTCGGTGGGTCGTGCGTTCCGTTGTCTTAGAAAATTTATATTACTTTGGAAATGCGAGACTGATTGAGTGGTAGACCTGGACGCGATCGTGTACACGACGCCGTCGCGCTACCTCCCCGCGCGGGGCGAGGAGGTGCAGCTGGGGGCGCGCCGCGCGTCGGGCGCGCTGCCGCGCGCTGCGATGCCGGGTGTGCACGCACTGTTGCTGCTATTCTTTGTGGGGATGTTGTTAGCGCGGCCGTTCAGGCGGTAGGCGTGGGGTATCTGACTCGGGCCCGAGTCATCGAGGTATTTTCGTCTGTGCAATGGAAGCGCGTTCGTGATTTTCGATGTGTTCTGAGATCGATGGATGGATGTGTATTTGGATGAGGAAGGAAGCGCATCGGGCGTCGCGAGCCTCAACCCACCGTGCGGAGCAGCGTCTGTCCCTCTATCCCCCGCGGATCTACTGCGATTTCGGGGAGCGTCAACGCACGGAACTGGACATTGTAACTGTCTGTTCCGCGCGCTCTTCTTCAGAATAAAGCTCTGGGGTGGTTTCGTTCTCGTCCATTTTGCACGTACTTTCCCATCCCGCCTCCAAGTTTACCTTCCTTGCTCCGATCCTGCAGATATTTCCGGCATTTCCGCAGGGTGAATTCCTGGGCGAGGCGACAGTGTTGCTTGTCTATCTGGATAGTTTTTGCTCGAAAATACAACGAGTGGCTCAGTAAGAGAGGAATGAGTGTGTCTTGGCTCAGCGGCAGTTAGAATCTTCGACGTGGGCGCCGATGCAGCTACTGGTCATGAAAGCATCTCAAGGGCCGCGAGACAAAGACTCGAATTGTCCTTGTTGAACATTTGTATTCTCGCTCGATTCGCGTGGTGATGGACATTCACGGCGTCCTGAATATTGAACACCGGGTATTTTCATAGTTTGAAGAGATTGGTGGACGGTCATGGTACATGCACAAAGCAGGCTCATATGGTGTGCAGACTCAGTGCGCGATCCCGGTTCGAAATCGCTACACCCAACACATTGAGGGCCCCAAGAGTGGAACAGGAAGCCTAGTAATGGCAAGCGTTATATTTCCGCGCACAATATCAACATATTCACATGTGCGCTACCACCGCAGTTTAAATGTACCAGTGACAGTTGAATACAGTACCGACTGGCGGCGTCGTTTTGGGCCTCGGGAGTGGCCTCGGTTTGGGCCTCGGAATGGGCCGCGAAAAGTAATCGCGTAGTTCAATAACCCGCGCGACGTGCACATCGTTCCGGTCGCGCTTCTCGAGCATGAGAATATTCACGTATGTGTCGAGGGCATCGACGAGAAGTGAGGTGTATTCCCAGTGCTCGAAATCGTGGTTCCAGAGGCTTGTGAACCAAGTGATCAAGGGAGGGATGAATGTGCGCACAGCAGAGCCATAGACGTTCGACTCCATCGCATTCTCTCTGATATGGCGTAGGATATTGATAACGGCCCACACGAGCTGTTGCTGGTGGTCGCCACGGAGATGTATACTTGCTGGGAAGGCACACATCTTTCCCAACGCCGGAAGGGTTCCAAGGAGAAGTTGGAAATCTGTCTTGCAATCCTCGATGATATCATCGAGCACAGATATGTATGCTTCATTGAGTGTATCTTGAACCAGGGAGCAGGCCTCTTTTATGCCCAATTTAGGCTCAAAATCGGCCTCGCGAGTCGATGTCGGTGGATGATCTGTGAATTCTTGTACGCCGAATGTCGGTTCAGAATCGACGTCGTCTGTCATTGTTTTTAAACCCAATTTCTGTTCAAGATGAACCTTATGATTCGACAGCAAGCGATGGTTTGCAATTTTTAAAATCTGGATGGTGCCCTTCAGAAGATGACGTTTGGTCGAATATGATGAAATGGATCGGAGGCGCTCGTGGAGATGTTCCCAGAGATGGCAGGTAAGAATAGCCTTTAGAGAAACATACATCGGGGCCATGGGAGTTGGCTGGATGCGCTGTACTTCGTAGCCTCCCATGACCTCAAAATAGACATCGTCCAAAGTCTCCGTGGAGTGAACACCATGGGTGTAATATGTGGTGATCGCTTGCAAAGTACCCGCGAGTGTGCCTATCGATCGCATATTGGTCACAAATGTACTTTCAAGCATTCGTTTGTCACAATTATTCAGTGCATATTCAACAGCTGGCTTGCTGGTTCTATTGGCCAGATACCAATATACGAACGGTAGTGTTGAACCGGAATGTAGAAACGGGAGAAGCTGAAGCACAATTTGCATCATAAAGTCCAAGTCGGTGAGGAGTTGCGATGCGACTTGGACTTGCCATAGGGAGTGTTCGCTGTGGTACACGAGTGGCAGGACCCATACTTTCAAGTCATTGAGTAGTTTATCGATGGGAATCGTAAGTTGATGTTGAATGTCGGCCCAATCAGAGGAGTAGAGTTCAGGAAAAATATGCTGGCAAGTCATTTCGAGGTTGTCCGGGATCGTTCCGGAATTGAAAGAGTCCTGCAGCATTTTGCCCATATTTTGGATTTTTGCCGTGAGCCATACGGGATCGTCGTGGGCGATCGTTGCCACAGTGTACAAGTCGACAATTCGCGACTGTGGGCTATCAGAGTCGAGCAGGTGCGCCATGTCCTTCAGCTGGTGCATCAACATCGGGTGAGGGGAGATAGAGTCCATGTGGCGCTCGGCTAGTTGGGTCTCAAGGCCCGATATCAGTCCTCGAACGCGATTTAGGGCAGTACGCGATGTCACGCCGACCACTACCATCTCCTTGAGCATCTGACAGATGTCAGCGACACTTGCTCGCATCGTTTTGATGAACGTGTTGGTAACCACAGCACCACAGGAAATCTGGAAGGCGGGAGGAAGGTTCTGGAAACGGTGCAGAGATTCACTTGTTTCTCCCAACCAGGAGAGAAAATCGTATCCAGTATGGGACGAGGTGAGGCGAGATGCGGATGCAGATAATGCCCAAATCGCCTTCAAAGTTAAAGTCTGTCGGGGAACTTTGGCAGGATGGGAATCAGGAATACTGTTTGCGTCTCGAAGGAGGTTGGAAAGCCGATGGCCCAGGGATGTGTGTGGGTCGGACGTATTCAATACGGCGCCAAACAGATGGTCATTGACTTCACGAAATCCCTTCGGCCCGAATACAACATCAGGAATGGCCTCGACAAACGGAAGGAACTCGTTGTCATCAGTTAAGCTTTCCAGTGTCCAGAGTATGGCGCGTCGATCTCTGTCCTGTGGTTCTGCGAAGGCATGCCTGATCATAGCTTGAGTAAGTGTGCCAATGGGGGACTTGATTTTAGATGCGATAAGAAATTTGCGACATCTCTCTGCAAGATTCCACGCGAGGCCGGAGAGCGGGGTTCTATATGGGCAATCCAGAGAAATGATTGGCAGGATTGTGATGAATGAATAGAATATCACAAAGAGCGCCAAGATGGCACCGACAAGAGCCATGACGACTTCATTGACTGGAATCAGAAATACGACGAGTCCGCCAAAGAAGAGGAATAGGGAGAGATGCAGAAGCATGGGGAGTACTTCCACGATGGCTGTCATCTCAAAGCGCTCAATCCCAAAATGAAGAAAAGAAAGGATGCGCGCTCGGCGGACAGGGGATGGACGAAGTTCTGTCTTGTGGAGAAACTCGCGGGCCCATTGTTCGACAAGTGTAGCCAGAAGCGCACACGTCAAACTGAGAGTGAGGCTCGTGAACCAAAGAGTGTTGCAAATGAGTGCCCAGTGTGGCACTTTGAAGGGAGCAGCGCTCGTAGGCACGTCAACGGGTACTCCTGAGGCCACTCCTGCAAGTTGTTGCGAAAGCCTCGCCAATAGCTGCACGGCGAGATCGTCAGTATCTTGAGTTAATCCCTTGTAACTCTCGATAAGAAACGCCGTAACACTGGCCGAGAATAATCCAGACTTTAGAGCGTGAGCACGCAATATGGATATGACGGATAAGAAGACTGACAAAAATGAGCAATCCTTCCATATCGCCTCTCCAGCTCTCAACCAGAGCGGCATCATATCGTTCAGCCTCAGATGTGTAAACAGCCCAAAGCTTTTCGCAAGCCTCGTCGTTCTCTGTAGCCGAATATTGCGGCTTCTTTATCTCAGTTGGATGTGGCACCCCGTCCTTGGCTGTGCTCTGCCGCCTCGCTTCTATTTGATATGAGACTTATGGAAGATAAGTGCTAGGAAGTTCGAAACTCACCCTCCCCGGATGTTCTGTCATTCTGCGTCGTGTAATCGTGCAAGAAGAAATGCCAAATCCACGAGACGAGTCCGATATGACGAAGTTTACGGTCTGAAAGATGCATGTCAGCCAATAGGAACAGTTAAACAGAACCACAGTTACCATGGATAGTTTTTGGACCCATCTCAGGGTCTTGGTTCGTCATGGAGGAAGAGCGAAAACAAACGCTGCTCATCACCAGGCACAGCCTCGTCCCGTGCGTATCAGACTTTTGACATTTGACTTGTGATCTTGTACAAGGGCAAACAAGCCCGAAAAAGGCCCGAAAAGCCGGCAAGCTCACAAAGTGACAATTTACAAACCTATGTCCGAATTTCACAAGCTCGGAGATCTCGTCCAAAAATGGCAAGTTTTCCGAATGCTACGAGGGCTTTGCGTGCTGCTGCGTGTGCTGGGGCATGTGCTAACAATTGTAGTGCTTAGTTGTTGTATTGCAGGTCAATCCCTCACCTCGGAGGGGGGTTATTTTTTGACTTCCTGTCGCTTAGCGTTGCCAAGCCCAGAAGCCGGAACAAGGCGCAATCAAAATGTCAAAAGGCTGATGCGTGTGATTTTCTAATCTCGGATCCAGATCTTTACGGGGTTCGGCGGAGTTTAAAATTTGCGGCAGAATCCATCAAAAAACTAATCTCGGCTCCAGCTGTTTGGGTGTGGCGGAGTCCGAAAGCGGAGTCAAAAAAATGATGCAAAAGACGCGCGAGAACCCACACCTAGCGCTGTGTTGTAAACTCCGATGTTAATAACACTGCTATTAATAGCATGTTATTAACATGTTATTAGCTGCTATAGCGTGGGCTGTCCAAAATGCCCTGCTATTTATTGCTATAAATTCAAGGGCATATATTGTTGTATCTAGGCTCATTTTGGGGCCTTTACACGACTTCAGGAGAGCGGTGGACAATGAAATCAATGTTTTCTTCTGCATGCACTATGTTCACCCGATAACACCTGACATGTATCAATTCCATCCAGGCAGCTGGTGTGTAGAAATAAATTTTGAGAGCCTACCCAGATGCCGCTCTCATAAATGGTCATATCAGAGATGGTCTGCACCTTGCTGGGACATCGAGGATGGATTTTGGGCTTGGTATTATACCTAGCACGCTATTTATTGCAGCTAGAAATTAAATAGCTGTTATTAGCCGAATGCTAAAAAGCATGTTATTAACACCTGCTAGCTATTGATCTCTGGGCCAGAAAATTTTAGCATAGCATAGCACTTGCTATAAACTTTATAGCACAGCACTACCCACACCCAAACATCTGGTGCAGTTCGCTTGGAAACCATGCGATCTGTGATGATTGTCACATTTGTCACGACTGAACTCAGAGCTTGTTTTGAAGAATCCCCCCACAGAGTGGTCTCTTACAACGCATTTTAGTATCTCATAAATTCTAAACAAGTGTTCAAGACATTGATCTCCACAAAAAATGCAAACAAATGCACTCAGGGAAGAAAACCGAGGGAACTCAACATCTGTGCACTGCCAGAAACACGCCAACTTCAGCCATTGGGTGGCCAGATCTCATAGGTAAGAGCATCATATAGATATTCAACATTTATAGAGGTAGTCATCCGAGCCCAGAGGCTCCCATTCAATGTATACTAATAAAATACACTTGCCTGACTAGAGTGCATAAAACAACATGTGAAAGGAAGAAAGGATGGAATTTTGGATATGAGTATGAAGTTAATGGAACAAGGAAGACATTGAAAAAATATTTGGAGCCAAAACATGCTACAGTGAGGTACAAGTGAGGATTTTTGAGAAAGCGTGACTAGATCACATGGTTCCTATACAAACTGCACCAGATGTTATAGGGCAGTGTTCCCCCATCAAATTTCATCAAAAATCTGCCTTGGATCATTCCAAGTGGTCCGGCGGACCGCCACTGCTCTGCCCGCGAGCGAGCACCAGCGAGCAACTGCCCTATAACGTCGGGAACGAGACTATCAAAAAACCAACCGCAGCCATCACCCCGTAAAGATCTGGTGCAGTTTAGCTGTGAAACTTGTGCTTGCGGTCATCAGTCACCTGTAGTCACATTGTGTAACACTCTGCCGGCGTGCCGGGATTCGGTGACGCGACGCATAACGGCGCGTAATTAAGACCTCCGCCCCCCTCTCGATGGATCTAACTAGCCTATAACACTAATCTTTGTGCCCCAGAGCCGACAAATTAATGGATCTCATTCCCCCGCATTGCCCCGCAGTCTGATTGCCCATTTGCGCCGCACTGTCTATGCCACATGAGGCCTCACTCGGAAAGCTAAGTCTGTTGCCTAGGGCGATGTTTTCACATATGTCTTGGGCAGGCAAGCAGATAAGGACTGTTTTCTTGGCCTGTGAAACAGTGAGTAAAAGTTTCCCCCGATGAGGTGCGTCCCCACCCGTGGCAGACTCTCTGCAGACAGATTATCCCCTTGTATCGATTGCACTTGGTCCATGTTGGTGAAGCGCAGACAAAGTAAAAGGCAAGTGCGGTCGGGAGATAAGAGGCTCGACTCAATGCAGTCTTAATTCCGTGTCACAAGACGAGGCGGGGCGCGCATCGCTATCCCCCCACTGCGAGATACAGTGCGCCTCGTCGATGACGAAGGCAGCGATTTTACTCGCAAAGACGGGCGTACTGAGTAGCTGCCGGAATTAGCCTGAGAACAAATCACATCCAAATGTCAAAGCGCAGCCTTACCGCTAGCGCAATTTACGTACCTGGTCTTCCTCCAACGCGTTCAGAGGAGAGATAATGATGATCATCTTCCCCGAATCCACGAATAACGGCATCACGAAGGGCATGGTCTTCCCCGCACCCGTGCCTGCAATCAGGCTGCAATCCAATCCAAGAGCCAAGGCCTCGCCCATGTCGACCTGCCACTCATGCGCCACCATGCCGTCGTTGCGCTGAGAGAACTCGGTTCGCATTTTGGCGCGTGTTGGGGCTGATTGGTAGCCTCGCGCCTTGAACACATCGTTGCGTGCCTTTTGCAAGATTTTGGCAGCCTTGATAGCATCACGGATGTGCGAATCGAGGCGCGAGAAGACGGCAGGCATCGTGAGAACAGGGGAGGAGAGAAGGAGGGAGGCGACGGGCACGGGGACGTGGGATGCGACAAGCAGAAACACGGATTGTCACATTTTGCGCCACGGATCATTCAAATTGTTGACAGCGTGACGCCTCTCTACTAAACTGCACCAGATGTTATAGGGCAGTGAATCACGATCAAATTTTCATCAAAACCTGCCTCGGATCTTTTTCCGATGGTCCGATGTCAATCGGCCGATGCCTCTGCCCGTGAGCGCAGCGAGCAACTGCCCTATAACTTCTGGATACTATTTAGTGCCGGGTTTAAAATGATGTATTTAAACATTGTATTATACAAAGGCGTATTATACATGTAGAATACATTTCATACCACAAGGCTCTGGGAGGCCATGTATTTAATGTGTATTTAATTCCCAACTGGAGTGCCTGACCTTCCCAGAGCAAACGGGACTCGCCGCAAACATATTCAGCCGATATTCTGATCGTCGGAGCCCTTTGGGCCTCAACGAGCTCCCGTCGGCTAAAGACGACCATGTGATGCCAATTAGCACGAGATATTTACCCCATCACACGTCCCACCGCGACGCGACATCAAAATCCTGGCATGGGTCTCCCTCCTGAGCACTATGAAGCGCTAAAAACTGCGGCGCACCGCTTCTATACCGAGAAGGACTTCAATTTCCTGCAACTCGAGGATGCGATGACAGCTGCTTTCGGTCCCGACCGTACTTCTCCGGAGGCGCAGGGATGGAGAGCATACTGGAGTACTTTAGGATCTGCGGAGGAAGCGGGGCAGGAAATAGTACGTGGCCAGCTTCATATTCATTTCCCTGAGATCTGACCAGCCTCCTTTCCCTCTGATCGACAGTTCTTCACCTGATGTCGTTATGACCGACAGGTCAATGGTAAGGCACTTTAAATACCGATTAAATACATTTAAAACAGCATTAAATACATGTTTAATACATTAAATACCGGCATTTTTCGGGCCGGCGCCTCCGGTATTTAACGTATTAAACCAGCCCTACATTCAAGACCTGGAGGCTCCAGCACCCCCTCGTATTATACAACGTATAAAACAAACCAAATCCGGCACTAATACTATTGTGCCCAACGGGTCTGAATTTGCCCAATGGGTCTGAATTTCGATTTTCTCATTTTCTGTCGTGGCTCTATTGCCCCGGTATGCTCCGGAAAATCATTACATAGTATTTCTTAATGTACATATGAAATTTCTAAGAGATCCATGGAGGTGACGTGGTCAAGAAACAATAGCCGGATATCAGACTTGGTGATTTTGGTGTAAGCATACTTCCTCTGACCCATCCCTTCACTTCTGAGCCCGGAGGAAATTCAGGAAACCTGTTGAATGATAATTGAGCACATCTGCCTCTTCAGAATATCTTGCCGGTGCGACATTGCCGCGCGTTGGGGGGGGGGGCCAGAAGGCGTGATTATTTCAATCTCTGATTGAAACATGGTGGTGCTTGTTTGTTGACCAGCGCGTCTTCCTGTGGTCGTGTTGCATGCCAGCATCTGCACGTCATGGGAACTCTCAAGAAGCCAAAATTAAGTCCGCATGCCAGAGTCTTCTGCGCCAACAGGGACGGGGCCTTAGGCTCAATATCAAGCAAACTGCTTTGGATTTTAATCTGCCTTACTCTACTTTGTATGCACGCTTCAAAAACATTCACAAATCACCACAAGAAGCTCGACAGGCACAGCAGTTCCTTACTCCATCCCAGGAGAACCTTCTGGTTAAATGGATCGAGCATCTTGGGGTGACTGGTCGTCCTCTGTGCAATAAGACCATTCGCATCCGAGCCGCACACCTTCGCGATGATGGCAAGAGGCCTTCCCGCAACTGGATCTACAGCTTCCTTCAACGCCACCCCACCATATCTCTTTCCACAGCATCCGGTCTTGATCCGAAACGGGCAAAGGTGTTTAATGAGCCTGTCGTCAATCGGTACTTTGATGAGCTTAGCAACCTTATCGAATCCTTTGGCATCCCGATTGAAAACATATATAATATGGATGAAAAGGGATGTCAGAGAGGCGGTGGGAAGAAGGCCAATCGAAGGAAGTATTTCTACTCCAGAGGGCAGCGTGCGAAGTATAGGCACACAAGCGCCAACCTTGAACTCATCACCATCATTGAGGCCATCTGTGCAGATGGAACTGAGCTCAAACCTGGCTTTGTTTTCCCCGGGACGTCATTTTGCCCTGAGTGGTTTGAGCAGGGCGATGAGATTGTGTAAGCAGTTTTTCATTGTTTACGAAGCTCTTCTCACTGTCATTTTCAGTGTTGCCAACTCCACAAACGGGTGGACAGATGACTTCATTGGTTACAAGTGGTTTGAAAAATCTTTCATTCCTCAGGCGACCAAGCGTAACAAGTCTGGCAAAAGGATTCTTCTTATTCTTGATGGTCATGGCTCACACGAGACGTCGAAGATCATTGATCTTGCCGAACAGCACAACATTTCCATCCTCTGCCTCCCACCTCACACCACGCATAACTTACAGCCTCTCGATGTTGGGGTATTTGGTCCGTTCTCTTGAGACTGGGTTGACCACTGCGATGAGATTGTCGAGCTCGAGGGCCAGGAAATGCGGAAGGAGGAGTTTATCAAGGAGTATATGCGGGTCCGGCAGAAGTCATTCCGGCCCTCAATCATCATGTCTGCCTTCAGGAAAAGCAGAATCTGGCCTCCTGACCGTACCATTTTCACTAGTGCAGACTATGCAGGGCCAGGAAATGCGGAAGGAGGAGTTTATCAAGGAGTATATGCGGGTCCGGCAGAAGTCATTCCGGCCCTCAATCATCATGTCTGCCTTCAGGAAAAGCGGAATCTGGCCTCCTGACCATACCGTTTTCACTAGTGCAGACTATGCACCTAGCATTCCATATTCCACCGAAGCTCGGGACATCCCAGTGCTACCAACATTCCCACCAATCAAAGAATTGTCCACCCGTCTGGATTCTGATGTTTCTGACAGCGATTCCGAAAGTGATTCCGACGACAGTAGCTCAGATTCAGACTCGGAATCAGAATTTGATTCGGATGTGGAGGGACCACATACTCGCAGCCATCGACATCACCACCGTCGTCGACATCACCATCAAGAAACTGACGCCGCACTTTCTCCACCAGCGCCGCATGCTGGGATGGCAGGCCATAGCGGGGTTCTGATATATCATCGCACTCCCATGAGAGATTGGTCGTGTTATATCCTAGACTCTCGGTGAGAGATGTGTGTGATATATCAGATGAGAGTACCAACCCTTTTGGGTTATCCGCCGCACCTGCTTGCCTGCTTGCTGCTTCCCGCCGCCTGCTGGTGCGTGGCTGTGCTGTCCCGCCTGCCCGAAAATGGCAGCTCGCCGCCGCATCCCTGCTGCCCAATATTAACCGTAGGATAGCTTCAATGTAATATAAGATGCTTACCGGCGTGTTTGTAGACCCTGGAAGCCCATACAGACGTTACCGTTGCGCTTGTGAAATGGCGCATTTGGCAGGGCGCAAGCTTGTTTGCAGCTGTTATTTCCTAATCCTCTTTGCTCCCACCCGCGTGCTCCTCGACCGCTCCCGCCATTTGGCTGCCCTGCTCGCCTATCCAGGCTTGTAGGGGTGTTTTACTTCGACTATTCCTCTTCTGGCACGCTTTACGGCCCTTCTCACCGCTTCTCTGGCCTGCTGCAGCACTTTCTTTTCTCACACCAGCTCCGCACCTGCGCCGGTTCCCGCCACCCTCCAGCGTCCTTCGGGGCCAATCACTGCCCGGAACATCCCATATGAAGCCCTGCACGCTGTCTCCTGCTGATTTTGGCACCACCAGCCCACCTAGGGCGCCGCCTTACAGCACCCTTCCCCCCGCAATTGCACCGTTCCCCGCTGCCTCCAGTGCCCGTTGCTGCCCATTGCAGCTTATAGGCACTCAATTCCAGGCCATGCCCATCGCCTCCCGCTCTTTTTGGCTTTGCCAGCCCACCCAGCGCGCTGCCGCACCACGGGATTCCCGCTGCTTCCCGCCGCTGCTTCCCACCGCCCTCCAGCACCGGTTACTGCCCATCGCACCCAAGAGGCACCTCACCCATGTCCCTGCCGTCACCCCCGCCCTCTTTGGTGCCGCCAGCGTACCCACCGCCCCGCCGCACCGCGCCGTTCCCGCCGCTTCCCACCGCCGCTTCCGGCTGCCTTCCACCGCTCACCGTGCCCCGCCGCACCGTATAGACACCTTGTGCAGTCTCTTGGGCATCTCCCCCCACCCTCCTTGGTGCCTGACAGCGCCCTTGTCCGCCTCATCATCACACCTACCTCACACCTACCTCACAACCCTCCGATCTTACTTACTTCATTATTCTTTCTTCACTTTCTTTAATATATCTGTCTAATGTATTAGTATATCTTCTCCTTGACTTCAAGTGAAAGCATTGAGTCGGAATGATGTGATATATCATGACGATGCCAAAATGATCACAAGTCCCCATTTCTTGCACAGAAGTATATTGACGCCGTGTTTACAGAATACAAAAAGTAGGACGAGGGCAGAAATTGAAGACTGCGAGGGACAAACAATGGTGGTGGAACACATGCGATAAGACACCGTTGAGGATGACTAGCCCAGAAATACGCTGTTGAGGGCGGGCGGCAGCAAAATGAGAACAAAACGAGCCCCGCGTTGAGGCGAGGTGGGGGAGGGGGAAGGGGCTGGTTGAACAGCCATATTACACCCGTCTATTTATGGGCCTTCCTACATAGTATCTCTGAGTCAGCATGAAACTGGGAGTGAATAAAAAGAACTTACTTCTTTGCCGGCGCTCCCACTGCCTTCCCCACCTGCCTACTGTTCTTCAAGTTCGCCAGCATTTCGCAATCCTCCTCCACCGAGATCTCCGCACGCTTGCACTTCTTTGGCCGGATGATGTTGGTGCCGTCGGGGTTTTTCGTGGCCACCACGGCGCGCTTTGGGTGTGTGGCCGCCAGCGGGGTTGTGCACCCGCTGCGCCTCCGCCTTCTCTTTCGCCTCCCGCTCTGCCTCCTTTGCGTCCATTGCCTTCCCACGCTTGAGCGTCTCTGCAATGACCTTGCGCTGTTCCCTCCGATTGATGCGCGCCGTCTCGACCCGGGCCGCCTCCGTCATGCCCGGGACAGTGTTCTCGTGGGGGGTCGGGGGCGTGTTCTCATTTTCGGTGGTGACCACAGTATTTTTGCGTGGGCGCCCTCGTTTGGCCGGTGCCTTCGCAGTCTTGGCAGCCTCTGCCCTCGTCGTTGACGGAGCCAGCGGGTGGCCACGAGGCAGATTCGCCATCGGGCGCGACTGGATGTACTGTGGAATCACAGGAGCAACACTCAGTGGGGGCCGACTGGCAATCCCATCTGCTCAACGGCGACCATCGCATTCGCAATGGCAGCAGTGAAGACATTGAGCGCAGATGGGGCTGGGTTTGGACAGGAATTGGTGAAGACAGCAGGTGTCGGCGTAGTCAAACGAGTGGGGCCTGTTGATGGAGGAGGTGGTGTGGAAGTTGCGTCGGCAATGCTACCGATGGACGGTGCAGGCAACGCCTCGGCAGTCAATAAGAATGAGGTCGAGGATCCCATTCCGAACGAGAGGCGTGTGATAGATGCCAATGTGGGGGTGCGTGTTGGGGTTTTTGTAAACACCTTGAAGAGGTCGGTGGTGGGGAACTGGAAGCCGTTGACCTCCACTGTACCGAGCCTCGGCACCCGTGCCGGACTGCCACCCACTTCGCGATCTTTTGTGAAGGCAGCACCCACATGCATGGGCCGCGGCGGCGGGCGTATCACCTGGGCAGCCGGCGCACTGTGGAAGGGATCAACTCCCTCCTCACCACCTCCCGTGGGGCCGGTACCATTCCAGACACTGGTCGCGGCCTCCTCGAAGTTGAACGTATTGCAGCCACCGTTGGCCTCTCGTATGCTGGCCAGCATTACATCGAAGTCGGGTGGTGTGAAGTCGAGGGGCGCGAAGTCAGGGGTGTCAGGTCCAAACTGGTCCTGCAACCGAGGCCCAGGAGTCGTTGGCACAGGAGAAGCGACGGAAGTAGGAAGAGGAGCCAGAGTGGCAGCAGGAGCGAGGGCTGCAGCAACGAAAGCTGGCGCCGTTTTGGTGGTGGCAGGATGTTTCTTCGGTTTAGGTGCACGTATGTGCTTGGGCGCCACCGACTTTGTGAGCTGGGGTCTTTCTTCGTCATCTTCATGTGATAGCGGATCCATAGTGATCAGGCCGTCAAGATCGTTGGCAGCCGCATCCCCACCATCGGCTTCGGGAAGCCCTCTGGCGTCGCGCATGTCGTGCGCTGTCCAAAAACTGTTACCGCTAACACACTGCAGAAGATATAGAGTACTTACGAAAGGCACGCTTAAGCCACTTGTGGAAGGTCGCCTTGATGATCTCGTCAAAGTTGGGAACAGATGCCGCGAAGTCGTTGCCGTGAACAGTTTGTCCAAAGCAGATTCTGTCAAGGTGGTAAAATAGAAAGAAGAGATCAGTGCCACACACAAGCACCCACAACTGAAAATAGGCACTTACGTCTTTGTCGAGACCTGCCCACCACAGCGGGGCATTGGCCCGCCGATGAGGGTTATTCCATACCATCCAGTCTCCTGCATCGTCATCTCGTGCACTTTGGCATATACAGCCCCAATCTGATCGATGCCACTGCAGTCTGTGTTAGCGCCTGCGAAGCAATTCAAGAGTGGCCACTTACTGCTGAAGCTCCTCCGGCGTCCTTTCATCGTCGACGTTGTCCATGTCTCGCTTGTCGCTGAGATAACTCGCCTTGGCTTTCTCTGTCGCAACCTCCACCTCGTGCCTCACCTCGTCCGACTCTGCATCGTGCAACTCGCTCGAAGTTGTTCGCCACAAACTCATCCGCGCTGCACGCACCTTCTTCTCCGCGAGACTCTCGGCCTCCAACTCAGCTTCTTCAAGCTCCTCTGCCATCAAAACAGGTGCGCCACTCGGCGGCGCAGCTGCCGTGTCAGGTGCTGCCGTGCCACCAGCAGCGGCACGTTCAGCCTCCACCTCCTCATTCATGGCAGCGTGACCACGCCTCTCGACTTCATCACTAATTTTCTTGTGGTACAGCTTCTGGTATATCTCCACCGGCCGGAGAGGGCGTGTTGACTTCGATTTCTTGAGTACTTGAAACAAAGAACGAGCACTCTTGCGAGTCGAAGCCTGAGGGTGGTTTGTTCCCTGTTGAACGAGATGCTCCTGGTAACGCATCCACCATTTCAAGCGCTAGTATCAACAGGTCAGCCATCAAATCCCCACAGATTTCGTCATGCTCACTTTTTTCATTTTGGCTGCTGTGATGATGACGGATTTCGACTGCTCCTCAGTCTGAGGCTCCAGGGGAGAACCATTGGCATCCACAGGTTGAGAGACTGCAGTCTGCACTGGCCAGTGTTCCAACCATTGCTCTTCAAGGGTGTTCCAAAACCACGTCAGCGATGCAGCTTTTTGGTTCTCCTTGGCCTTGATATATGCTGCCAGTTTTCCATGTAGAAATGTGTCTTGCTCGTCGGTCGCCCATGTAAGTGGAGCCATCGAGGTGATTTTTCGAAAGTGAAGAAGGTGAAACAGCAGAGCGTCTTGTTCAAGTACGGATTTTTCTGCCCGAGGCAAACTTTGGCTGCTTATGTTTTTCCCAATCAAGATCTATTTTCCTTTCCTGCCCTTGGCCCTTGCCAAATCAAACCGTTCTCGCTATTTTCCCGCGTAACTAAGGGTTCCTCATGCGTATCTCCAGGTTTCTCATGAGTGACTCGTCGCCCCATCCGTCTAAAACAAGTGTGTCACCATCAGCCATAATGGGATGTGCTTCCTCGAGATCCCATCGGTATGTTCCTCCTAAGTCTCCGCCCAAGACAAGACCCCCACTCTCATCTCTTCCCTCCTCCCAGCATGACGACCATCCCTTCTGCCGCCCCCACCGCTCGTGATGGGCTTAGGGCAGTGGTCACGACCGTCCGCAAGCTTCTCAACAAGGCCACTGCCCTCACGCGCATTGCAGAGGAGTTAAATGGTATGTCTCCCTCTTCTTTTTTTTTCTGGGTGCTCATGCTCGCCTTTTCTTAGACAAGTTGCCCGAAATCCTCGACCAGCTCAACGAGGAGGCCACTGAAGACAGTACGTCCCTCCCCTCAACTTTGATCCTCACTGATTTTTTTGCCAGACATTTTCGTTCGTGAGGTTCCTAAGACCCCTGCGCAAGTTGCGGCTCTGCACACCTCGGCCTCAGAAGGAACCCGCCCGTGGTGGGTTGTTTTCATTGGCCGCGAGCCCGGCATTTATGACACAGTGTGTGTATTTATTTATTCCACATTCATCTTTCCTTTTTTTAACTTGATCCTCCAGCGAGGCCGCCAATGACCAGATCAAGGGCTGCCCCAACCAGGAGTATCGGCGCAAAGGCAGTAAACCGGAGGTGCTCGCCTTCTATTAGTTGATGTATGCTGGCAACAAGGTCCAGAAGTGGGTGGAGGTTGTCGACGATGATTAGCTAGTTGCTCCCGCGCATGATGTCTCCTTTTGCCTCCGTTGTAATCCCGTTTTTCCGAATGCATTCCGTTCGTGTTCCTCATAAACGTGTGAAAAAAAACACTTCAACTTAATCAATGATGCACTGAGGAAATGTAGATCGTTCAGGATCCTCCGCCCCATGCAGGTTCATCAGCTTTCTTAAAAGAGCCAGGAAGTCCGGTGCTGCGAACCCCGACGTCGCATCAGCACGTTGCATGAGGATATGTCGCACACAGAGGATCGCATCTAATGCATACCCGATCTTGATCCTCCCTGTGTCGGTTGTTCTACCGAATTCTCCCCGTCCCTCCTCGCACTGCCTCCAGCCTGGTTCTTAAATCCCACAAGTTCAGATAATAGTCGATTTGGACAATACTAGCTGTACATGGGGATATATATTGCACAATAGGTTAAATCATCGTCGCTAAAAGTTCAATCAGACAGATTACATACAGGGTGCAACCGCGACACACCCACTGGAATCACCCGGAGTCAACTCCACCTACGCGTCATCCCTGCGTAGCTGGCGGAATTAAGCCAGGCACCGCCAACTGCGTCTGACACTCACTCTGAGGTCCCTGGATCATTCGATGGCGATAAGTCTGCTGGGAATGGGCTTGGCTTGGCGCGTTGCTGGAGGAACAGCAGGGACTCGATGGCGGCTGCCTCACGAGTCTGCAGCTTCTCGCTGCCAATGTATTCGTCAAAAAGAAATAAAAAATAAAAAAAAGAAATAAAAAAAACGGTACTTCTCTGACGATTTGGTTGCCTCCTGAGTTTGCACCATTTCCGACATCTCCACATGAAACAGCTCAACGAGCTCACTGGTAGCATAGCGTCACAGTTGGGCATAAAGTTGAAGAGAAATACTTACTCATGTGTCAAGGATCTTGGTCCAAGAGCAGTGGGTTCTCTTGCACTTAGGTCGACATCGATGTCGGTTGAGAAGTCGCCCAGCTGCTGTTCCTCCCTTCAATTCAAGGTGCATCAGAACCTGATATCCAAGTAAGAGACCACCATCGGCGTACCTCGCCAACTGGCGGCAAGGTGCATCACGGTTGTCAGGCAGGATAACACAGGCTTGTGTTTTCTCCAGGCTGTGACCCCCATATTAATATGAAATGCACGGTGACTGAGACGCACCTCAATTTTTTCGGGGGATCCCAACACCGTCTTGCAAGCTTCTTCTCCGCACTTGGTGTGAGAGGGATTGAGTACACGTATATCGGAAGTCCACCGCACACGCACCGTTTTTGGGCCATTTTCAAACGTTTTTTCTCCCTCACCTCTGGGTGGTTTTCGTAGTAGCGAGCGGAACCAGCCTTCCATTGGCTGCGCTTGGTCTCAGCGGCATTGCGCTGAGCACGCCGTTCTTGTCGTTCTCGTTGCTGTTGCTGGACGTGTATTTTGGTCTGCCTCTGCTGCTTGCTATCCTGTCTCGTCAACAGGTCCATTGCTTGAGAGAAAGGCCCACGTACAGATACTCCGTGTGTTTGCGCAAGTCATCGAGCTCTGACGAGGTTGAGGGAGAGCAACTGCGCGACGAGGCCATCGTGATGGTGGAAGAACAAAGCCAAGTCACGGTGAAGGGTTGCCTGTTTTGGACAACACTGATCGTCCATGATGCGGTTCGTATTTTTTTTCTCCTGCTTCCCAAACTTCACCCTTTGCTCTCGATTTTGAATGTATAGCTCATACGGCTGGTGTAAAACCGTTTTTTTTTAAAAAAAAAATTCGGCGGTCTGTCATGTATGTGTATAGGTTGCACGATAAAGTAAGTGTGGTTGCCTGTTTTGTACACTGATTGCCCAGGATGTAGCTTTGTAAATTTCCTCCTGCTTTCCAAACCTCCTCGTTTCTTATAAATTTTGGATATATGGTTCATCGTGTTCATATGAACCCGATGTCATATTTCTCAATGTATTCGGCAACTCCCCAGGGACGCATATCGGCTATTCTCTCCGGCACGCTCTGTTGAATCCAAATCATTATCCTCTTTGAAAATTCAAAAACCAAATACTACAACTTAATTGGCTAGGTCCTAACGTCCCGAATTCAATTGACGTGGGCAGAATGGGTGATGGGATCGCGTGGAATTACCCGATTTTTCTGTTCTCATATACTCTTGAACTCACCTTGACAACCTTTGACCAGGAGAGACGGTTTATGATTCTAAGAAATCCTGTGTATTCAGAGCTCTTGTAGACGAACTGTGGGACCAGCTGTAGTCACGATTTTTGTGCTCATACATGGCAATTACGCTTGTGACCATAGTGACACACTTGCCGACACTGTCGAGCATGGTCCCGCCTATTTTCTTCTCTCTTGCCACCACCCTTGCAACTCGAAAACCAAGGTATGTCGTCCCTTGATGCGTGCTTCCCTGCCTCTCCGGAGCGTCGGCTTCAGCCCGGCACGCTGGTCTTACCACAGGCCCTACGGAGGCGCTGCGGCCGACGTAGCGGGCAGGGGTGGCACACATTTTGGCGTGTTTTTTCAATCCACAATGCGTTGCTGACATCTCTTCTCAAGTATGACACGAGCATGGCATGCACTATGCGACGGGGATCCCAGTTCTCTTCGTTTGAGCTGGAAGGCTTGGATTTGGCACCCATAGAACGGCTCAACATATTTCAAGCCCGAGTCTCGCTGACACCCTACCTGCGCGAGGCTAGTGTACCTGCGCCACCAGACGTCATTCAACACTGCTAACCTGCCTTCGTACAGGTCAGGCTGGACAGGCCCTCGAGCCTCCCAAAGGCAGCGCGTCTCGCATCACCAGATTCGTAGACTCGAAGCTCTTCTTGCTGCAGGTCACGAACTGGTCGAATGGAACGGAATGTGTGTGTATTGTCAATCTCAGTGAGAACACAGTTACTGATTGCCAATTCCCAGTGACCCTAAGCTAATCGTGGACGCGGATGGCCAGATTGTTGCTGTCCTCCTTGGGCGACCAGAGGGCGACGACTGGGACGATGTCATGGCCGAAATGGAGCACCTTTTGGAGGCAGCGTGGGTTGCAGCGCAGAGTTTTCAAAGCGAAACACCACCACCATCGACGCGGCTCATAATTCAGTCTGGGTGATGGCGTCACGAAGGGCCCAGGCCAGAAGGTATCCATATCAATGCCAGCATCTCTGCAGCAACTGCTAAGTCATTAATTCATGCAGAAGCCCGGAAATTTGGCCCACTTGAAGGAGTACCGGCAGCTTTTGCAGCTGCTGATCTCAAACCGCAGCATTCGTCGGATTGCCAGGTTCCAGTCAAGTAAGTACATGCATCTCGGGATCTTGAACAAGGCGGCTGATGATTGTGGGTGGCTTGGCGCGGTTTCTCCCCAAGCTATATGCATATTATCGCGATACACTCAGCGGCGTCTTCGAGAACCAGCCCCACTTGGCGCACCTCTTTGCCAACTCAATCTTTCCTGCCACCACTTGGAACCTTGGCCCCGACGTCGTGACAGCGGAGCACGAGGACGGGCTCAACGTGTGGCATGGTATGTGCGGTGTTACCTCCGGCACATCTACCTGAGAAGCGCGAGTTTGATGGGGAGCCTGGGGCATGAGCAGCGTGGGCGATAGGTGTATTGTCCAAGACAGATGAGCTCCAGGCAGATCGCAAGACCGTTTTGGTAGGCGATAGTTATTGATGCATCTTATCGGTGGTTACTAGGATCTTGATTACTTAGCTCTTTATCCACTTGACCTGTATATACGTTTTCGACAATCCACTCAATTGACACCAACCTTGTCTTTCCCTTATGAGTGACACGCGCAGGATGGCCCAACTCATCTTCCAAGGCCCAGCTTCCGAGATTATCCAGGACTGGTGGGGATGAGCTGCACGCTCAAAGGAGTGAGTTATCGTGGCGAACGCACCTCGAAAGTTTGGCTCGGCCTGGGGGTTTGACCACGGGGATATAGGTGTTTTCCTTGTATAGAATCAGGGCGCAGCCTGAAATAGTTAGTGTCAATTAGGGTGTAATGGGCAGAGAACTTACAAGGATTGGTTGCCATGTCGTGGTGGAAGTAGAGGTGAAAAAACGAATGGCTGCCGGCAATACCCGATGGCAGCGCTAGGAAGGGTGCACCCTGTCTCGGTAACCCAGACGTTCTTCATGTGATCTGCTACATGCGTTTGATATCTTATCTGCTTCGGATTGATCCGGCGGAGTTTCAATAAATGATAAGAGAAAGATGGATGCAGATCACACTAGAACGTGGGCATTTGGTATACATAGTGTCACGCTCCACGATGTCACACTCCCTCGATTCTGTGTTGTACCCACCTCAGCATGCTTCAAGGAGGCTGAAAATATTGCAGAAGGTCTATCTGTATGTATATGACACAGTGGTATTTTTTTACCTTGCAGCCCAAGGTCAATTTGGTCAAACAACGCTCAATGCCTACAAAATAGTTGCCGTTTTGGACGGCACAGAAAGTCGCGAAAGAAATCGGAAAAAATGGTAGGGGTCCTGCAGGGACATAGATGTAAGTATAAGACCACCCAAAAGGGCAGGCAGGGCAGAGGAGGGGGGAGGAGGAGGGATGTGATGCTATGGGGGTACCAAATGCCCCAGACGTTCTAGTGTGATCTGCATCCAACTTTCTCTTATCATTTATTGAAACTCCGCCAGATCAATCCGAAGCAGATAAGATATCAAATGCGCTTAGCAGATCACACGAAGAACGTCTGGGTTACCGAGACAGGGTTGATCTATCTCAACCATGCGTGCGTGTCAAGTCGTGCATCGGACATCCGACCAAGTTGTGCCTTTTGGGTGAGTCATCCTCCTCCCCCTTTGCCCATCTCATGCCCAAGCACAAAGCCACCGTAGTTTCCATCGAGGACGACGGCAGTGGAAGCGACGACTCCCAAGAAGACTACGCGCCGCGCCGTGGATTCCACTGTGTAGATCACATCCCTGATGAGACCATCTCCAGGGCGAATGACGGGCGGATTCGGTCGATGCTCACAATGGTCCCGATCCCTGCATCTCCATCCAAAAAGTCGCAAGCGGTGCTAAATCCAGACCTCGACCCACCGCCAGAGCCCGCATCGCACGAGGGGTGGCAGGAAGACTTTTCAGAGTTCGACACTGAGTATGGGCCTGGGTTACAGGAGGGGCCTCGAGAGCCAAGACCTTTGGTGTGTTTCTCCAGGGAAAAAGAAAACAATCGTGCTGACTTAACTCAAGGATAATCCAAATGAACAATGGGTGCGGCTCGATCGCGAAGACTTTCTCGACGAACTTATTCGCCACGATGGCCGTGGCGACCACATACACCAGCAATTCTGTGCTGGTGAGGGATGCAAGGTTACCAACACCCTGTATCGGTGTAAAGACTGCCTTTACTCCTGCTTGTATTGCAAGGAATGTGTGGTCAGCATGCATCGCCGCATGCCGCTTCATCACATTGAGGTATGGGTTCCATTGGGATTTACAGACCAACACTGATGGACTACATAGATATGGGACGGTCAGTTCTTCAAACGCTGCACACTCAAGTCCCTGGGCCTGTGAATACAACTCGGCCACAAACTCGGGGTGTATTGCACCAATCCTGTGGCGGCGGCTGGGGATGGCTTCGTGATCGTGAACTCCCACACCATCAACGAGGTCGGGCTTGACTACTGCAATTGCGGTGAATCCAAGCTGCGGCCGATTCAGCTGCTCCGGATGCGTTTTTATCCGGCGACCCGGACAAATCCGCGGTCTGCAGCAACCTTCGCAGCGCTTGAGCGATACGACTTCATGAGTTTGGAGTCGAAGTGCTCGGCATATGAGTTCTATAACAGCCTGGCACGCGAGACAGATAACACGGGCTTGGAGCCGTCGCGGGTGAGTCACCATTTAAGCTAACTGACTGGCGCTAACACCTGGTATAGGAGCGCTACGAAGAGTTCCTTAGAATGACACGTCAGTGGCAGAACTTGCACCTCCTGGAGTGTGCAGGCCACGGTCACGACCCTGCCACGGACCACATCAGAGAGAAAAAAGCAGGCGAGTGCGCTGTGCCCCGCATGTTTTCAGCCTGGCAAAAACCTTCCTCCAAATTGGGAGAAGGTGCCTTTTGAGAAGGTGTACGTGGTTGTCTTAATAGATGGATGATTACTCACTTAACTGCAGATTCTTGTATGCATTGTTCCTCACCTTGGACGCAAATTTTCGCCTGAAGCGCAGGGATGTGTCGAGCAAGGAGAAGGACCCAGGGCTAGGGACTGGGTGGGCGTTCTTTGGGGAAGTTAAAGCCTACATGGCACATTTGGATCGGTACTGGGATCAGAAACAAGAGGTGAGCATACTTAGTCGCCTGGGAAACATGCTGATTGACAGTGATGCTGCAGCGGAGCACTTGCGTTGCGCACGACGCTGTCGACAAGCCAGATCGAGAGTCACTGGTCTCATCAGGGATCAGAACGGTGGACTGTGCGCAGCACATCATGAAGCGTCCTAATGGTGTGGGGGACTTGCAAAAGGGAGAGCGGTGCGTAGTCCTTTCAATGGAAGAATCTCAAGACGCTGATGACTTTTGACAGCTACCCAAACATGGATTACCTGTTCTTCATGAGCCTTGCCAATAGCCCGCTCACCCGGCTCTACGTTTCATATGATATCACGTGTCAATGGCACAAAAATATCTGGGAACGTATGAAGGTGTTCACCGAGTACAAGGGAGTCGAGTTCAAGCAGGGTCAGAAGTACGTTGTATTCCTTGTCCCCAAGTTTCACCTCCCGGCCCATATTGAGCTCTGCAACATTCTCTTCTCCTTCAACCTCACACCATTCGTGGGGCGAACGGACGGGGAGGCACCTGAGCGTGGATGGGCAGACGCGAACCGCTTGGCGAACAGCACCAGCATCTCAGGGCCGGGAGCACGACGGGATGCGCTGGACGTCCATTTCCAGTGGTGGAATTGGAAGAAGATTGTCGCTCTTGGTAAGCCTGTCCACAGCAGCTGCTATGCGGAGGTTAACCCATTCTAGGTGGTGTGTTGCTTGACCGCTTGCAAAAATCCGTACCCCTGATGCTCGAAACCCACGCGACATTGGTCGACATGGAGGCGTCTTACCCACAGGTAGTGATTGAGACATGGACCGCAATGGCGGTTGCATGGGAGGCAGACGAGCGCAAGCCTAATCCGTTCTGGACAAAGGTCAAGCACGAGAGCCTCCAGGACGTGAAGCGGAAACTGGCTGAGATCCCCTCCGCAGACGTTGAGCATCTGCGCGTTCGTCGGGATATGCACGACACGGAGATGTTGTCGATGGGGCTCCAACTGGAGGAGCAACAGTATGTGTTCCTCGTTTGCGACGGCATAGACAGCTGACATTTCTGCATAGGCAAGCGCTGGCCACACACGTGAAGGGTGTAGGTGCGCACGAGACTGTGGATCAAGGTCGCAGACGAATCGAGCGGGAGACGAAGCTGCGCCGCAAGATCGACGCGTGGATGGCGGTGCAGCAGCTATTCATCCCAGAGGTCACCTTACTGCGCGACCACAACGACGCCGCGCGGAAACGGGTGGCTGCATCACAACCGATGCCAGGCATTAGGGCGCAGGACATGAAGCTCTGGCTCCCATCGGCGATCGGTCGGGCTGCGCGGTGCGACCAGTCGCTGCAGGAGTACGAGTACATGCTGCGCAAAGGGCAGGCCTTTGGTGCACTGGAGGAGATGTGTGACCTGCTGCTCGTTCGCGTGCAGGAGTACAAGTACAAGGATTCCGTGCATGGTGTCAAGGCCAAAACAAGATCGGGAACACGGTTGGAGGGGATCAATGCACGGCTTGACCGGGCAGCGGCCGAGTACCACGCGGCTCTGGTGTCGCTGGGCGTGCTGCTTAAGCGTACCGAGTGGCAGCAGCATCTCCGAGTCCTGAAGGTGGAAGACGTAACGTTGTTTGGGGATGACGAGAGGCGGAGGAGGAAGAAGATGAAGAAGCAAAGGCTGAATCCAGAGGCGGAGGCGCGGCGGGCACAGCAGGGGGCAGAAGACAAGATGCCGATGTCGTGGATCTGGCTATCGCAAGTGGGGTCGGAGGACGAGACAGAGGTGGTTCACAACGAGGGTATGTGGGGTATTCTTTGAGTTTCGCGCCAGGCTGATGCAGTTCCAGCTCTGCGGGTCGAATGGGCCAAGACGCATGCAAAGGCAATGCAATATGCGGAAGAGGTGGAGCTCCTGGAGGAGGAGATGCGTCGCGTGGTGCAGTTCTTGGACTGGCACGCGGATTGGTGGCGATCGTTGCTGGAGTTACAGGCTGCACTGCAGCCCGACTCTGCTTTACGCGAGGGGCATGCCACGTATGTCCACAAGCAGGCGGGGCACATGTCAGGCATGTCAGAGCGGTTCCAGAAGCTCTGGAACGACGTGCCGGCCTTCCTCAAGATGGCACGCGAGCATTACACTAACATAAGACCGGACGACGAGGAAGAGGAAGAGGACGATGAGGACTAGATTTGTGTATTATTAACGCCGGCGTATTAGTTCATTCATACATATATTGTAGACACATATGATACCCATTGCTACCTGGTTTTGTAACTTCATCGGAACAGAAATGGGCCCAGCATCGCGGATGGAATTGCCGAATTGGGACAGTTACGTCAGCCCGTCGTGAAGTTTTTCATTGTTATACACGCTCAAGGTCATCGTCGCCGACAAGCTCACTTGTACTGCCAGTGCTGGGAGGGAAACACTCAAAAAGTACGTGTCTCTCGCGTGATATATCAGACCCATCTCTCACCCTGAGTCCTGGATATAACACGACCAATGTCTCAACGGAGTCGGTGATATATCACTCCCACAGGTAGTGGTGGGGATGGCATCCGCATCATCATCCACAATGTCCGTTATGCTGTCGGAAGGACCAGCTGTGCCGCGTAACGATCTGGCTGTTGGCCCTATGGGAGGTGATACCCCCATCCACTGTTCCCCAGCACTGCTTTCTTCCCCAGTTCCGCCATCGCACTTTTACCATGACCCCGTCCTGTTCGCAACAATCCAGCGGCTTGAAGCGGAGGTACAGACCCTCAAAGGGCACGTGCGTATGGTCGAAGTTGAGCTGGAAGCCCAGAAGCGGAAGGTTAATCACCGAGATGGCAAGGCGAGCAAGTGCCGCAAGCTCAATGTCGAAGATGGCAAGGCGAGCAAGCGCCGCAAGCTCAATGTCGAAGCTCGGGTGCTGACGTCAGCAGAGGGTCGGCATCTGGCAGCAGAGAAGGATGCAGAGCGACTGGCGAAGGAGCAGAAGAAGAGTGACAGTGCTGCTCACCGTAAGGAGAAGGAGAACGAGCGGTAGCAGCAGCGTCGAGACCGAGACCCTGACCAACCCTTTACAGGTCTCCTCACGACGAAAAACAAGGGCGACCTCCAGGAGATCGCTGGTGTGCCGGGCCTGTCTGAAGCGGGGAAAAGAGCGACTTGAAGGACCGCATCGATGCCCACTTCGATGCTCACCCAGATCTCAAGGTGTCTCTGAGGTTTAGTGGCTTGTACACCCGCTCGACACGCCGCGCCCCTACCGTTTCTCAAGCTTCCCGGAACTTGAGTCCTGGACTCGTACCTTCAACCTCGCATATACAAGCCTTAACGCCACTCCATCCATTCGCTCCCAACATCCCTGGCCCTATCCCATTCCCAAACTCTACAGCCCCCCTGCAAAATTTTGACTTCAATCAAAGCTTTGATTTCGACTTCACATTTACTCCCCCCGCACACCACCCTCCACAAAATTACTGGGACATCAATAACCCACTCCATTATTATCCCCCTGCACAGTCGTCAAGCATGGCTGAGCCTCCTTACCAAAATTACACACATTTTCCTCCTAATTACCCTTAGATCTAACATACTTCATTCATATAGATTCTACTTCAGTGTCGAAATACTTGTCCATAGTTAAAAACATGTAATGTACCCTATATTCCGAGCTCCATATCTTCTTGAACCAGTCCTACAAGCCGCTTGGCTTCACTGAGGGAATTCACAGCAGATTCGGCAAGTCTTTCCCACTTATCTGCCCGTTCCCGATGCCTCTCTTTTTCAATCATGAATGTTTCCAATGCTGTTAACAGCCTAAGACGGGCATTCTCACTCTGGACATAACACTCTCGCAGCTCCTCCAATCCGATGTCACCCAGAACCTCCAATTTGACGTGTTCATCTAGTCCAGGGAAATCCCGAGTACCATCAATTGAAACACTTCGTGTGCGTGGGGGGTGGTTTCCAGCTGCTGAAAAACATGATCAGAAAAGAGAATGATAAACAATAATACCAAAATACTTGCTGTGGATAGTCAAACCTGCATCATTGTACATTTCTTCGACATACTGCAAGGACCCTACTTGGGAATCAAGTGTCCCGCCAGAATAAAGTCTGGGCACTAGGTTCAGTTTCAACCAGTAAGAAAAAAAATTAACATGCCCACATTTCCGTAGCAGCATTAGAAACTACTGCAGACATGCGAGGTGTTCGGGGGGGTGACTCCAATTCACGCAAAGATCGGTCTCTGCGGCGTTCGTAAGTGCGCTGTATTTCATCCAGCTGAGATGGTTCTAGCTCGTAGTTGGACCCAGCTTCAGAGGACGGCGCCAGATATTGAAGGTGTGGGTCGGGGGAACCTTCCTCATACTTGATGGATTGTGAATGCATTGGGAATCCGAGTCATTGACGAATGCGGTAAGTCGGTGCGCGTCGGACATTGAAATTTCCTGTGACTTTATGTGACGGTATCCTGCCTCCCTCCAATGCGCGGCAACGTCGCACCGGCAAGATATTCTGAAGAGGCAGATGTGCTCAATTATCATTCAACAGGTTTCCTGAATTTCCTCCGGGCTCAGAAGTGAAGGGACGGGTCAGAGCAAGTATGCTTACACCAAAATCACCAAGTCTGATGTCCGGCTATTGTTTCTCGACCACATCACCTCCATGGATCTCTTAGAAATTTCATATGTACATTAATAAATACTATGTAATAATTTTCCGGAGCATACCGGGGCAATAGAGCTACGACAGAAAATGAGAAAATCGAAATTCAGACCCATTGGGCAAATTCAGACCTGTTGGGCACAATAGTACAGTAATATACCCCGCACTGGAAACGTTAGTGGCGGGCACCGGCAGGTGCCGGTCATCACTGATGTGCGATCCCGACCACAGTGGTCGACACTGGCAACCACCATACTCCAGCGGTGGGCATCCCGATGCATATAACCAGTGATACCTGTCGGAATCCAGTGTTAACCACTGGTTGTGTGAGATTTCTGTTCCCAGTGGCATCCGATGTGAAACGTCAATATCCACTGATATCTGATGCACACCACTGGCAATTCATCGCAACGATCCACCACTGAAATACACTGGTTCACAGCAGGCTACACTGTCTTACAGTGCTCATATACCAGTCTACTGAAGCCACCGAAACCCACTGACATCTGTTGGCTTTCACTGAGAGTCACTGTATTTTGTTGAACCAGCGCTTCATTGCCTGACTGATGGAATTTCTTTGTGTATAACATTCATACTTCTGCCTGAACAGTCTTTAAATTTTTTATATGTTAGTTACTCACTAGATTCAGCCCGGGCGAATTGTTTCGAGACTTGTTTGTTTGTGTTATCTCAAGACCGCGCGGCGATTGCACGACCTCGCAGGGACCACATAAATGAGATATCCAGTCTGCCATATTTTTCGTAGATGCAGAGGCAGTATGGATATTCATATCTCCAAGTTCAGGTCCACTCACATGGGTAACCGTCATGGTATATCAATCCCAATCAAATTCTAATTCAACCATCGTCTTTGAACCTGCAACAGGAATAAATATCGACCCCAATGATTTCAGCTAATCAAACTGCAGGACAGTGGTTCCCGGCGGATTCCATTGGGGGCAGAACATGTTTTAAACTGGACTAGAACCCAGTGGAGTTCAATGGTGGTCAGTAGTTATGAGAGGCTGTATAAATCAAAATAAAGGTGTCGTATGATCTACTCGCCAATTGCCTGCACCCAAAACTCGTCCGATAAGTCCATTCCTTTTCTCGCCACCTTGTCCGCGACGTTCTCCCCATAGATCATCATCGAAATGTGAATGAAAAAATCATAATTTACTTCCGACATTTGCCGCAACTGGGGCTCGAATCCGGTGAGCCAAGAGTTAAGCTGTTCTGCCGCTTCGGTGTTGAATGCGCGTGTCTGGTGTTGTTCGCCGTTTTCGTCTTCCTCCACGAGAACTAGGTCTGCCTGTGCGCCGTTGATGGGGGCAGGATTGCACCACAAACGGCAAAGAATATCTGTTGCACGATGGCCAATATAATGCCACGCATCGACGATGAATTTCGTCGTTGAAACCCACGAGTCGGTGGCGTTCTAGGTAACGATGTGACGCAGGAGACTGCACGCATCGTCATATGCAATGAAGCCTGGGCGTAAATCGGGATAATCAGCCCAAATTGAATTGAGAATTCCCAGCACCTGGGTGGAACTCTCAGAGCGATAACATTTACCCCAGCCCACGGGAGCTCCACACGCCCACTGAACGGTCTGCAAGCAATATATCGTTTTTGCTTTAAAGGTACGAACAACCTTGCCGCCAGGTGTCCCCCAGGGCTGCAAGTTGCACCTGAAGTGTTGGGCCGTGAAGCTGGTGGTTCGCTTCACCGAGCTCTTGTTGGCACCGAATGACTCGACGGACCCCAGGAAATGAGAGGCGAGAGAATCTGTTGGCGTATTGTCGCTGCCAATCGATGTGAGATTGAGTAGTGCAAGTAAGTGCACCTGCATGTCGAACGGGCAGGCCACACGGAATAATTCCACAAATATCCTGAAGATTGATGTGAACGTCGCAAAATCGGCCGTTCTTGTAATTGACCAAGGGCCGCTCACACTCATCGAGAGCACACTTCTAAATTACCCGATGATGAGTTACAGCTGCAGAAAATTCTGTAATACATACCCGGTGTTTGATTGTTTTTTGCCATCCATCACTGCCATTCGAACGTATCCTCTAGGTGTACCCATAGGTGGTGCATTCTGTTGTTGTGGTTGCAGAATAGGAATTCCTGGATCGCCGGCAGCTATATTTCCAGCCTGCATAAATTGTTTTGTCAATATAAGAGCAAAGGCATCCATTTGAATCTCACATTATTCTCGTCGTTCATATCAGCAGTTACTCCAGCCACATCAACATCGTTTCCGAGGACAACACCTTCGTCAAGAAGATCGGACTGATAGCGCTTGACGTGCGTACACTCCGTGCATCCATGCTTCATTCCCGCAGGAATTACGCCGCCATTCATTCCAACAAGGTCACGAACAGATTTCGCAAGCAAATGGGTATTCGGATTTGCAGCGCAGGAGAAGTTCTCGTCTTTCTGGTGGTAAACGAGAAGACGGCGGGAGAAGTGTTCCATGAAGAGGCGCTGCGACTGCCGATAAGTAAGTTTCCGTTCGCCCTCGACACAGTCGTTAACCCAATCGGCAAAGTTCGACCATCCACCGCGGAATCGATGGAGTGCCTTTTCTTGCGCCACAGATATTCGGTGATGAACCCAGATTCCATTCTTCGACACCCGAAAATAATTGGGATCGAATTCTAATCTCTGGCGGCGTCCGCCACCAGGGTCTCGGTATGGGATGCGGTCGGGATAATAATCTGCACGGCATGTAGCGCAGTGCGCCACTAGTAGATCCGCTTCTGCCCAATGGAATTTTTCGTCCAGGAGCCAGACCTTCTGGCCGATCTCTCGTCTTCGCAAAGTTGGGACAATATTGAGGTCCGCAACCGGACAGAATATGCATGAGAGCCGTGAGGTGCAGAGAATAATGCGGGGTGCGGGAAATAACGAGTGAGGGGATGCTGCAGCGAGATCGTCCGGATTAAGTCCCAGCATTCCGTAAAGAGGGCCGAGATCGCGGCAGATGTAGTCTGCGAACTCCTGCCCGCGGTCCAGACCAGAAGCCCATGACTGGACATTGTCGTCGTCCTGCTTGAATGAATTTACCAACAGTGCAAGTATACTTTTGGACCAGGCAGTGCGGGATGGCTCACGTGGCTGTCTTTGCTGATTCAGATGCAGTCGAAGTAGTGTTGTCAAAGTTCGGTTCGGGAAATCGGTTCGAACCCGAACCAGACTGAACCGAACGCGAAGTTCGGGTTCACGTTCAGCAAATGCCCGAACCTGAACCTGAAGTTCGGTTTGGCGTTCAGGCGACGTCGATTTTTCCCGAACGCGTTCGAACCCCGAACCCGAAACAGCCGAGAAACAGCACATTCTATTGATTTTCTGTGAGTTTTCTAACTCTTTCAGCGCAACACTTCAACTTCTATACATGTTGGACTCATCAGAGCCAGAATTACAGTCGCCGAAGAGGTGTTTTCGCATTTTGTCGCAGTTTGATGAGATCACCGAGCGTTGATCAATCCAGTTCGGTGCGTAAATCCAGCAGAATTCCAGTTCTAGTGCCTCTGAAAGACTTTGAGATGATCTTGGTGTGAGGCAGGAGCTTATTTACCCACTTTCAGGTCCCACATGATAAAATTTTGCGAGTTGGAGCCGGGAATTTCTTTCTAGGTTCGGTTCGTGTTCGAACGCGTTCGAACGCCGAACGCAGGTTCAGGTTCGAGGTTCGGGGAAATGCCCGAACCGGACCGAAGTTCAGGTTTGGCGTTCGAAGAAAAGTGCCCGAACCTGAACCGAACCGAACTTTGACAACACTAAGTCGAAGGAGCGGGTAAAGCGAGATGATGACCCCAAGCAGATAGAAGGCCTTTGGAAGAGCTAGATCGCTGGGGAAGAAAAGCTGGAGGATCAAAATTAGATCTCTGACAGTCCCCACCATTTTCGGCGTTGCGGTGGATGTAGTCCAGTCCAGAGAGACAATGTAATTTTGACGGGTTTGGCTAGAGCCTGATCAAATCTACGACACAGTGGAATTTTGGACGGATGCTCTCATTGTTCAGGACAATTTTACGGCCACAATTTATTGAGTCTCGACGTGCAAGTACTCGTGTGGAATCTACTGAAGAATCGATGGCTACCAAATTTATTTGTCAAGATCCTCGGAGTCGGCAGTAGCCTTGCGCTTCCCGGCAGACTTCGACTTCTTCGCCAAATGCTGCTCGTCCTCAGACTCGTCCTCGGTGCCTGACGACACATGAGTCTTGCGGTGCTTCCTGGACGGTCCTTCCTCAACAGAAGACGAACGTCGACGCCGGACCCGACTCCGCTCCTTCCTGCGCTCTTTACGATGATCCCCCTCCAGGTAAGCCTTGAAATTCGAGAGCTTCATGTTTCCGAAGTAGTTGTCGTTAGTTTTACCTCCACTTTCATACCAAAGTTTGGCCTGCGGGTTCCTCAAAAGTGCATCAGGAGTAAATATTTTGAGATCACTCGTAGAGTTCGATCCCTTGAGTCGCAGGGCCTCGAGGATCTCAGGTTTCGTGAAAATGACACCTGAGTACTCTCCAGAACCTAGTGGATATTTAGCTTAAGCTTCGGTCGGAGTCCATTGAAATTACCTGCAGGCACAATATATCCTCCTGAGGGTTTGCTCCATGGCGTGAAATGCGCAAGAACCTTCTCCTGGATCTGGATACGTTGGAGGATGATGCCTGCCGTCTTTGCACGCGGCCACTGCCCCTCGGGGATACTGGGGGCGACTTCGACCATCCTTGCTCGGAGAAAATCGACAAATGAAGCGTGGACACGAGGTGCTGCCAGCCTGTGCGTCGGATTGTTCATCGCACGATCGGTCGCAATGGCGAGGGGAATATCTGTACCTGCCCCTGTGATGCGGAGCCTTTCGTGAGCGACGGGAGGAGGCTTGAACGAAGTCAATGATCATGAATAATTAAGATAAGACGTAGCCATACATTTATTCCAGATATTCCTTCAAGGCTGTGGACGTTCTGCGGACCCTGCTAGGGGAACAATAAATACATTAATCTTGTATGGAAGAGCATTCGACTGTACCTGTTCAACACCGGGGACTGCGGTCGCACCTCCTGCATCTCCGATTGCCTGGGAAGATTGATCCCAGAATAAATTGCAGACAAGAGTGTCGCCATCGTCGGCAGCGAGGGTGTACTCGTTTATAGCTCCCACAGCCAAGGTACGAGCTTCCCAAGCCAAAAGCGCGTCAATTCGTCCCAGGTGATGATGGGCAGGTTCACCGCGGATGTTGGGACGATAAAGACGGCCCCGCGATCTAATGGACAGAATATTTAATCTCAGTTCAACGATATACAGTCGAAGTCCTAATAACCCATACCTCTCCGTGGACAGGCCAGGGTATGGGTTATAAGGTCGTATGGGTTTGGGTGAAGGTCATTTTTTCGGGGTTAATTTTCGGTATATAGTGATTTTCGACTACTGTACCTACTGCTTTTCCGCCGCTATTCTAGTGAAATAATCAGTCATTTGAGTGTCCCGCATGGTTTTCATGTCGTCCAGCCGCGTTTGGCAGCCAAACTGAGCCAGAACTACTTCAAGCTGGCGCGCAAAGCCGTCGTCACGATCCGAGAGGTAGGCCCAAAGAGTTGATGCTGCCTCCAAGGCTTGTCGACGCGATGGCCTAGGCACTTGGGCAGCAGAGTCGAAATCATCACCTCCATTGATCTCCAGCATCTGCTCCTCCGCCACCTTCTCTTTCACGGCATCACAGATCTCTTGATCAGTGGACTCGTTCATCCTTGCTGCCTCCTCCGGCATGTCCAGAAGCTCGCGAAGCTCGCGAAGGTTGAGGGCATTACTGGCGCGGAGGATGCCGGTAGCCTGCAGCTGGCTGACAGCAGATTCGAGTTCCTGTTCTGCATCAGCAATGTCATCCTCGCAATCATCTGTTGGCGGCGTTGTCGTTTTCATGATGGTAGGACCATGGTGACCCGAATGCGATGAGGGGAGTGATGTGAGAGTGGACATGGAAGATGATCGGCGTCGCGAAGACGTGCCGGATGGCGAGGCAAGCAGGGAGTCGGGTAAATTTCCAGTTTTCTTCCAGCAGTTGAAAATTGTGTGCTGGGAAACCTCGCGCCAAGCAAGATCAGCCATTCGCATGGCTTCGAGCTGATTGATGTTGTAGATTTTTGTCGGGGGGATGTCCTGTTCGTAACGGTCGAGAGCCCTCTGCATGTAAAGACGCCGGTAGTGAGCTTTGAAGCATCGAATGATGCCTGCGTCCGCCGGTTGAATGTGCGAGGTCAGATTCGGAGCAAAATTCTCGACCCGAATATTCGTGAGATGTTTCGGCGGTGCGTGTCCTTTGAAATTGTCCTGAAAAAGGAGGACGTGACGATTCTGGGGACGAAGAGATTTGTCCCATTCTCGCAAGAATCCTTGGTAGAGCTTGGTGGTCATCCAGGCCTTCGCATTGTGATCATAAAAAAAGCCGAGTTCGGCACCTGTTTTTTTATTGAACGCGCGCGGCCGCCGGGACTTTCCAATGACATGTGGCATCAACGCCTCAGTCCCGGTAGCATTCATGGTCAGCGTGTAAGTCAATCGCTTCTTGCTTCCCTTCACCCCCGACATCTGCGAATCCATGAGACCCCGATCCGGAGGCATGCTGTCGAAAAAAATGGTGAGCTTATGGTCAAAGGGGTTGTCAATTTCTTACGCCCAGAACAATCCGGTTTCGTCCATATTAAAGATGTCCTTCAAAGCGTACTCGTATTTCGTGATGAGATCACGAACCCGCTGGCGCTCAGCTTCGACGTCCGCGGGGTCAACAGATCCTGCCTCGCCGTGTTGCTTGAACTCCTTCAACCCACACCGCTTCTTGAATGCTCGCAGCCATCCATCACTCAACTTCAGACGCTCGTCGGCAGGGACATTGGCCAAATCTGCAAAGCGGGCCCATTTCTGGCGTAAAAGCTCACCACTAAGATGGACTTTATCGCGCATAGCCTTCGAAACCCAGAGCTCGAGCATCTCGTCAATCTCGGGATGCTCTACCTGCCGCATTCTCTTCGCCGTCGTTGCATTCCCTCCGCTCGCCCTCGCCTCACTATGCCGTGCCCGCCACATCTTTTCGTCCTTCACCCATTCGGAAACAAGAGGCTGCTTGATGCGAAGATTGGGATAAATTGGCTGGAAGTGTTTCGCAGTTTGGGTCAGATTCTTCCCGTTTGCATGGTACCAGTCCAAGATTTCGATGCGCTGGTCCAGCGTAGCATTTTCCTTTTTGGTAAAGACTGGTGCTTTCGCGTTCTTGGCCTTCGGCTTGGGTTCAGTCTCCGTGGGCTTTAGTGAAGGTGTTGGTCCTGATGAGGGTTTCAGTCCCATTTAATTGGACGAGGGATAGCTTGTGACGCACTCTTCTTTTGCTTACTCGGCCCTTCAGTCCCATCTTCCGCACCACCCAGCTGCCTCAAGTTCTCCACAATACGGGTGTCCTTTGAGTCCAGACGTGTGATGGCACGGTCAACGTCAGAAGCGGTTTCCAAGTCCCTCAGAATCCGCGTCTCGTCGACGTCGTTAGCGCCTTGGTCGAGCCAATCCTCATCTTCCGGCGGAATGCTTTCCTCTCATTGCAATTTGGCCAGAAGGGTGTCTTCCTTTTTCTTGAAAGCCAGCTGGAACTTAGCAAGGCCTCTTTTCAGTGTTGCGAGTGTCTCGCCCGCCATGGTAGCAACGAAAATTTTATTCGGACATAGTCTCCGATCATCGGTCTGGGATCGGCAGTTTCCATGTATGGAAATCTGCAATGTAATCTAGCTTACGTACTGTCCACCTATGGGTTTTGTGACCCCGAAGGCCCATGGATTATGGGGTTCTGCAATGTTATGGGTTTTAATTGAGAACTGGGTAGGTGGATGGCCAAAAACCATGGGGTACAAGGACTTATGGGTTAGCAGGACTATGGGTTATTTGGACTTCGACTGTAATTAAATATTCCTCACCTTTAATGGGGGAGTCGTTGTGAATGGCCGCAGGAATGAGCCTCGAAAGGGAGGTGGTAAACTGCATATTGCCATTCTCCGCAGTCGTAACGCTGATCGGAACGTCCTCACTCAGTACGCAGACCTGACGAGACAGCACGGCGTGATTGTTCTCGTCAAAGAAGTTGACTTGAACGACTCCTGTTTAATTTTAGACACGCGAGCACCGATATGAATTAGTTAACTTACCCGGCACGTTCGCGATGATTTCGGGCGTCTTGGGCTTCTCTTTCGGCTCGGGAGTTCCGGGGACGCTTCCTACGGCGTCCACAGCGCTGCTGAGGTCGGAATCTGAAGGTTTTTTTCAGTTACATTAGAATAAGGAGACAAAGGATACTGACCTTCGGCGTCGTTGATGGGCACACCTTCGCCTGCTTTGGCACTGGAGGAAAGCTTTGAGAACTGTGGCGGGGGGTCGGCCTTCATGCCGTTGTCAAGAAGAGTCTTGTTGGCACTAAGTATGGAGCCTCAGTAGCTTATAATAATTGACAGCATAAACCACTTACCCCGTCACGGGTTTGGGAGCCTTTGAGGCCTCAGATGCTGCAGCTGCAGCCTTTGTGGCGCTGTTTTGGTGGCCTGCCTTCGGGGCAGCACGGTGAGCGAAGAGAGGAAGAAACAGGTGATCGTCCGCGAGCTGGGGATTGGCCTTGATGTGCCGCTCGATGACTTTCAGCACATCTGGTTTATTTCCCGTGATGGGCAAACCCATCGCCACCGCAATGAGGTCAAGCTCGTCCCTCTTCTTGCTCTTGAGAGGACGATCCGAGTACTGGATAGTGGGTGGTGTTGACATGGCTGGGCGATAAGAAGAGAGGCAGCGGGATCAGCAAAAAGTAGGGCTCCCCACCGTAACCGTAAATACAATTTACGGTTGCGGGTGACCGTAAACCGTAACCGTAAGCCCTCCGGAGAGCGTGCAGAATTACGGTTGATTTACGGGTTGGTCGGAAAGTTTGCGAGGAAAGGGTCTGGTCATGATTGAAGGGTCAAGGCAGCTGCAGATAAGTGAGAAACAGCTGAATTCACTGTCTCAGAGTTCACTAACCCTCATTTGACGCCGTTCTTCCGCCCGTATACGGTTCATACGGATCCCGGGACCCGTACCGTAACCGTACCATAAAGGCAAAAAGTCGTCAGTTTACGGGCCGCAATCGTACGGTCGTAACCGTATACAGTACGGTGGGGAGCCCTAGCAAAAAGTGAAAGGTTTATAAATTATCATCGGCTAATGTCGGGATTTGCCGTATCAGTGCGCCCATGATCATCAAGCATATGGATATGAAACACACTGTGAAACACTGTGATTGAGCTACACTGAAAGCCGACGGTATACGGCGGGAGCCAGTGCAACTTGTCGGCTTTCAAGATGCGTCAATCGGGTAGCGGACCGGTCATAACTGATGTTGATCGCCGGAAACCACTATCTAATCTCACTGATTGATGGTAAATAATAGGCAACAATGAGCAGCAACCGCCAGCGGCCGCCGTTGAACAGTGATGTTCATCGCTGACCACCAGTAAACTTTCCAGTCCGGGTTTATAACTCCAATAGTACGAGAGTTATAGGGCAGTGAATCGCGATCAAATTTTCATCAAAACCTGCCTCGGATCTTTTTCCGATGGTCCGATGTCAATCGGCCGATGCCTCTGTCCGCGAGCGCAGCGAGCAACTGCCCTATAACTTCTGGATACGAGACTAGTGATTTTCTTACATAGCAAGCATGGAGAAATTCGCACGCCACAAGCGCCAGAGATCCACCTTAAGCGCTCTCAAGTTGTCTCAAGCGCTAGCGCTCAACGGTTGGCTCATCGCGCGTCTGCACGCATAGTGATGTTTAACCCTTCCCCGGCGTTCCTCAGTGGGACCGGCCGTGTAATCCTACCTACCTCTTCACTGGCACCTTCTACCGGGTCCTAGCCTCGTCCGCTCAATCCCGCAACATGGCCTGCAATCCTTTCGGTCTCGTTAGCCTGGCCAGTTCTAGTCCATTCCACGCTTCGACACGTAATGTCAGTCGAACGTTATCGATTCATTTGTGCTCCCGAAGCCACCAGCCCTAAGCCTCTTTTTTCCTCCGACCACCACCACCCGTCTGTCCTAGTCGTGCTTAGCCATGCTCGTCTCCTCAAAACTCTGGTATGTTCTCGCCTACTCGCTCGTTCGCCTCATGACATCTGTGGGTAGCCTGGCCACTTTCGCATTCACAGTCACCACGGCAGTGCTGTCCAACGTCCAGGCGCCCAATTCGTCCACGTTGGACTCGTCTGATACGCGCGTCTCCTCATCTCTTCCGCCAGTTCATATATCTCACCCTTGGGTCTCCAGCGCGCCATTCACGATCGCGCTCTTCAGTACGAATCCTTCCTATGTGCGCGTCATAACCTAAACATCGCGGCTCCAGCTGACTAGTCACACGTCGACTAGAACAGCGGCTTTGCTGTCGCGAACAACGTCAATCCGCAGGACAACAAGGCGACCATTGCCCTGCCCGACGTCGTCCCTAGGTAAGTACGTCTCCTCTCCAACTATTTGCTCCCCATCGCCCCCGTGTCATCGCACCGCAACGCATACCGTCCATATAACCTATCATCTCATATGCCCCGCCTAATCCACGCGCTGACTCCACCCTCTGATCAATTAAGATCAATTAACAGCCCAGACGATCGGTCTCGTAAGCATGTCCGACACGAGCGACGTGCTCGCCACTAGCCTGTCCTTCTCCCGTCGCCCATACATCGGTCGTTTCGAAAATTCATTTCCGACTCCCCGCTAACGCCTTGCCTTCCCCAGAAGCACATCAGCATCCGCATCCGCAACTGCCCCCCTCTCCTCTGCCTCCGCGTCTCTCTGCTCCGCCGTCCTCCATCTCGCAGGCCGCGTCCCCGTCCGCGCACTCTGTCGAGTCCTCAGCCCTCCCATCAGTTGCGAGCGTAGCGTCCCGCAGCACGTCGTCTACGGGGGGCGCATGTGCGCTCAGCGGACCCGCCGCGGGCAAGCTGATGTTGGTTCTCGGCAGGGTGGTGCTCGGCTACAGGGAAATCCTATGGCACGGATAACATATACGGCCTGAGCTCGAAATGGGACAAGCCGACATTTGTCTTCCTTACGCGGCGGTACTGCCCGTTGATAATTCTTTCAGGCACTCATTTGAATATTTAGAAAGCAGTTCAATTCGTGGTGTCCCGTTTGCACAACCATGATGCAGATGGTTTTATTTAAGAATCAACTACCATCACATGATTTAGGTCAATTCGGTATTTCCCAAGGTGCGGCTTCGCCTGGAAGGGCCTCGATTGCCGACAGAGACCGATGTCTGCTATCAATCCTGCTCAATCATAGCTAGCCGCTAGAAGCAGAAACCATTGCAGAATATCGGATGCCGATGGACCGTGAGATCGGTTACTGTCCAGCTGAGTAAGAAACGGTAGATATTTTTTTTTAAAAAGAAAAGTTCGGGCCGAGACCCATCAGTCCGTTTTCTATAGAGCTGAATCACATTATGCTTGCGCCACGCCTCTCCCGAGCCGCTTCATACTACAAACTCTTGTCTGGACGAGAAGGAAGAACTGGACGCGTCCTGCCACAGCCCGTCACATTCAAGTTTGATTGAACCAACGTCCGAAGACGTTGAAACACGCCAAAATCAACAGGCGTAGACATCGCAGTCGAGGGCGGATATGACGTCTTGCATGATGGGTGAAGAGTGCGTATCTCGGTAGATAAATAATTCAAGGTTCTGCTCCCGATCATGACATTCGGAGTCATAAAGATCAGGTGCTTACATTATTCGATGGGACGGGCTATTCAGTTGAGCGTTCCCAGGGAGCCAAGATCGACACGCTGGGTACGCGTATCTATAACTTCATCACATCAGAGACTCACCGCTGGAAGTTGAGCGGCGAGATTAAATTAGTGCGGGATGGGCTGATGGTTTGATCTCGTCGTCGCGGGCATATCCACTGCAATTTCAGCAGGCGTATAGTTGAGATAAAAGACAGCATTGGAGAATTTCACGTCCACGGTTTGGGGCCTTTGGGCATCGTGGAGCGGTTTTCGTTCGGACAGCAATGATGCGAGCCCATGATACGCCCATACTGCAGGTAACCAAAGCAGCAAGATACATATCAGTCCCCAGATAATCCAGATTCAAGCAATTGCCATTGAGCATCTGCACATCAAGGATCTTCGAGGTGAGGGGAACGACAACCGCTGGGTGTTGCCGACCGGCTTATGAGTCGTAATTTAATCGGTCGTCGAATACCTCCGAGTCTGCACAACTCCGCAGTCACATCATGATCGGTAAAGGAACCTTGCACAAGTACTCTATCTCAATGTCTACACACAACACAGGGTCTCATCCTTCATCCATCACGAAAACATCGAGAATAGTCATCTTCGGTTCCCTTCGTCTCCAATCTCTACGTTGATTAATTCTGGCGTGTTTGAAATTTGGGAGGTCTGTGCACTAAGCCTGAACTAAAAAAATCACTGACAGCATATGAATACTCGGAGGGTACATTGCAATATTTGGCAAGCTTGATATCAGCCTCCCATTTGCCCTGGCCCTTGCTACCAATTTTGTTTTGCTTGGATTGACAGGTAATTTCTCACAGCACCACAATGATAGGTTCTTTATAAGCCTGACAAACGGCAGCCGGACGAATATGGATTAAGGGTCGTGAGGTTTTTATATATATGATCACTATCCCCACTGAACAGGTGGGTTCCTCTGCCTTTCGTCGCGCATTTAATCACGATTTATTTCACTTCATCAGCCATTGTCAAATATAGCGTGGGGCACCCTCGCCCAGGTAGTGGTAAGTGCTCCATGGATTTAATCGAATATTTGATTTCATTGGCAATCAGAATATTGTGCCGATAATGATTATGGTACGCGTGGCTCTGGCCAGCAATTTCGGTGCATAGGAGTCTCGTTTACTCCATGGGATTGGGGATGGTAATAGGCCAACCACTGTAAGACCAAGACCGGGTTTTTTTCCTCCGTTCTCTGGGTAATCTTCCCCATTCACCCGATAACCGGGTCACAACCCAGTAAATCACAAACGGGGTCAACCTGCCTGTTTTGAACGGGTGATTCTGTGTAACCTGCGAAGGTGGCTATTTTCGCCATGTAAAATCTTGTGTAAAATATAATCCGATATTTCAACCTGTTTTCTGGGTGGTTTTAGGCCGAGGGAGTGACCAGGTTAAAATGTCCCAGGAAAGGGTAAATAAATTCGACTGGGAAGAGTTACAAACTAGAACCCCCAAAAGTGATAATAATATTACATTGTACATCTGAGTCGAATCAACACCCATCATCGACACATCTGGAAAAGTGTTTCTGGCTGATAGATGCCTGGCCTGTTGATAGAGTGGCCTGTGTCTTGATAGTGCTGGATAGAGACCGGTGCTCTCCATGGAGCCGTTTCTCTACCATAGAGACATACGGCTACAGAACTCTATGCAGCAAGCCGACTACACCTCTTACTGCCCATGCATAAGGCTCCAACGATTTCGTTTCTGTTTGTGGAATGGGACAAAACAAATGGAAATGGTATGGAAACAGGTTAAAACCGTTTTAAACAACGGTATTTTTCAGGGGGTAATTTTCGGGGACATTTCCAAGAGATTCCCTAGCTAGAATTAACATATTTTTGGCTCCTGCTAATGCATATGCATGTCTCGCATGTTTCATATTTATTTCGGATAAACTCAGCCAGAAAAGCTGGTGTTGGAAAACAAGAAGCCCCCACCAGAGAGACATGTCGTGCCCAAGTTCGGTGGGATGCGGGAACTGCCGGAAGTGATCAGTCACGTTATACTGATCACCGTACGGATTGAGAAGGCAGTGGACATTCAGCCTTCAACACCACTCATTTTCGGCCAAAAGCTGTGAGGAGCCAGCAATACCAGGGAAAAGAGACTTGGGGGTAGAGGGCTGTGGCTGCACCCGGCAGGATCTCATACTTATCTTTTTTCCCATCATGCTTCCAAATCCACCAGGACACACACAACAAACCCGGAAGTCATCGGAATCCAATGTAAATTGATTGCCGAAAATATTGTTTTTAAAAAAAATCAAGCCCACTTCTTGCATTCAAAAAATATGAAATAGAGTGTATTTGCACCACCCATTTCTTTTCGACATCACTCGTTGTTTTTAACTGACCCAAATGATTGATGTGATTTCGATGAGGCCCAGGCAGACCAGGCCGTGTATTTACTTCAGCAGGTCCAGGGCAATATTGAAAATTCGCTGGGGGACTTGGAAGGAGGTATATTCTAGACTTATCAATGTTCGTACCCTCTGAATGAGCCCACAGGCAGGCATAGGACACAATGATCTTAGCCGAGTCATGCCTGCCATATTCAGTTACACCAGGGAAAAGAGACAGAAGTAAATAAAAACAGCACAGCCCTAGGCCACACAGCCACTAAAGGGGTAAGGAAAAAGTGAACAAAGTATAGGGACAGCCACTAAAGAAGTCAGACACAGCCACTAAGGAGACTATCTTAAAAGATCAGAGACAAGGAAAATAGGGAGACTTTTAGCCCCTTGGAGGAATGAAAGGAACGAGTATTATGTAAACATAAGTACTTGTAACAGAAGCAAATAAAAACAGCACAGCCCTAGACTAAAGAAGTCAGACACAGCCACTAAGGAGACTATCTTAAAAAATCAGAGACAAGTGAAATAGGGAGACTTTTAGCCCCTCGGAGGAATGAAAGGAACGAGTATTATGTAAACATAAGCTTTTACCTCCTCACACTGGTTGAACATTTCAAGTTTTGCACTGAAAATTTTGGTGAAAAATGTTTTGAATTTTACAGTAATTTTTCGCCAAAAAAGTAGGTGAAAAACTTGAAACATTTCAGTGACCTTTTTGAACCTTGTGAAAATTTTCTGAAAAAGTGCTGGAAAAGTTTTGAAGTTCAAAAAATTCATGAAGAAGTTACAAGTTTTTCACTTGGTTTTTCACTGAAAAATTGCTGTAAAATTCAAAACATTTTTCACTAGTTTTTTCACCAAAAAACTTGAAATGTTCAACCAGTGTCAAGTATAGAACTCCGTTCCATTGTAAACCATACCTGGTTATTGAAAGCCCATTTGAAGGGGCCTTCAACGAAATCTATGTGCACTTGACTCCACACAGCTGCCTTTTGCTTGTACCCAGTCCCTGGAATCCAGGCAGGGAGATGGCGGACTGGACTATATGAGCAATGAAATAAGACCCGATGATATACATACACCATGGAATTATGTCCACTGCCCACGCACCCAGCTGAGCTGCCAAAGAAAATGCAGCCATAACCTTGTCAGCAAGGACTAGAAACTTGTCGTTTTGAGGTGCTGTTTGATAGCCATACATAACACGCAGGATAACAGAACCAGAGTAGCTAGTAGTGTGTGAGATATCATTAATTAAAGCACAATTGATCATACTGGCGAATGGAGTCTAAGAAAGAAGTAGGATCTCGCAGGATCTTCTGGACTAAGGTCCTACTTTCATCTTTGTGTAGCAGCCAATACATTTTCAGTGTGTTTCCTGTGAGCTCCTTGTGAAGAAGGCGTCAAATATTGAGAAAGCGGTGAAAGACTGCACCTGAGTGCAGCAATGAAATAGCACTAGTGTGCTGTGCAAAGCGAGATAGACTCTAACTCAACTCAACTAACCACCAAACTAATCACTCCTCAATCTCAAATACTATCATGTTGTATTCGGGGAGGTAGGGTACATATCACCTGTCAAGTAGTGTAGACCAGATTCAATTCAAAGAGGTTCTTGTACAGTAATACTATTGCCAGTTTAATGTGCAGAAGACTAGTTCCGCCGGAGTGAACCAACAATCCTTAGAAATCCGAGTGCAGCAAATGAATGGTCCGAGCCCCAGGCCTCCCAGCATCACACTCTTGGATTCTGTGGGACCAGAGGTTTCAAACTTAAAACTAGGTCCTAAGCTCCCAGCTACTAAGGAATCTAGAGTAAGACTGTGGGTCGGTGGAGATGGCCTGAGTGGTGGGGGCAATGCAGAACAAGCAAGATGAATATGGATAGCATAGGTCTGAGACAGGAATAGCAATGCTGACTAATCTAGTGGCTATGCATACCATCAGACAACTGGCTACCAATCCTCATGGGATGAGCACTTATGAAGTCTTATCTCGAGTCTAATGGTTATTCACTACTAAGGTCTTTTCTCTTCAATCAAGTTTTATTAGATTCTAGTTAGTCTCAGAGCCTGTAATGTGGGGGTAAGATTCACTGCTACAAACTAAGTGACTACACCTTTTTATACACTTTGCCACAACTAAATGGAGATAAGAAATAATTGATATCAATCAAGTTAGCAATGCGGGAGGCTCCCCCTCGATGTCTCCGTCTGTCAGTTGCCTGTCAAAGTAATACTCCCTGGCAACTATACGTCCCACGGGTGGGTCCACTCCAACTAAGTGTGAGTTCCCAATACTATCTATAAGCAAGCCAAATTGCCGAAGGAACAATAAGCATGCCACTCTGATCCTCAGGTACATGGGTTAGTTAGACCCCTTTCCATGGGTAGCAATGAGTTTCCCTCCCGCTGAAGTGTCATCTCTTATTAGTCACTCAATCTTTCATGGGTAGGTTCACCAGAGGTAACCGTAGCTTCCCACAACTGCTATAGTTCTCGTGCTCATTTCTTTCCATGTCTCAAGCGGACATGCGTCATCCAGAACCCTCCCACGGGACTGAGACCACGTGACCGCCACACCTTCTTATTAGTCGCTTCCCATAGGAATTCACTACCACCAGCTTGTTATCAAGCCAATGCCACCTTTGTTAGCTCCTCCATGGTTCCCCCTTGATTGACCTCGAGGACAGACTTTGACGGGTGGGCCTGCATGAACCCTCCCATGGAACTCTGCCCAGCATGGGCAAGTCAACTTAATCTAGTCCAACCTTAGCCAGGCCGGCTTAGATCTAGTAACTCTGGTTTTAGTTTCTTTAAGCTGGCTTGCGGCCTTCTACAGTCTAAGTACAGTATCCCAGGGAGGATATGCACTCTAAGTAGCTGGTCTGGTCTAGATGAAAGGCCTTAAGAATGAAAAGCCACAAAAATGCGATTTTTATGTGTGTGTAGATACACACCTTATCAGCGGGGTGAATAAGGCATCAGGGCGAGTGCCTGGTTGAAACCGGTACTGAGATATGTGGAGGAGTTGCCTGGCATACCAAGTGAAATAGAAACAGCTTACAGTTCGCCCATCATCACCTGCGGTCAAGTTAGGATCCATTTAAAGATCCGGGAGTATGGTTTCGGCTCACCAAGCGAGGTCTACTCGAATATATTGCTGACCTTTGACTCAGGAGATCGTGGGCCACTGTGAGAGAGCTCAGAAGGACAAGAGACTGTCCGAGGACCTGCACATATATGCAATCTCTTGGAGACAATGAAAAGTCTCAGATCTGGTGTATTGAATGATAGGTGTAAGTGTACCAACCACAAACCCCTGCCCATTCCGAGAATCTCTTCCACTCATGGTCCTGCGGCATCTGAAGCAGATTTCCTAGGAAAGGGAAAGGCCAGGGGCCAGGGGCCAGGGGGTCACCTACGCGACTTGCACAGATAGTAGACCAAAGTTGCAGCCCCAAGGACAAGCAGCAGGATTAGAGTGCACACGATGTCCTGCTGTAATAGATATGGATGTGCAAAGTGACGTCCGACGAGAGCCTTCGACGATCACCCACTTCCTTCGATGGTGGTTTGGCTTAAGGATCCAACCTTTTCTGCTTGTAAACATTTTCAAACGGTAAAAACCGTTTTTATTTCCGTTTAGTTTGTGGGATTTGGCAAACTGTGTATAAACTGTTTTAAAATGGTATAAAGGGTTTTAAATAATCACTCACCTGGGATGAGGGTCAGCATGCTTGCTGATAGTTTTTAAGGTCCTAAATGGTTAACTTGGGCATATTCTAAGGATTCTGAGTGAGAATGGCTAAGACCTGAAAGCCTGCAGGCTTGGACAGACATATGGTTCTTGTCACCGGTTCCTAACCCCAATTTGGACAGTATCTCACGTGACTTATCGCTTCCGGAAGTTACCGAACTTGTTATGAGGGCTTCTGGTTTTCCAACACCAGTATTTCTGGTTCAGGTTTGTCTAAACCACATATAAAACATGAGAAATATACATATGCATCAGTCAGAGCCAAAAGCATGTCAATTCCAGCTAAGCAATCTCTTGGGAATGTCCCTGAAATTTAACCCCTGAAAAATACCGTTTGAAAACCGTTTCTGTTTTACACTGTTTCCTTACCGTTTCCGTTTGTTTTATCCAATTTGGCAAACGGAAACGAAATGGTTGGAGCCAGTTGTTGTTTTTCCGCCCTTGTGTTTCCTTTTAAGGAGATGCACGTGCAGTATGGCACACTCGGCATTTGAGGTCTTTTCAGGCCCCGCTCACACCAATGTCACACCAGCGCAAGAGCGAGCACCGAGATTTCAAGTCGGAATTTTCAATTCCATGGCCTCAGGAAGCGAGGGTTGAACGTTGAACTTGTAGCTTGAAGCTTGAAGCTTTGAGGCTCGAAGCCTGAAGGTTCCAATTTCCGGCCCTTTTCGGTTGATTGGTAAGGTGGAATGCAATTATTGTATATATTCAGAAAACTATCTCTAATTAAGTTACTTGTATGCTGCAGTGCATGGCATTGAGATGTAAGTTTCAGGCAATGAAAACGGCACAAGGAGAGAGATGCTACTTTACCCCAGGATTTGATGGCTGCGCGATAGACTGACGCGGGAGCGATCCGTGTTTCAGAGCAAAATAGCGGCGGCCGGTTTAAGGCGGGTTGAAAGGGCAGGGGCAGCGGACATCAAAATACGGTATATAATTGAGCCAGCACCGGTTCCAAATCTGCAGAGAGGCAGCTGGCAGACACCAGTGGCGACAGCGACGATGCCACTGGGGAGCGGTGCGCTTGGAGTGCAGTCCTGTGTCTCAGGGTGCTGTCCAGTGTCCTGGTTATCCCGTGGAAGGGCATTATGCTGGACGAATGCTGACCGGGGTCGGGCACAGTCGTTGGTAGTTGTACGAAAGAGGAAACGCGACGGCGTAACACTGCGGGGATTGAAAAGTTCAAGCTGCCGATAACCAGCCGAAATCTACCTTCCCAATAAGGAGATGCTTAGTCACGAATGCAAGGGCGGAAAGTCAAAGACTGTTGGAGCCTTAGTTTGGCTTATCACTGCAGAGTGGCAGCGGTATCGAAAATGGGAGAATTCACTGAGCGAGGCTGTGGGAGATGATCGAATTAGCACGAGTTGCGGCGTTTGTCGAACACCACCGCGCAACCACCGCAATCGTGTTGAGAATGTGGCAACTGGGTCGCGGTGATGTGACAACGCGTGACGAATTCGATCGTGGCAATGGCCCTATCTCCGACTCCGAGGATGCCGACAAAGGTGGATCCTTTGGAACCTCGAGGCCCAACTGCATCTCATGGGTGTCCTATTGTCCGTTATCGACCAAAACTTTCTGCCTCCCAAGGCGACCTGGAGCACGGATGACCTCCCGGACCTGTCCTCCCGTGTCATGCTTGTCACTGGTAATATTCTGTTTCAAGCGTGCCCGGAATTCTCTAATTGGTGTGGTCTCCGCGAAGGTGGCAACAGTGGTCTTGGCAAAGAGACAGCAAAAGTAAGACCAGTCTAGAGCTGCACGGCACGGAGATCGATCCATCGCTATGCTTGCAGGTCCTCCTACTTCACAATGCCAAGGTGTATCTCGCATGTCGTTCTATCGCGAAAGGCGAAGCCGTTATAGAGGCCTTACAGAAGGAGACAGGGACGAAGGCTATCCTTCTCCCTCTCGATCTCTCGAGCTTCGATTCCATCAAACAGGCTGCAGCCGAGTTTCGAAAGTGTGGATTAATAATCTCAGCTTCAGCGTCTTTTACTCATGGACCATTGTTGTAGACAGGAATCCGCTCTGCATGTTCTATTCAACAATGCGTGAGTGAACCGTGGACTCCATGCTTCGTAACTGCATAGCCTTCTTAGCGGTGTCATGGCCACCCCGAAGGCACTCTTAACCCATGAAGGCTATGATCTGCAGTTTGGTGTCAATGTCCTAGGTCTGTGCAGCGTAATTTACATAGAATGGTGGCTTATCGCTTCCAGGACATTTTTATTTGACAGAATTACTGTTACCTTGCCTCAAGGCCGGTGCGAAGACCTCTTCAGACCATGTCTCGCGAGTTGTCAACACCTCCTCTCAGACACATGTTTTAGGAGGTGTGAATTTCGAAGCGCTGACGGACACTCCAACCCGTTCTAAGATGACTCCCGATGCTCTGTATGCCCAGAGCAAATTTGTGAGTGACGACTCGGAGGACTTAGCTATCCTCCAAGCTCTGAAGTTTATTCTAGGGGAACATTGTATATTCATCTGAATGCGCAAAACGCTATGCTTCCGAAGGGGTCATATCAATTGCGCTGCACCCTGGAATGCTAACGACGGATATTGGGAGGCACTTTCATCCCTTGAAGCGTCGTTTCATCGTAAGCAAATCAGCTTTCGCCGTGATGACACTCATGCGGAACTATCAAGCATGCTCTATGCCATAGCCCACCTCAGGGGGCTCTTACCCAGATTTGGGCAGGCACAGCCCCAGAAGCGGCGTATTTAAACGGAAAGGTTTGACCACCTTATTCCCCGTCTCAAGTGATCTCACATCTTTGATAATCAGTACCTCATTCCGTGGGCGCGAATAGGGGATCCTCACCAGGGTACCTTGGACCCAGAAACTGGTGCTAAATTATGGAAGTGGCTAGAAGATCAAGTTAGGAATCAATAGTTTGATACGCGTGTTTTGTAACATTCCTTGGGTTCTTAAATAGTTGTTGTGCGGCTTCCTGCCAATATTTCCCAAATGTTTTCTCTTTCGCCAGTCGTGTCTGGAGCTTCCGTGGTGGCCGGCTCGGTGAGTATTTTTTCACTCTTCGTCAGCTGGAAGCTAACGACGATATCGAGGCCACCTGCTGGTTCCTCAGCGTCAACCTCTAAGAGGAGATACCGCCGTTCTCCTTGAGCTATTTGCATTTAGTTCCCTTTTGGTCGCCTTTGGCCTTCGTAACTTCCAGTGGCGGGCGTCGTTTGTCCGTTCAGTGTTTTTTATGGTAATTCAAATCTCTGTGGCAACGGGGATCACGATTTCCTACCGACTTTCCTGGCTCCATCCTCTTCACTCGTTCCCTGGGCCATGGTCGTACAGAATTTCGAATCTGCGTATCGCACAAGTCATCACGTCCGGTTCGAGACACGCAACTATCCAAGCATTACACCTAAAATACGGCAAATTCGTCCGGATAGGTCAACCTTCAACTGAACCTCCTTCGCGACTCTTTCTTGATGGTTAAAACAGGCCCCAACACTCTTTCTATAAACTCTCGTTCGGCAGTAGCTCCCATCTACGCCTCCGCCAAGTGTCTGGATAGGAGCACCGCATGTCATGTTCCTGTACTACCAGGAGATGGTCTCTTTTTCGTCGTGGATCGTGATATTCACCGTACACGACCAGCTATCTGGGCCAAAACATTTACGACAGCCAAGTGAGATCCCGCCGGCCAACTAATGACGTCTTCTTGACTGGTTTCTTCAGCCTTGATTTCTTCCAACCAATTCTGAACCAACGAACTGAAGAATTGGCTGAATGTATGAAGCGCCGCACTCAGCCGGGTCGCCTTGACTTTTCCAGATGCATCGAAGACTGGTCGTACGATTTCATGGTATGTGATCCCCCAAATTCCCCGGTATCCGATTTACTCTTGCTCCAGGGGGACTTCGCCTTTGGCCCAGGGAGCTCTCTAGTACGTGATATTTATGTGTAGGTCATGATAACCTATCAGACCGCAGGAGCTGATGCGCAACGGTGACCCCGACGATCTTGTAAAAAATGGAAAAACAGCCACAGCGTTATTCGATATGTGAGTTCATGCCTTCGGCTGTTCAAAAATCAGACTTGCCAACTCAGTCTACCTCTGCCTCTGCCCCAGCCTCGGCGAAGTACCTTGGCTGTTGGATATCCTGTAGTATCTTCCTAGCACGAAGTCCACGAGAAATCGTCACAACCTCGCTCGTAAATTACTGATCCATCGAAGCAAGATGCAGATTACAGAGGAAGACAAGGATCTGTCGGCATATCTGGTATGTCAACGTCCATCCATACTCCCAGCTAAGATTTAACGCCTCTCCATCAAGCTCATGGAAGATGTTAACAAGGTCGATAAACTTACAGATGACGAGAAGACAATGGACTTGGTTTTCACCATACAACATCAGACTTTTGACAAATCCGTTTTGGGGTTTTTTGGGGTTGTTGAACCCCAAAAAACCTCAAAACACAGTGCCAAATCTCAAAACCCCGCCAAATAACCTCGCAACCTGACAACTTCGCAACTTGGCTGACATTTTTGAAAACCTCCAAAAAAAAGTTTTTTTTTCCATCATTGCAATATGGAAGATCTCACATTTCAGACCAGTTTCATTTTGGAAAAAAACCTAACAACCCCAAAAAACTCAAAAACTCTGCAATGGATTTGTCAAATGGCTGATGAAGCAGGTATAAACCGATACTTCAGTTAGCCTAACACTTCAGCCGACAGCCATCGCGATGTCTACGACCGACTCACACAAGAACTCGATGGGGCATTTTCTACCTCGAACCAATCCTTGGACTTCCAAACGCTCTCAGAATTGTCGTACCTCAACGCTGTCATCAACGAGGGCCTACGTTTGGGAACTCCCCTTTCGGGTCTTGAAAGAGTTGTCCCTGCCGCTGGGAGTGTCATCGACAATGTATTCGTCCCTGGAAATACCATTGCATCAGAGAAACCCCCCCAAGATATTTTGCGATATTTTATCTCAAAATGTCGAGAAATATCGAAGATTGTTGAGGTATCAATATTTCGCTCAAATTATCTTCCCCCCCCGACAAAATATCACAATTATATCTCAAAAATTGCTCAGAATATCATTGACTTGGTGGCCTGGTTTCATTGTAGTTCCACTTCATATATATCATACAATGACACAATGACGCGATGAGTGAAGAACCCATATATTTGACAGTACGTAGGACAGAAAAATACTACTGCAGTAGTTCAGAACTAACACACCCACCCAAATAAAACACCAGCCTTGGGCCAACCATCAGGACACCACATGACTGAGGTCACACATCGGAACGTCGCGGTTGCACGGATTCCGGTAGTCGGGGTGCTCGTAGTACTCCGAGCCTGCACTGAGCAGCAGCACATGTGCGAACAGGAGTGGCAGTGGGCAGCGCAGGCCGGGCAAGGACGGTGGCGGCATGGACCGGTTGATGGGCACCGTGCGGTGTGGGAGTGGAGACAGCAGCAGCAGGCCGGGCCCCGCATGCGCTCAAAGTGCAGCAGGAGATGGGACAGTGTGGTGCGGGGGAGGGGAGCAAGGGCCAGTGAGCAGTGGCAGAGGGGCAGGTTCACGTTCGTAGACCTGTGAGGACAGCAGGGCAGTTTGCGTGACGTGGGAATTTGTTGCGTCTTGCGTTATTCTACGACTTGGTTGGTGGATGCGGTAGCTTGGAAATATGCAAGGGCTTATGAAAGGAGTATTGGTTTGGCAAACGGGAAATATAGGGAAGGTTGCTCTTGTTTGACGACGTTGTGGGACCACATGAGTGAGGGTGAGTGATGGCCTGAGACGTCCTGTCTTGATGGAGTGCAGAAGTGCAGAACAGGAGAGCAACAGCGAGAGACGGTGAGGCCTAGGAATACCAGCCACAATAGGAGCTCATGTTCTTGAAGGTCTTGAGGAGAAAGGAAGCGGCGGGGCAGGCGATTGAGGGAAGTGGAAAGAGGAAGAGAAAAGTGTTGTCGTGGCAATGTTTGCCGCTATTTGACAGATTGATCGGCGGAGGTTGAATGACTTGCAGCAAAACTCGTCGAGAGCTCAATTGGACAATCACTGGAATCTGCTTCATGAGGTTGTTTGAGCTGAGATTCGCACTTGCTAAACTCAATGGGGTGCTTGTAATGCCTGCTGCACCCTGTTTTAGACTTTTCGAGATTGTGTAAGAAAATGTGCATAAAAGTTTCACAAAATATCTGTGGATATCGCAAATGTGCTGAAAATATTTTGGGGGGCAATATATTTTGTGACAAAATATCGGAAAATTGCTAGGGAGGATTTCCCTGATGTGTCTCTGTGCCCGCATTTACCCAACCACTTGACCCCACTAATTTCTTCCCCTTCCCGACGGGCTTTCTGCTGGACCGATGGCTCCCTGGTGGGCTGGGAGATAACACTGTTTTAGCGCCTCATTCTGTCATGTCGTTCTCCTTTGGTGAGCATTAGTGATGTGCTTGGCTTGGCTTCAAGCCAGAAAGCCCTGAAGCCAAAGCCCTGGCTTCACAAAGCCAAGCCAAGCCAGATCCATGGCTTCACTGGGGCTTTGGCTTTGGCCTGAGATCTGTGAAGCCAAAGCCAGGGCTTTCAGCCCTGGCTTTCACCAGCAAAATTTCACCCTCGGCGCAGTTGCCAGTAAGCAGTGGGGAAGATTGAAGTAGGTAGTATCTAACCAAATTCAGTTTCAGAAAGTTCTACAAATTCCCTCATAATGTTCCCATCACATCTCGGTCACATCTGTGTTTTTGAGCTACTTTCTTGCCAGACCACACTCGGACTGTGCGGAACACTTCGGAAGGTATAAAATGTGAGGCTCCGTGACCACACTCATCTAGTTCTTCCTTCTCTCACCCATGTCTCGTACACACAATAATCCGGATCCTTCCCTCACTCTCCCAAGCAGTCGTGCTCAGATCCTATTCAGCATGCTTGCTGATCCTGAGAATGGTGAAGCACCAGATGCGGTCCATCAGGCCTTAGTCACGACCCGACAATTATGACCCAGAGTATGACATGGCTCTCTATTTTTCAATTCTTGTACATACATGGCTCAATAAGTTCCACTGAGCGGCAATAACAATGCTAACTTCACACTGGCACAAAATTGCAAAGTTTTGTATGAGAAGCCAGGGCTTTAGCCAACGCCAAGCCAAGCCAAGCCCGACCTCAGGGCTTTGGCTTTGGCTTCAGATTTTTGAAGCCAAAGCCCGGTGAAGCCAAGCCAAAGCCAGGGTTTCCAAGCCAAGCCAAGCCAGAACATCACTAGTGAGCATCCATTAATTTTGAGTTGCATCTCTCTCATGTCTCCCAGGGCCATACAGATACTTAGGAAGGACTCTCGCACTTCAAGAATTGCGCATAGTTGTGGCGCGTCTTCTATTGGAATTCCATATCAAACTTCCAGATGATTTCGACGTGCAAGCATATGCACAAGGGATACGCAACATATGAACTACTTTTTTTCCTGGGCCGCTTGTGGTGCAGTTTAAATCTCGGAGTCTCGTTTAATCTCTTCCCCACCACACACTGTCGCTATATTAATACCGCGATAATGCTGTGCACCGCGGCCGACTCCAGTCTTGTCTGGTTTCATGATGATTCGGCTCAGAATACCCAGACTGCCATGCATGGTTTGCCACACTTCAATACATCAGACATTTAACAAAGTGATTCCGGTGTTGTCAGGGGTTGCTTGGGGTCAATTGGGGTTGTCGTATTGTGCGCAACACCCAACAACTGCCCAATGAGTACATACAAGTTTAGTATCATAGGCATTCGGGGAGACATCCGAATGCCTAGTTCCACACTGAATGCCTATTTGTTGAGCAGACCATCACGGTTGTGTCGCTGGTTTGCCGAGCCTCGGCAGTCGGGCATCATACACACATGCAGCTCGCCAACAGCATTAAAATATACCTTGCTAACCCTAACTGTAACCTGAACAGCTAATTTTAACTCTAACCTACTAACCCAGACTCTAACATGAACTGCTATCCAACCCGAACCCTAACATGAACATGAACCCAAACATTAACCCAAACCCCTAACCGGAGCCAGGTTCAAAATGTTCAAGCCTCGCTCTGTCGCACCGTGATAAGCTTTGCCGAGCTGAGATCAATAGACATTCACACCATTAATAGACATTCGGAAAACGGCCCGAACACCTACGTTACTAAAGTTGTCGTGCCTCATATTCAATCTATTATTGCAGAATCATTGCCCACTGACTACTATCACGTACTGGAGCAGGAGTGGACCCTGAGGTGGGAGCCACCCAGGGAGGGAGGTGGTACGTGGCATTGGCAGCAAGGTGTGCTATGACGTTGGGTCCTAATTAGAACATGTTCGCAACTTGAAGCACCTGCCCTACCCACTCTCCAACTCGGAGGAGGTCCAGTACCGGGATGATGACAAACCCGCTTCGACGGAGTTGTAGTATGCATGCCAGAGCATCCATCCCTCGGATGTGTGCACTGACTCTGAGGCCAAAATCGAGCATTTTTGCTTCTCGTAATCTTCTGTGGGTGAACAGAACTTTTTGAGCTGGGGCACCATTCCAGACCATCAACGTGGAACATCAAGAGAACAGGCAGTGCCTGCCAGCACATATGATTTTAATTTGTTTCAGGTGGTACTGCTACTGGACCGAAGTCACCAAACAGCATGCCACACTCAATATGTTCTTGAGTGGACGCAATACGTTGAAAACGGCATCGACAGAAATCTCAGTGTGTACATATGATCATTTGTCAGAAGTATAACTGCCGGTGGGCACCAATAGTAATCGCCGCCAACAGCTGCCTATATCCTACTTCAATATCAGGTTTTGGCCAATGTTGAGATACAGCATCATGATGCTTGACGACGCGAAGATCCGACAATACTTTAGACATGGTACATCCACTTTGACCGAATCTGACAACCCAAAATATTGACTGTGAGTTATGGTGCACTTCACTTAGCCACCACCTAAAGTTGACTAGTCCCAAATCTGCCGGAGGCCAAATTTTTTTCTGGATACCTCTTTGGAGCAGCCAGAACATGGATTTCGGGTCTCTGCAAACCATTCGACTCCTCTGTATGCAATTAATCACTTTCCAGCATATTCCTGACAAATGTTCATATATTTCATGTAAAAATTCAGAGGCCACAGAGTCAGAGTTCTGTATATTGGAGTCATAATCTCATCTATAGCATGTGGTACACCATTATATAAGAGCCTAACAAGGTAGTTTGGGTGGTACAAAAGGCGGTTGAATGTACAGTCCCAATTTGACCGACCCCCAAAAGAATAACCCCCTCAATTTTGAGTGTAATAAAAATCCCTCTAGTCAAAAGTTTCCTCTCATTGAAAGGAGCACTTTTACTAGAGGGATAAGAAATATCTAATTTTTTGCGTGACTTGTAACAGTTGTAACAAAGTAGTGGCCACTAAGTGAAGTGCACCATAGAACTGATTTATGTACAAAAATAGGTAATTGAAACCCCCACAAAAAAATTTTGGGATGCCCCCATATCTGATCTCCGGATGAACAGATAGTATTCCGATATTCCGAACTCAGGCCCTCAAAGTTTTTTTTTTTTGCGAAAGGACATTATATATGAAAATCTCTCTCTCTGATTTTTCATCCCCCTCAAATGTCGGAACTCGGAGGGCGCAGTTCAACTTTCCCACGACCCCCACTAGGGGGGTTGGCAAACACTGTCATTTCGAGAAGCTGCTCTATACTCTGTACATTTCACCAGGCTGTGCAGTGAATTTTCTCCCTCTCTCCATTCACTCTAGTATTCTCAACGACCAACCTCGAATGCGAACTCGCCTGGCTTTGCGAGTCCTGTTGGTGGTTCTGCTGTCTTTGGGTCAATTCCTGGACATGTTCAACAGCTCAGCATTTTTCGCTGCCATTCCCTTGATAGCGAAGTCCATCAAACTCTGTTGTCTGGCTCGTTAGCGCCTACCAGATCACATTTTCCTCCCTCTTCCTTCTCAGTGGGAGGATCACAGATATATACAACCCTAGTAAATTTTCTCTACAGGTTTCGACTCCGACTCATGATTTGTTTTCACGTCCTAGAACTTATATTTATCTTGGGAACTGCGTTATTTGGACTATCCTCGCTTGGCACTGGATTTCTGTCCAATGCAATCATCTTCCTCATATTCAGAGCTGTCACTGGAATCGGTAAGAACACTTTGTTCAACACTCTTTACATCTATATTGACTGAAAGCCACAATAGCTGCTGCACTAACGATACCTTCCACATTGACTTGCAGCCTTGTTCGAGCTTTCCAGCCTGTCACTTGGTGTTGCCAAGCCCACAAGCCGGAACAAGGCACAATCAAAATGTCAAAAGGCTGATGCGCTGCGAATCCAATGGAATTGGATCTTGATATGTTTCGTGTGGTTGCTGATCTGGTTAGCAGTTCCCCATGGTAATGGCTGACGTATTATCGAGGTGCAGAGGAGTCGGCCCATTGCAAGCATGCTCAAGCTCGCCAAGCAGCTGCCGGATCCACATAAGAATGTGCATCCTGAATCTACGACAATTTGGTCAGATTTGACAAATTCAACAAAATTTGGCCAGAATTTGGCACAAATAACGCAAATGCTAAATTTGGGTTTCCTGCCAAACCCGATCATGCATCCACGATTTGGCAAAATTTGGATCAATCCGTAAGCAATTTGGGAATGGTTTATGCCGATCCTGTTGCGTAATTCACATTGCAATACACATAAAACAGCAAAAACAGGATTAGTATTGAGACTACATAAAGTACAAAGTGTACAAAGTCTAATACTGAACGAAACAGCTGCCAGCCTGTCTCGCACTCGGTCACCTACAACCACCCTTCACGCCCGTGAACCCCATCTCTGTAAACGTCGCCAGCCCCCTGCTGCTTGCAGGAGGGCTGTTCACAACAACTTCGTTCCCGGTGCCCACACGACAGGTGGCATGCTCGCATTGCACCCCCCAAGCCCACCCACTGCAGACACTGCACCCCCTGGGTGCAGCCTATCGTTGGACAGTGTGTACCGCACCTGCCCCTGCACTTGCAGCGGCATGCTTGCTTGCACGTCAGCAGCATGCTCGCCTGGCACACCTGCACAGGCGCTGCTGCTGCACGGGGGGCAGGGTGTTGTCGTGCGCCGGTGGGGGTGCCGCGCAGGCAGCAGGCTGTTGTTGTGTGGGTGCTCCACAACGGGAAGCATGTGCCCCCAGTTGGGGACCCCGTTTGTGTTTGCGTGCACAGGCGGCTGGCTGCCATACCCCACGCAGCCATACCCCACGCAGTAGTTGAACACTGCAGTGCCCATGCTGCCTTGCTGGTAGTGCCCCGGGTCCATGAGCAGAGCTCCACCGCACAGCCCAGGGTGCGTACGTGGACCGGGCTGGGGCTGTGCTTCCAGCGGGGGGCCGTGGTGCATGTACGACCGTGGTGGCATGTGATATGGCTGCGCCTGCGGGCTGCTGCTGTGGCACAGTGTCACGATTAGATAAGATCTATCGTTCCAATGCCTATCTAAGCGCCAGAGATCTAAGTGCTGGATGACAAAGAGGCTATGACTAAGACCGGCCCGACCCAAGGGATAATGTCACAAAGAAGCAAGGACATTGAGAACATGCAGTTAAGGGTAGTTGTAGTATATATAGATGATTGGGATTAGGCCTCTTCGAGGCGGGTGCTGAACCTTCAGGTCCAGGTTCAACAAATCACTTCTCTTGAAGAGCTTGAAACAATTGGGTTGGATAGATACGACATATTTTTGCACAAAGTAAACTACTACGTATATAATGTCTGTTCACTAATGTAATGAACATGTTAATTTTATAAAGTGAATGAGAAATTCAGAAGCATGAGAGTTTGATGCCCGACAGTGGCAGAATTCCCAATTTGGCCATGGAGCGTCAGTTTAAATAAATTCACAAGGGATGGGGTTTCCATCTGGGCTACTGTAGAGCATGATCCCCGCTATATGATTGGCTAAACTGTTGCATTGACTGATTTCCTAGAGCTCACGGCGATTGGCCAGGACATAGCAAAATTCACAAAACAAATAGGGAAAATATCATTTTGGCAAGCAGGCATTGACATTGTAACCTAATTGATTGATAAAATTTTCTTCCATGACTAACTGTATATGAGTAAAGCATGTATTTGGCCTTATTGTGAAAGTGCAATCAATCCATCCGCTCCTGGGTAGCCAAACCTAAAGGTTCAGCAATTAGTTCACACGGTTCCCTAAACAGTATAAGTAGAGTAGCTATTACGCTGTTGTAGTTAACCTTTTATTCCATCATCTTTTGAGATCTACTACGAGCACTACCCAATCCTTCTCTTCATACCGAGAGTGGATGCTCAGGTCTTAACTGTGACACGCGGCCTCGAATGGCACGTCACTGCACTGCTTCGCCTGCATGCACTTGCACACGAGCTTGGTCTCTGTGATCGTGTCATGCTCAGTGCGCAAGAGGACCTGCAGGGTGGCCTGCAAGAAAATGCGCAGACGCTCAGGGGCATCTGTGTTACCATGTTCGGAGGCCTGGGAAGCAGGGATGTGAGATGTGGCAGCAAAGATATGGAAAACGGCAACTCATACCACAAGCGCAGTAGAAGGGAAAAAGCACACTGAGATTTACCTGTTTGATCAATGCTAAAGTTTTACCCAGAGCATCTCCGGCCGTCCAGTCAGAGTCGGATGAGTCAGTGTCGGAGTGGTTGTCTTCATCACATGATCTCCCATTCGTTGGGACGATCAGCCGGCGAATCGATGTAGTGGTTATTGACGTTCAAAACAGGGATACCTGAGTCCGATGTCCAAGAATCATGGGTCATGGAGGAGAGACTGGGAATTCTCTGAAAGGCATTTAATTTGAATCAAAGTGACGGAGGCTGGAAAATAAAACCATACCTTCAACGTGTCTTTCAATTTTGCCTCGACTTGTTCGGCCAGGTCCATGATGTGTGTGTGGATGGTATTGCAGGACAGAATATCGCTATCCTTGAGACCAGGTCGGAGGTATTTGAGCATGCGTACGAAGCTAGCCTTCTCCACAAGGGAAATGGCCTGGGGCACCATTATTTCGGATTCAGATGCATTGAAAAATTTGAGGCGTACCTCGTCTTGGGTAACAATAATTTCTGTAATGAAATCGTGCAGGCCTCCAGGCATAAAGGGGGGTGCACGAGCTTCCTGTATGACAACCCCATCCAAAGTTCTCTGGGTCCGGTATGTGTCACCGTTAAACATCAGACACAATGAGATTAATACACAGACCCCTTGGGACTAATGTTCTGGGGAATGGCACGCTCATTCAGTGGAATCCTGAGCTGTTGACAACGGGCCTCATAAAGGTCGAAATGGTCCCAGTGGCTGCGACAAATCAACGGTTGGCAACACTGGGTGTGTAGGGAATGGACATACCAAGCGATATGTTTGCACAGAGTAGTAACACTGCCCATCAACCAGCAGAGAGAAGCCTTGCAGCCTTTGCGACTGGAAATTGGATGGTCAGTACATTGTAAGGAAACGAATTTTAGAAAACATACGTGCAGACCATACAAATGGTGCCGTCCTCAAGGACACCGGTGGTTGGATCTTTGTGGCCCTTGACACGATGGAACACAGTCCTGATGTCCGCAGTCGGATCCTCACGTGCAATTTTGGCCATAGCCTATACATCAATAAGTCAGATAAAGGTAATGAGTTTTGAAATCGAAAACATACGTGGGCATGATCGGCATCAGCCATGGCCTTAATATATTTGTATTCCTCTGAGTCAACCTCCATTGCAACCAGTGGTTCCTCGCCCTCATGCTCAGTATCCCCACCCACAGACAGCGCAACAGAGGCGACATCCGAGTCGGAATCACTGTCGCCATCGCTCAGCTGGGCATCAGACTCCTCAGCAATATGAGCCGCCTTCCGCGGGGTGGACAGGGTGGCCTGGGATTTGTGTTTCACCGAGACAGTGGGTGCCTCAATGTTGTTGGGGTCAGTGATACACGCTGATGGCTGAGTGGAACGAGACGAGCGACGAGGAGAAGGGCGGTGTGAGCCAGCAATTTGACCAACAGGTTTGGCACGAGTGAAAATCGGAGCGAGAGGGCACGATGAAGAGGCAGTGGCCGAGCCAGAAATCAGATGATTGTCGTCGACATTGTTGAACCACTGGATTTCAGAGGCATTGAGAAGTGTGCTGTTAGGCTTTTGGGCACAACCAAGAGTGGATTGGGACATAGCGGAGAGGCCCTTTGATCTGCACCACCACTGTGGGCAGATGTCCCACGCCGCTGGGATGGGTACACATCCTCACTGGACGATGAGGGCGATGCCTGGTGGGTCGTCCGAGTCTGGCGCGTAGACATCGCTCACTCCCTATGACACCCTAATACAAGTGTCTGGCGCTGCGCCGCCCAGATCGTGAAGATCACTTACTGAATCATATGCTGAATACGTCACAACGATGCCACCCATTCAAATTCTACCGCAAACCGCGTCGCTCTCAGAACGTCATGCTCGCATGACGCTCAGCGCCCACCCCCAGCCCCTTGCCACTAAATGTGCTCTTTGTCCATTTTTTGGAAGCGAAAAGCCTCGTGCATCTATGACGTTGATCACCGCCCGAACGCCGCGTGTACAGCGCAGCAGCACACGGCATGTCAGCTAAACGCCGCGTGTATACCGCGTGTGTCTCCCAGTTTCCCACCCATCCCCTCCTCCCATTCTCCTCATCGACGCTGCCCACCCTGGAGGAGGACTCGCCGCCCCAGTGCACAAAGACAATCTATCTAGGTGCAGGCCACCGAGAAAGACGTCTTTGAACGAACATCTTGTCTTTTGTGATCCTTCAGTCTTTATCCTGCCTCGCCCCCCAGACTTTCCGCCTAAACGAGCCCACTGATGGCGCATTGCACAATCGCGACACTCCAAAATGTAGACTTGAGGCTAAATCGCCTGTGCTTCCCCGGCTCTTTGTCCTGGAGACTTTAAGTACGGACATGAAGGTATGCAATCCTCACCCCCAGCCCACTAGAACCTCAACTAGTCTTGCACTCCCAACCCTCCATACTCCTCAATGGCCATTACCCGGTTTAGCAGCGCCTGCTCCTCTTCCCCCACCCCGTCTGAGAACAGCGACATGTATTACGAGGACTTCGACCATGCCACTCCCTCACCTGCTCCCTCCCAGACCGCGGATGCATACAGCTGGGAGACCGACAACGCCCCCGTGTCCACGGACCCCCTCAATATCACCCCTACAGCCCAGGCAGCCCGCGCCTCCACCCCCGAGTCCATGGTGGAGATCTCCCCGGAGGACATTGCCATGCCGCAAGCTCCTGCCCCTGCCACAGTGACGAAGCCCCGCACTGCCAAGGCCGCAAAGCAAAAGAAAGGAAAGGATAAGGCTAAACCTACCGAGGCTGGTGAGCACGCTCTGCTGTGAGATATGCGCAACCTTACACACTCCACAGCTGCTGCCGAGCCTGTTGCTCATACCCGCGACAAAGACGACCCCTTCCTCACCACCGACCTTGCGCGAGCCACCGCAGCTTCGCTCAGTCAGCAAACCGAGCATGACAATGCGACAGCAGGTGCCTCTGTTGCACCGCCTGGCTGCAGCCCCTGGCTCCCCGCCCAAACACCAGTGTGCAAACACCGCCGGTGATGCCTGTCAAGAGTCGGTTACTCTCGGAGGCCGATGGAAGTCCAGGGTGTTCTATTAAGGTGAAGTTGCGAAGTGAGCAATGTCTCGCAATAAAACTTTGTCAATAGATATTAAGTCTGGACGGAGTCTGATCGGGGGTCCAAGGTAGGTGCCGATAAATGGAGTGGGCTTGGCTTCAGCTCATGCGCTGTGCCTTTCCCTACGACCAAGGCCCAATTTCGAGAAGTGACAGATTTGAGAATGAGACAGAGATAGGACACAATCTTAGTTGATATTCAAACTGAACTAAGTGTAAATACATGGTGATATATATTAAAACAATAAGCCAATTGTAATATGTATGGGGATAGGAATTTAGCAAGAACAATAAAGCAATTGTCAAAGAGCCAGAGGTCCGAGACCTCCGTGTGCATGCGACACATCATATGATCACATAATAGGAAAGAAGCATAAAGAAAACAACAAGGGCACACAGAACAATAAGAACCAATTGGATGAGTGGAGTTTTCATGAATGGAACTCCACTGGAAGTCCGAGGAACTTGGTGAAGTGTTGATAAACAGATGCCAGCGGCATCCGAAAGGCATGGGACGTGACAACGCCTCCACCACCGCCCCTGCTCCCACTGTCGGGCCCGAGACCACCGGGGCCCCCAACGTACCCACTTTTGCTCAAGCCACTGCCCCCGCTGTAGTGCCCATTGCAGCCCCATGCGTAACTTGTCCCTCTACCATGACCTGACCCTCACGCTACGCTGTAGGAATGTGCCAGCCCAACCTGCTGTCGTTAACAACCCACCCCCATGTGGCTGACAGCAGACGGCCTCCCACCCTGTGGGTCGTTCACCCCTACCCCCCCCAGAGGCTTCGCCAGCATTATCTACAAGTCCTTGCAGCTGCTCCTCGGCATGCCCCCCGAACTCATGCAGATGTACAAAGGTGTTCCACCCCCCAAGATCTTCATGACGGTCAGCGGTGGCAATGGGGCCATCATGAGAACCCATGGCCATATCCGTGCCACGATCAGTGACTTCGTTAACGTAGACACGACTAGCTTCACCCTCAGGACCCCACCCACCGCCGCGAATGGCACCAGCTCCGCCCTCTGGCTCCTCGCTGGTCTCCCCGACCCGCACACACAGGTGATTCTCGAGAACTGCATCCTTTCCACCACCGCCATCACCCTCTACCCCCTCCCCTATGAATTGCCCATCGTTGGATTTGTAGGCATTTTTGCTGGCTTCACCCTCCCCAACTCCAATGACGGCGTGAATGCCGCGCGCAACCTCATGGGACAGCAGCGAAATCCTGGAATTCGTGCACACCCACTGCTCTGCCTACGTGCCCGTCGCCACCAACAAGGCGTGGGAGATCCTCCTTGCCTCCATCATTGTCCACGGTATCGACCTCCTCGTCCAGGACACCCACACTGTCACATGGCGCCTCCACGTCAACCCCCCGACTACCGACCACACAGAGTGGGGCCAATTCTGGTGCCTCTTCGGCAAATTGCAGATCCTTACTCTTCACGGCACCACCCACCTCCAGCGCCCCTTCCGCTGCCAAATCTGCCCATCTGTCGACCAACTGACTCGGCTCTGCCCTTTCCCCAACACCCGGGATGGCTCAGCACGACCCACGCCACTATCGCTGTGGTCCTTGATGCAGGCCATGCTGCCGCTGCTGAAGCCCAAGAAATGATGCGCCCCGCTAACTTCGACGACGGCACCTCCAACTCCCGCGGAGGAAATGGTCGCGGTCGTGGCGGCTCCGGCTCCAAGGCTCGCCGCAGAGGAGGAGGAAGGAAGGGCAGGGATCCCAAGGGCAAAGGAAACCAGTGTGATGACTTCTTCTAAACCCCCGAGCGCCAAGCCATACATATACACTTAGATGCTGATACTTGACTGATATTACTGCCTGTTGTACTTTCTCGCACCAATACATGCCCTTAACCCGTCTCAACTGCGTGACTTGAGTAACATTTTAATACAGAGCTCTCTGGTCTTGGTATATGCGTCAGGAGCTGCCAAAGTGCCACGTGAGTGCTCACTGCTGCACTAAGAACACGACGCGGATCGTGAGCGCTACCAGCAAGAGAAAAAAAAATCATGACAATACAACCTTCACACACCAGAATTAGTGCCACAGACCCTCCTGGAACATGGGAGGGTTCAGGGGAGATGGCACATCCCCTCGTCAGTGCCCGCCGGCTACGAGAATAAACAGTGAAACCAGCGGGAGCCAGGGCAACCAGGGGCCTAGCCCCAGCTATTCTCAGCGAGACCCCCCCCCACGGCAGCTCAATTGTAACTCTGGCTGACGCTGTGACTGGCGAAGAGAGACAAACAGCAAACATGTGCATGCATACGCGCCGCTTCGGAAGCGGTGTTGCCACAGAAAATCTGGGCACACCGACCGGGGGTACAAGCATGCCATCTCGCCCGCGGAGAACCAGCCGTGCAAGGGGAAACCCGAGCGCAGTTGGGGACCAGGCGGGGGAGACTGCATCTGGCTCTACCACTCCCCAAATGGGAGCGGATACCCCTCCATGGGATGGAGCTGCAAACTTACGACGGCGCCGGCCACCTAGGGGATGCCCCCAGGACAAAGACCATGCACCTGCTTTCTTCAATAACAAAAGGGAGAGACAACAAATAGGGAACCCACGCATTAGCTGGACCACGAGAGCCTCAATAGAACTGGCTGCCGTTAATATGAATGGAATAAAAGCCACCTCGCTGTCTCAGGCAAGCCACAAATGGCATGAAATTCATAGCATATTGCATGCAAAGCAGCTTAGTATTCTGATTGTGACAGAGACTCACATGTCGGCCGCACAGGCATTAGAGATAGAAGACAGCTATATGAATAAACGAGTAAAGCTATACAACTATGAATACCCCGAGAATCCAGCCACAAAAGGAGTCGCAATTGTCCTGAACAAAGAGATCATGAACATAGAGGGGGTGAAGATACACTACCTCATACCCAGTAGGGCGATGCTCGCTGTCATCCCATGGCACGGCCAAAGAACATTGACAATATTGGCGAGTTACACACCAGCGGAATCCGACGAGGTGAAAATTGAGTACTGGGACACTATGTGCAATCTGTGGCTCACCCAAGACCTCCCGGTGCCAGACACTGTGGGAGGGGACTTCAACCTTGTAGCCGACCCACTAGACAGGATGCCACACCACGCAGATTCGGAAGCCATAGTTGCTGCGTATCTACGCTTCGTCTGCCTATTAGAGCTCAAAGCCGGTTTCCGTCAGAATAATCCCGATACGAAAGCATACACTCACATCAGCACTCGGGGGACAATGTCTCGCATAGACCGGGTGCTAGTTTCCCCAACCCTCATGAAAAGCTGCCACAACTGGGAAATCAGCGACTTCTCCGGAAGCCTCACCAACCATAAAATGGTCTCAGTAAGAATATCGGCCCCAGGTGCTCCATACATTGGCAAAGGCAGATGGGCAATGCCGCATTTCCTCCTTTATGAAAAGGCATTCATGAACTACGCGATGGAAGAGGCATGTAAGCTTGAGGACTCCATGATTATAGCCTGTACCGAGGAAACAAATGCCCAGACACGCTTCAAGGCATTCCAAAACTCCGTCCTGGAATTCGCAAAAAAGAGAGCTAAGACTGTGGTCGGCGCGACGGAGAAGAAGAAGAAAATTTTGGAGGATGAACGTGAGATGCTACTGAACGGCACCAAGCCTGCCCCTCCACCGAGTCCTAGCCCCACGCCAGCATGATCTCTGGAGCCGGATCCTCCACCAGAAAGGGGGCCAGATGACCCCGGGGCTGAGAGCGAAAACAGTGCTGCGTTACAGCCGACTGTGAACGACCCACGAGCAGGAAAATCTCAGGCTGAAATAGCCGAATTAGTCGTGGCCATAGAGAAGAAGATTGATGACCTTGTCGACCGCCAGCGTGAACGGAAACGGCTGGAGACGAGAGTCCATGGAGTTACAGAGCTCAACCACATTACAAAATACGCTTTCAATATAGCTAAGGAATCTAAACCTAGAGATACATTAACATACCTTCAAAGGACGGACATCACACCCAAGAAAGGTAGCCGGTGCTCGTCCAAGATGGCCGAGATCATGCGCGACTACCACAACGACCTCCAATCCGATGGGTTGGATGTTGCACAAGAACTAAGAGACAAGGCCAGGAGGGACACTCTAAATTCAGTACCACTGCCTGGAGCAGAAGTGGACATGAAGCCGTTGGCAGAAAAGCTTACCGAGGACGATGTCCTGAAGGCCCCTCCTGGAAGCAGCGCCAGGGAAGCCGCCGGAATAAATGGTTACACCACAGAATTCTGGTGTTGACTTGAAGCAATTAACAGAGAGCATTCCGCGTCAGAAAGCAACACAAGACAGAGACGGACTTGCGATATAATCAAGGTACTCACCTGGGTATTCAACAATATAGAAGAGTTTGGGATGGTGGAAGGCACAGAATTTTCGCTGGGCTGGATGTGCCCCTCTTCAAGAAGAAGGACAAAACAGATATTGCGAATTATCGCCCGATCACGGTACTGAACTCGGAGTACAAAATATTCACTAAAGTGTTGACGAACAAGTTGAGCAGGCCAATGCCAATGGTTCCAAAAAGTTACCGCCATTCATTATTGGTAAAGCTAAGCGTCCACGTGCATTCAACAAGAAATATGGCTCCGAACTCAGCTTTTTGTATCGCAACAATGCCAAAGCTTGGATGACCACCGTTCTCGATCAAGAGTGGCTGCGTAACATCGACAACAACATGCAGCTGGCAAAACAGCACATTCTTCTCTTGAAGGACAACTTCAAAGGTCATGACACACCATCTGATCTTACCAGTATCCATGTGGAAAATTTTAGTCCTAATCTCACTGCCCACATTCAGCCAATGGACACTGGGATTATCCAGTGCTTCAAGTCCCATTATCGCTGCTTTTTCATGCAGCGCGCTCTGGACCATTATGACGAGGACATCATACCAGGACAGATTTATGACATCAACCAGCTCAAGGCCATGCGGATCGTAGACATGTCTTGGAGTGCTGTTTCTTCGTAGACCATCGCCAACTGCTGGATAAAATCTGGCATCCTTCTGACGACTTCCACAGCTGCCGCCATCCTGTCGGACCTTGATGATGAAGCTGATTCACCCAAGACCGCCCTTTCAAAGGTTCTGGATGAGCTTCAGGCACTCAGTGCACTCCAGAAGGGGAATCAGCTTGATATTTCGGCACTTGTTGATGTACCTGAGGAGCAGGTGATGGAGGATGCATCTGATGAAGATATTTTTGAGGCGTTAAAAAAGATGCGGGCTGACCATGAGAATAGGGAGATCAATGGCGGGGACAACAACCATGGGGATTCAGCTGGAGAACCAAAGCTGACCCAAAAAGAAGCCTTGCAGGCTGTGTTGACATTGCGCAAATACCTTGCACATGTCAATGGAGCATTTGCCTGCAAGCTTGAACTGGGTCTGTCAACATTCAGATGTAAAACGCGATTGGAGCGCTCCTGTGAACTTGTTTCAACTTCCATTACAGATTATTTCAGTGCTAAAGTTAGCTAGGAATATTTTTTGAAGTTATTTGATTTTTAGAGCAATTTCTTTTTCAACCTGTCGAAACCCATAGACCGTGATAACCCATACTTTGACCTGTCCACCAGGGGGTATGGGTCAAGACAAGTTCGACTGTACTTATGTTTACATAATACTTGTTCCTTTCATTCCTCCGAGGGGCTAAAAGTCTCCCTATTTTACTTGTCTCCAATTTTTTAAGATAGTCTCCTTAGTGGCTGTGTCTGACTTCTTTAGTGGCCATCCCTATACTTCATTCACTTTTTCCTTACCCCTTTAGTGGCTGTGTGGCCTAGGGCTGTGCTGTTTTTATTTACTTCTGTCTCTTTTCCCTGGTGTAACCAAATATGGCAGGCGTGACTCGGCTAAGATCATTGTGTCCCATGCCTGCCCGTAGGCTCATCCAGAGGGTATGAACATCAATAAGTCTAGTATATACTCCCTTTCAAGTCCCCCAGTAAATTTTCAATGTTGCCACTGGACATGCCAAACTAAATACATGGCCTGGTCTGCCTGGGCCTCATCGAAATCACATCAATCATTGGGTCGGTTAAAAATGACGAGTGATGGCGAAAAGAAAATGGGTGGTGCAAATACACTCTATTTCATATTTTTTGAATGCAAGAAGTGGGCTTGATTTAAATAATAATAATAAATTGGCAATCAATTTCCATTGGATTCCAACAGTTTGGCAGATCGTTGGATTCCGATGACTTCTGGGTTTGCCGTGTATTTCCAGGTGGATTTGGGATGATCAGCTTACTAAGCAGCATAATCGGCATGATGGGAAAAAAGATGAGTACCAGATCCTGCTGGGCGCAGCCATGGCCCTCTACCCCCAAGTGTAGTAGATGCTTGTTTGGGCCAGAGGCTGTAGGTAGACACAACATAGCTTGCTCTTGACCACACCGCACTGTTCTTAGCGCAGCTGTCTGGATGACAGTCTGGCTAGTCCTGCAGGATAGCCTTCTCCAATGAGGCTCCATACTTGGCCCAATCACCTCACCAAGGCAGCGCATCCTGCCACCGGTCTTGCGTGGAACTCTCTGCACATCTCAATCCAAGTCCTGCCCCACTAAAAGCACTGTATCGCCCCCCACCAGCTCACCAAAACATCAGCACGCTCAATTCACTGTCAGCTGCACCGCAAAGCCTCCTGTTGAGTCTAGTGTTGCCCAAGGCCCGGCCTGGCCTGAAGCCCCCAGTTTGGGACTGGCCTGACAGGGCTTGGGCTTACTATTTTCAAAGCCCAAGCCCAAGCCCTGGCCTCAGGCCTAGGCCAGGGCTTCCAAGGAAATTTTACAGGTCCTGCTTGTTTTTTTTTTTTTTGGTGCGACCAATTGAATTAGACCCAATATGAGTGTTGTTTAGCATCCTAACACCTCTCGAAGTCGGGATTTACCTCCTGTGTCGAGGTTCCTGGCAGCCGACTGCTTGTTTGGGCCACGAGCAGGTATGTGAACATGTTTGTGCCGCGTGCCGAACTGATCCGGGGGTCGCGTTAAACCTTAGCAGAACGATCTCTGCAAGCGGAAATGTAGCAGAAAAGTCCTCCAGCAGCCATTCCATCACAGCAAACCGGACTTTGAAGACATTTGGGTAGGCGGCCAGGCCTGGGCTTAAGATTTTGAAGCCCAAGCCTTGGGCCGGCTCAAGCCTGTTGTAGGGCCCAGCCCGGCTTGGGCTTCACAGGGCCTGGCCTGGCAGGCCTAGGGCTTGAAGGTGGGCCATGGGCAATACTAGTTGAGTCAGTTGAGCCAGCTCCGTCAGCTGCATGCCCCAAAGCTGCCATTGTGATTATGAAGCTGGTCTGCCACTCCCACATCCCCACACTCATTGGTCGCTGCTCATCTACTCCTCAGTCCCTCACACCTGCATCTCCTCCCCGATGTGGTGGCTCCAGGATCACGCGCCTTCAGTACATAAGCTCATCCACGCCCTCAACCTCCTTGACCACCTACAAACCCTGTGCCCATCGCCAGTCCTGGTGATAGACGTAGACATACGTCAAGTTGCACTGAGGGCTCCAGCCTAAAACTTCTGAGGGCAGGGCAGTTAATGAAGCAAACAGACGTGCTGTGGATGTCAACATTTCGGGGTTCTGCAACATGGCTTGAAGGCTCCTCTTCTGTTGACGCTGCAGAACATGTCATTCTCCAACGGCTCCCCAGGACCAACAAGCACCCATTCACACCAAGGAAGTCAAAGCAGGTGACTCGAAGCCCATCATGGCAGGGCTGCTCAGCAACCTGAAGAACAGGCTCATGAGGGGCAAGAAATCTGCTGTCTCTGCTCCTATCGGCTTCCCTTCCCCTACTAAGGGTGTCTTTGTACTCATAAACAGGTCTGACTGTGTCAAATCTGATAAAGAAAACCTCATGGCAATAAGCAAACTGCAAAAGGTGTTCGCTCATCGTGGGTCAAGTGTTTCCCCAATTTCTTGGGGTAGAGGGCTGTGGCTGCACCTGGCAGAATCTCGTACTTATCTTTTTCCCCATCATGCCGATTCATCAGTAAAACTACACTTTCGTCTTTGATGTCTTTGGCGTCCTTGGAAAGATGTGAAAGATGCCAAAGACATATTTTCCCCAAAGACGCAACATCTTTCCCAACCAGATCCACTTTTCTTACCAACAATAGCACATCTTTGGCATCTTTGGCAAGATGTCAAAGACCCCGAAAGTCTTTCTAAATCTACGCCCAAAGATATTTCAACTCACTCCAAGATATTCATAAGATGGAGAAATGCAATGTATTTCAGAATATATGTAAGAAGTACAAGTCCTATAGACCCCAAACACTAGTCCATATCTGCCTGCTGTGGAAGTACGACTCACCGAGCTCGTCGCCTTCGGGTCTCATTCCAGTTGCACGTGCTGACCAAACGCGGTAACGCCGTGCTGAACATTTTCCCTCCATGTTCCCTCCACGTCAATTCACACACCTTCACCTGTATCGTTCGTTCACTGTCAGCCATCCACTCTCCACTGCGCTTAACCTCAAGAATCATCATTTCAGAGCTTTTGAAACAGGGCCAGGCAGATTTTATATTTTACTTACATTATATTCAGCTATAGTTTCTCATTCTCACGCTCTGGACCCGTCATTTATCACACACCACGTCAACATTCTCTACTTATATCAATCTGGACGCAACTGCACTTCCTGATGCCTTTGCCTCCTTGGAATGTGCTGGGGATTGATCTTGACATGGACTGGCCACCCACTGTTGGCGCTGAGCAGGGCAGCGTGTCTCCCTATACGTCTTTGCGCATCTCCTGGATTGAATTGTGCTAAAGGACTTGCTGAGCTGACGAATTTACCACGGCCATTTTATGTATCACGGACATTTTACATACATTTATTTAGTTCCCATCACTTCCGGGCCTGGTGTCACGAGAGTACATGAACAGCCATCCCGATCATTACATAATCACTTTCCTTCTCTCCCACCTACCACGACAATCCCATTGTTTTCACTTGTCTCACGTCCCTCATGCTGAATTTTGAGCCATCATTAAGCTGAGTGTTTTATTGTTCATATCCTACTGATTATTCTACTTCTAGAGTCTTTCTCTTGGCCATTGAAAGGGAGACATCATTTTACGGCTCAGCCGCTCTACCGGTACGACCTGGACACCACCTCAGTCCCCAAGAGGACCAACCTTCTCTTCTTCACCGCTTTGGATGTATCCAGCCCCTCGCATACCAGAAGAGCTATGTGCCACCATCAGTGGAGATACATGTGAGGAGTGTGAGGACCCATAACAAGAACAGGACAAAGCAGTGCATGTGAATGATGACTACAAGCAGCATGGTCAATTATTTAACAGGATGAATACACAATAGTGCACCTACACCACACTTGAGGCTTCCAATCTAGAGAAGTTAATCATCACATATCAGATGAGTCCGATGACCATGTCACGGTGATAGTCCCTGTGGACACAGGCCAATTTGGTGCCTGAACATTGGACAATGCTGCCACAGTTGTATGCCAATAGGAGAATGACAAGGCTACCCAGAGATGTCACGATTTCAGAGGATGTGGGCATGTGAGCGAAGGGGAACATACCAGAATTTTAAAGAGTCAGGCATGGCTAAACAAGATTAAGCAAGGTTAAAGCAGACCAGAATGCGAGTTATCAGAGGGAAAAAGAGGACAAAGGTCACAAGGGGGGACAGGTGCCACAGGCAGCTTGGGGTATAAGTGTCCTACCTGGACATTAATCAAGATCTCGTTTTGGTGATCTGGATCTCATTTTCATTTCATGATAATCGTGCTCACGGGTCAGATTGAAAACAACGTGAAATCACCATCTGAATCAAGATGTACAAGGACCAAATTCACAATCGCTAACACCAAAGTCAGATCCTTCACAACCAAATTCAAAATATCAAAACCAAAACGAGAATCATGATCACCGACCTTGTTTTCACACGGTTTGATCTGGTTTTCATTTTCGTGATCTCGTTTTGATTTGCATGATCTCATTTTGGTTTTTGTGATCTCGTTCTCGCTTCTTGTGATCTTGTTCTTGATCTGGACAATTATGGTTCTGTTATCGCTGGACTTGGTTTCACCACACATTATTTAAGTCTTGCACGGCTGGCCACTCTCGCTCACCAATGATAATTCATCCTAACAACGATCACCAACCTCGAGCCATGTCATCACCTCTGGTCGCAAATCTGGTCGCAAACCTTTGTCTTAGTCTCTCATCGCCGCTCAACAGTCATGGCCAACGAGGAGCCCGTCCTTATACCTCTGCGCCTGGAAACTATCTGCATTGCCTTCATGCAACTCGGGGACCATGTCAACGCTGCTCTGCGCACACAAATTGGAGATAGACTGCGTATTCAGGGGCAGAACGGTGGTGTCCTGCGGATGCTCAAGGCTATCCAACAGGTATGGCTGATCTCCTATATTTTGGTTTCCCTCAGGCTTGCTTAACTGAGACAGCATTCCGATGTCATACCGCTGGCAGAGTGTCAAGTCATGGAGACCAGCATCGACTCCATGATTCAGGAACTGGCCACTGCCGCAGTTCAATCTGAGGACCTGCCTTCTACATTGGCTATCTCCATTGCTCATCAAGAGCGCACTGGATGACCTGGCCATCCTCGAACTGAACTTGACTACAACTTTCTGTCTTTGGGTCTCGACCATCGGAGTCCCACTGGGCTTGCCCCAGTTGCTGGTTTATTCTCCTGCATCATCCGTTGTCGGGCTCTCGGGCTCTCGAATATGGTTTGGTCGAGCCAGCGGCCCCCGTTTATACTGAAAGCATTGACAAGGGCACCAGAGAGGTTGTTCGGACCTATACCTCTTCAACGTCCGGTCCCGTCTCTTCCATTATGGATCATGATCTCGATGAGCTAATGCATCACATTGTCAAGATATTCCCCAATCGAGCCGCCACCATTCTGGCGCTGTTTCTGGAAGAAGTCTTCCAACCTGGAACCCCTCATCGTGTTCACGGAGACCATGGTACCGAAAATGTCCGAGTTGCCGAGTGGATGGAGACGTTGTATGGTCCAGAACATGGAGCGTATATCTGGGGTCGGTGAGTCTCATTTATTCCTGTTGCCCCCCGGCCTCCTTCCCAACGCCTGCCTCCTCAGGTCTGTTCCCAATTCGAGGATCGAGCGCTTTTGGGCTGCGGCCCGACGTGAATACATGAGGTCTCGAACAATTGAAGTCTAAAGTATGCTTACCTCTCCCAAAGTCAACTCTGAAGACAAGCTCAGCGGGCCGTTAAATGCCTCGGCAAAAGCACTATATTCCTGAGAGTCCCGGAACGGGGTGGGACATCCAAACACGACCTGTCGCATGAAGTTGAGGCTGTACGAGAAGAACATGTCATCAGAGAGTGATGAAATGTCTTCAGGCTGGGGGGAAAATAAGTATATGCAATGGAAAGTCGGATGAGAAATGGTCCTGGTCCTCACCATTAGGTTGAAGTATTGGATTGTTAGTCCTTGGACTTTCACATCGTTTTTCTTTGCACGAAAGTCCGCTTGAGACAGCCAATGGTTCAGCACTTCAACTCTCTTCGGTGCATACAGTTCAACGAGTGGGAAGTCGTGTATAACATCGGAATCTCGTGCGGGTGCAAGGAGTGCATAGGCTAAGATCAAGGAGAGGGAAGGAGGGAGCACTTCTTAGAGGATCACATAGAGCTGGCAGGCATATCATTAGGCCTTGAGCCGACGGAGGTGCTCAAAGCTGGGTATGATGCCTGGCGGGGCCAGGTTGAGGACAAGGTCGCTGTCATGATCCTTCCAGACCGTCCAATCCGCAAAGACTGTACTCATGAGCTCAGCCATGATGGTCCTGCCAACACCCTCCCCGATAGACCCCCCACTGATTCATGCCAATGTCAGAAGATCATTTGGGGCTTGAGGTGTAGCGCACCTTTTCCAAGATCCATCTTTGGCAAATAGCCCAAACTGCCCCAACAGCTCAACAATCACCTTGTTGGTCTCGTTCTCAGGCACGTAGGGGGGCCACCAAAGAAGCTCTCGAAATGCTGTAGGAAGGCGTGGACAGCATCATTGACAGTGGGTGCTGTGACCGCAAGTGTGTCTGACTGAGGTTGGTCCTCATGTCTATAATCCAGGACATTAAAGAGCCATATACAACAGGCACCACCCACGTCCAGCCTGTTACAGTATATGAAGCAGTGAGGTAAGGGATGACTGTGCACATACTGGCGGAGGGCTGGCAGTCAATCAATCGGGTTCAAGTGACGTCGCATTGATGGAGGTGGCTGCATAAGTACACGTGAAAAAAAAAAGTATAATATTTTATTGTGCCACATACGGTAAGACTGAGGGAGCGCGGGTGAATGCCTGCCATTGGCGGTGGGGGCTGCCACAGAGTTGCATGAGAATGACGTCAAAGCAAAGGATCTTTCTTACCAGTGGACGGCTAGGACGGGATGGACCAGCTCCAGGAGTAGAAGACGACCCCGACACTGCATCGGCGATAGAACGTGCGACTGCTTGTTGGACCTGATCCTCCTCTTGGTCTGACTATGAGCAAATGTCAACAGCGGAATAGTGGGACAAGGTAAAGCTCACATTAATTGCACCATCGAGGATGAAGAGCTCGGAGTGGCCAGACGCAAGGGTTGCGGTCATGTTGCTGGGCATGTCACCGGATGGGCAAGTGGGAAGACACCGGAAAAATTCATCGTTGAGATCCCCAAGAGCATGCTGGAGATGAAGAGGGAAACACTGGTGAGTGATGATGGGTGACTGAATGCTTGAAACCTGAATAAGTTGAGCAAGGGAAACCCACACGGAGAATAGTTCCCTTACTGATGAAGTAAAAGGCGCCGCCAGGATTCACGGTATCAGAGAGCGAAGACCACACTGTCTTGACTTTAAGAGCTGAGATCTTGAAGTCGTACCAGGCGATGGGAGCACTGGAGAGTTTGCATCGGAAACCAGGCCTAGGCTTGATGCCGACTGCAAGAGCTGTCCACAGGTAGTCCAAGAGGTGCAACACGTGCCAGGTATTGAGGCCAGCGGAGTCGGTAGCCGCTGGCATGGGTCGGTCTGGAGCCGAGGCAGGGCACTGCTCTGAGAGAGAGAGGTGGTGGTCAGCGAGGTACTTCATCAAGGCGGTATGGAGCTCAGAATAAAAGTCCAGTTCCTTGTCCTCAGTTCCATCAGGCGCCAGCAGCACTCTGAATCTGAGAATAAGGTTGAGCCGGGCTAAGGTGGTGATGACCGCTGCATCCTCATTGCCATAGAGTTGGGGGTCAATCGGGTAAAGCTCTGGACACTCCAGCTCAGCAAATTGAGCCGACATCTACAAGGGGGTTGAGTGTTGGCTGCAGTGCAGAAGGAAAAACATACCGCAGAGGGCCATATCACAAATGCCAGCTCTTGCTGGACAGCCGTATTGTCAGGTCGGGATGAGGAACCAAGCCGGCGACTATTTGGGTATGGGTGGTGGGGAGCGCGAGGGATCGAGGAGCCGGTTGCTGGCCCGAATGGTCAGTTGTGAACAGCGGTATTTCTGCGATGCTGATCTGCAGTGAGCCCGGTGGGAACAAGTTGGCCCCAGGCCTGCCCCAGGTTCGTGCGGGAGGGTACCATAGCCATTCTGGTGAGAGTTGAGAGTCGTAAAGAATGTTTGCAAGCAAACATTTGACTCACGCTGAGGGGGGCTGGGGAACTGGAATCCGAGGGGTCATGAGATCATTGTGTGCCATGTATGCCTGGCCGCATCCAGAATGGCCACAACCGGTACATCCAGGAATATCGTGAAGGACCAGGGGCTGGACATAATCTCAGCGACACATCTGGCTTAAAAGTCGGGAGGGACTTACTAAAAGGAAGCTTGGACATCCTGTGAGAGGGCAGCCACCACGTGGAGGCAGAGTGACATTCTGAAGCGGTGTATGGTCCGTGTCAGTGTGCCCGCAGTAGCAAGGGCCATTGTAGCGCTAGACACTTGTATGAGACTCATGGTGGGTACTGGAATGCTGCATACCATATACACAACACAGTCGCCAGGTGGACACTGTCCACAAGGGCCGCCACTGTCAGAGCTCATTGAGGGGGAAAGACAAGAGACAACGAGTTGGCGATTGATCGATCAGCACGGTGGGTGCAATAATCTGTCCTTGGTGATCATTGGAAATTTGAAGGGAGGAGCAGATTAAAAACAAAGATTCAGCGAGAACAAAGCTTGCAAGAATGACCAAACGAGACACAGGTCAGCCAAAACGAAATTGAGACACACCAAAGTCATTTGCACTAAGAGGCAAACCGAGAGATGAGCAGACGAAAACGAGAAGCCTCAGACAAGATTCAAATTCAGAAAATTGTTGGCAACGAGATTTGGATTTGAAAATTCAGATTTGATTTTGAGTTTGAGATTTTCATTTTGATGGGAGGTCATTTCGTTTTGATCAACAAAGATTCTCGCTTCGTTGAGCCTAATCTGGGTATGGGTCGGGGAAAGATTATGATTTGGCCAAGAAAGAGTGAGGGTGAGAAGAGGAGGTTTGGCAAGGAGAATCAGGCTGTTTTCGCTCGTGATCATCGTGATTCATCATGATCACGACCCAAAATGAGACGCAGATCAATCACACAAACCAAATTCTGATGATCCAAATCGAGTTTATTTTTGTCCAAAGAGGACACCCATATGGGGAGCACAAACAATGTGTGAGGGGGGAAGATGCCACAGGCAGCTGGAGCAACACAATGCTCATTTTGAACAAACCAAAATGAAGCCACAGGCAGCAGAAAACACTACACAGCGCGGGGAACAGTTGCCATACATGAAATGTGACACTGATGTGAATCATGCGCACGGACCATTGCGGAGTTTGAATGACTTATACCTTTTGCCACCAGACCAACACACATTCAACACTGGTCCCCATTGCTCAGCATGGGGAGTGATCTGGATCTCCAATACAGTCTCTGATTTAGTTTAATAATAAAAAACCCCTGAGCTCTCCCATGCTCCTGCTCCACTTATAGTACTACTCCGGTCTGCAATACATGCCACACAACCTGGATGATGGTCAAGCTTTTTCGAGTGTATTTGTGTTCTTCTTTCTGCATAGATACTATTATGGAAGTACTGTATGTCCCTGTAGTGAAGCAATGCCCAACGGACCGTGACATTCCCGTTGCCTTTTTTTGAGGCAACGGCCATTGTCGTGACCATGACTGTTGCTTGAAAAGGCAACGAGCAGTGGCCCAGTGCTTGTGGCCAAGTCGTGAATGTCACGGCTTGCATCCCAAACTGATAGTCCTTCCTTTTGTATTGTGGCGACATGATGGAGACCTGGGAATAGGAACAAGTCGATGTTTTTTTTGGCTTGTTAGGTCCAGGAATGAATCCCCCAGGCAGGACGAATTTTTTCTGGTAGCGAATTTCGGCCGAGAGATCTGCGAGAACCCAGATATAAATCCAGCAGTCCGACTGCTTGTGGAGGTAGAGCTGCACACCATCAATAGACCACATAAGAACCATATCTTCTTCTTTTATCTTCCCCACTCGCACGGCGTTGAGATAATCTTTACTGGAGTAGATGTCGTCCCAGACATCTGGGAAATCCTTTTGACAGTCAGTTAGATCTTTCAGAATCTCTCGAGTATGAGTCACGCGGTGTCTCATTGCTTCCGCTCCCTCTTTAGATGCCCACATCGCCTGTAGCTGCGGACCCAGTAGAATGGTGTGGAACTGCCAGCGCGAAACCTTGGTTTGGCCTCTGCTATGTTCCAAAACGGGGTCATAACGCGATTCTCCGCACTTTGGGCAAGTCTTGAGTTCTGTGTAGGGGCCAGTGAATGCGACACACGACTTATGACACATGTCATTCAGAATGGAGGTAATCGTAAGAGAGCATTTCGCTCTCGGGGAAACAACGTGAGATGTTCTCTCGAGACTCAGTGTAGGTGGCTTCAGATTATGTGGTGCTGGAGAGGAACTGGTCAAGGGAAAGATGAAGATATTGGTCCCTGATGTCGATGTGGGTTGCTGCATGGGGTTACGAAGACGATGGATTGCATCTGCATCTAGGTCGCCATTCTCCAGAGTTGCAGCTCGCAGAGCGAGGATGAACTCCTTGGCGGTCTGGAGCTCCTCGACGCTAAGCTCACGGTCGAGGGGATCGTCCTCAACATGCTCTTCTGGTTCTTGTGGCTCAGGATCAGGAGTATCCTCTCGGGTGCCACCAATAGGCCTAGCATCATCAGCCAGACTTCCACGCTCAGGACGTGAGTCGTCTTCACCAGCACCGTTATCTCTCTAGTAATTGTCATAAGTTGAGTACAATATCCAGGTAGTCAGAACCTACCTCTATATGCAGGCAATTCTGGTCCATTTCAGGCTCATTACGAACAGGCGGCTCTTCACGCTGCAGATCTCGGGACAGAGAAGGGAGATCTGGGCGATGATGCATGGGCTCAGGGGTCTCTTGCCATTGATCAAGATCAGAAAATCCGTGAAATTCATCACTGGAAGGCTTGGATGGTGCAGGGCTCGATAATTTGCGCTGTTTCCGGGGTTTCTGGGTCCGTGCTCTGTTATTATGGGACTGTGTACCCAAATGATTCGTGCTCGGAGTTGGATCAGCTGGAAGACACGAGTTATGCTCTGCAAGAGTGCGGGAAGGTTTGTGATGGGATTGGCGGTGCGAATGGTATGTCGAAGAAGAAACTTGCTGGCGAAGTCCGCCACAAAACTCAGTGCAGTCACAATAATAAAGCCGAGAAGGTTTCGATACATTCTGGCTTTGCTCCATATTATTATGCTTATATCGTGCGCCTCAAAACCGTTTGGAAACGAGATACGGCAAGAATGCTAAGTTAGTGCGAGCCAAAAGTAGCAAGCACGCAGAAAAACACAATGACTGTGGTCGATGGCACGGTTTCGCATCCTTCTGATGTCCATAATTGACGGTTGATCCGATTTTGATTAGATTTCGTTCTATTAGCTAATATTTATTCACTCTGTCTCATTCCCGTTCGATCCGTTAATACGGACTTCTCACTGGGGGTGAAGTTGTATCGCCCCACGCTGTGTCAGTGATTGCACATCAATTGAATATAATACATACCGCGAGACACCCTGTGTGTCGTCTCCCTCCTCCATCCTCGCGCTCATTTAGATATGCTAGATGGAGTTGTTTGGCACACTCATCAGAGTCAAACAGTTTGGCACCAAGGGATTTGGACTCCGGATGTCATCGCGGTGGGCCAAAATCGGTGGAGAATTAGGGGTAAAAAGTTGGATTTTTTTTTCCCCACCTCATCTAAAACACATTTCTGAAGAGATCTGAAGGTTTTTCCAAAAAACTCGATTAAGGTGCTCCAAACCCATCCCCTTTGAGGTCATGTCTCGGAATCTTCCAGCAGGTACCTCTTGAACATTCCTCATCCTTAAACTTCATGCAGAACAAGGAATGTTACTGTACTTGTGCTTCTTGTGCTGAATTTGGTTGTTCCCTTGTTTTCTCCCCCAGATTTGATCGTAATTGTGAGCCTCAATCCTGGCGCCTGCCAAGGCTGCCGCCGGCAAAAAAACCCGTGATACTTGGGCAAAACTTGAAGATACAAAAAATGAATCTGGATCTGATTCATCTGAACCATAATGAGTGGTTTTCCTTGGCCTGTGAAGTCAACTGCAGAACTTTCACTGCGGGTGGAGGATCGCCAACAGGCTAGTCAAGCAAGGCCCAGAAGAAGTGCCGAATAAGCCACCCCATTCTATTTGTGGTGCTTCTTTGCGAACACAATAGTAGAATAGGATGAAGATGAGCGCTGGGTGTCTCGCTCAGGGAGGTGATTGTGAGAAACACACTACCATTGGTACAAGGCTGGCACTTGTACCAATTTTAGTGTGTTTCTCAAAACAGTGCAATCCCTATAAAAGGCCGCACCTTGTCGTTCGGTGGTGAAACACTGTCTGTGACTTGAAATACCTTCTCATTATTGATGTCTTCCTCTCGTACTCTCAAGGCACTGACAATGGTGAAGTCCGCTGCCATTGCACAGCGGTCAAAGTGTAACACCGCGTTGTCGACTTCACGTGATTCACCACACAACCCCTTCCTCATCTCCTCATCGGGCTCCTGTGAAGAGGTTGCTGTGAAGGAGTGCGACATCGTGCCCAGCTTTCAGGAAGAGAAACCAACCATGCTCGTCGTATTGTGTGTGTCCCTCATCGGCTCTGCATTTGGCTACTGATGTTCATGATCGTAGCCGAGGCATTCGTTACAGCATGCCAAATCCATATTATAATATGCCCTCCGCTATAAACCCAAACTCCCTATTACCAGTCGAGCATCCTGATTATGAGTGGGATGAATGTGTTGTCCCACGTAGGTTGCTATTCGGAGTTGCGTGGGGCCGTGGAATCGCAGAAGCCGAACAGCCTGGGACGAGTGCAGATAGGGTGCCAGTTAGATGAAGAAGATACATAACAGAGCAAGTTTGATGTTGCTCTATGGATCCACTCCTTTTTCGTTCTGTACATTTTTCAAGTGTCATTTGTATTGTCACCTTGTTTGTGTACTTCTCTGAGTTGTATCTTTCTGAATATATTATGAAATTGTTCTTACCTTGTAGCAGTGGCAAGACCCCGACCATTGATTGACCAAGGTCCGAGCCGGGGAACACACCACATGTTACACTGGACCGATGTTGATCGAAGTCATGGATTGATTTGCGTCCAATTACAGATAGCGTGGGAAATCAGAGAAAGTTATGAATGTATTTATGCTGACTTGCCTCACAAAAATTAATGCTCACGGTGGCTTGCACCGCAGATGGAAAATTAACCAGGTCCGAGGACGCACGGAGCATGTTGGGAATGGGATGGCGAGCTCATTCCAAATGTCTCGTCCCTAGGTTTGAGCTCAGGAATTGTGTCACCTTCACTCGCCTTGAATCTGGGCCCTTGAAATACATATTAATTGAGACACTCTTCAATTTAAAGCCCGTGTCGTGAGATATCGGATGAAGGGTCGACGTGAGCGGTCCCAGACAGAAAGAGGCCGCCTAAAAGGATGGGGAGCGTGGTCTCAGTAAAACGGTGTCTGCGAAAGGAACAAAATGGAGGCATCCGGACAATTTGACATGGATCCTGAAATCGGTGAAGCTCGCAAGTTTTGGCATTCCACAGGCCCAAGAGAATAATTGAGATCCGTTAGAGATGGACAGGCAGAGGGGCATACTTGAAGCACCAGTTGACTTCCAGAGGGGCATGTACGAATGAAAAGCAGCAGAGTGACAGTACTATGGTGCTAACAACTTAGTTACTGCTACTTTTGCACAGCTGATTGTTCTTGCGCACCATTCATCAGCCTTTTGACATTTCCCTGGTGACCTTGTTGACCTTTTTTGGCCTTGTGACCTTGTCGACAAGTTCACAAGGCCAAAGGTCAGAAAACACTCGCATGAGTAGGCAGGTACTCCCCAATGCACTGAGTGATTCCTTTTCTTCTTCTTTTCTTCTGGCCTAGTGTTGGCAAAGTTCAGTTCGGTTCAGGGAAGGGCTGAACCTTGAACCTGAACTCGCATTCAGGTTCGGTTCGGTGTTCGAACACGTTCAAACTTGAGGAATTTTCCCAGGGTCAAAACCACCTCTCTAGCTCCGTAAAAAAAATTAGAAAAGGTTCATTCTATTAGAAATTCTATACTAAAGCAAGGATAGACACATTCGAGAACAACAGGGCAGTTATCTGGGCAAATTCCTGCTCAACATCGGTTGAATACATCACGTGAGGACCTACCATTTCGCATCATCGAGGGTCAAAGAATCACGAAGGCCCCTTGAAATCACTTGTGGAACAAAATAGAAGGTAAGTAAATATTTCTGTGGTAATAGAGCATATTTGCAACGGTGGCCGTTTTTCTGTCATCACCCGCAGTTTTTAAGCGAAATAATTGATTGATGTGACTTTGATGTGATTTTTGACAGTGACTCAACGCGTCGCTCTTCCTCTCGTGCCCTCGCTCATGGACCAGTTCCCCTACCACTCCAGCCCACGTGCCAGGATGCGTACGGCTTCAATTGGCCAATTCCAGCTACTCCCATAACTCCAGCCACTCAACAGCAGCCTCTGGCTCGGTATGCGGATTATGCGGATTACGCGCAATATCCGACCACTGTACACTTTAACCAGGTCAATTTTAATCCTCCGACCGTGGAGCCTCCTCGGACTCCCTTTACTACTTTCCCTGTGCAATCGGCCAACGTTCCCGTCACCAAAAAGAAGGAGAAGAAGCTGCATACCAGCATGTACATGGCACATGAGCTGTTTGGCATCCTGCAAACAGCAATCGATGTCCAGCTCTACACGGCGAAGCACGGCAAAAAGGGCGTGAAGGACAAGGAGTTTGGGACTGCTGTACGCAAGCACCACATCCAGGGCAGCGACGCTGTCCTCAAGACACGTGTGGCTGAGCTTCTGGTTGTCCATGAGGTGCGTGTGCTATAATATCGTCGGAAGCACGATAACTTATCCTCGTCAGGCTCCTGAGGGAGCTCCGGATGCAATTGTCAAGGCCATCTCCGGGTCTACACTCGCACCTCTCAATCTCCTCATGGCACAGAAGCGTCTGTATGAGGACAAAACAGACGCAGAGAAGGACAAGTTGAAAAACCTGGGTTTCAACTTGTTTTATATTTGCTGCAGCAGCTCTGAACTTCGACCAGAAAGCAGAAGACGACAAAATAGGAGGCGAGGCCATCCGCAACGCCTCATTGAACAGGTCACGCTGTGCGATGGTGGTGGCCCTAAACGACGACAGCGACGATGAGGTGGTGGTTCTTGCCCACTCTGCAAAGGCATCGGCGGCTGCCTCACCCCTCCGCCACATCCCTTCGACCCTGTCGGTACAGCTCCGCACCCTTCCAGTGCACCTAAGCAACTGGTCCTCCAGCATCTATCCTTGGCCCCGTATACGACAGCGGCAATGATTCCGACATCGAAATCACGGGCCACCAGCTGCCCACTGGTGAAGTTGTCACTGAGCCCGGAAAGATCAAGGCGGAGCCCGTGCCTTCGACTATTCCCGGTGCTAAGAAGGTTAAGTGCATCACTACGGCTACAACCCCACTCCCCAGCATCCCTCGCACCGACCACAAGGCACCCTCCAAGAAACGCACAAAGGACGATGATTCTGATGCCGAGAACACGCCTTTGGCTCGAAAGACGAAGTGTGTTCGTCGGGATGCTTCATTTGACCAGAAGGAATTTTTGATGGAGGAGCGCGAGAGGCGGGACAAGTTTGATAACAAGCTGCTCCGGGAGGTGCACCAGGGCAATGCAGAGTTCCGCAAAGCCGCCGACAACACTTGTTTGTTCCAGACCGAGTTCTTAGGCTTTCTCCGCAACGTATTTCCTGCCAATAACTGACCAGATTACTTTACAAAGTCCAAAGCCTTCTTTCACCAATTACAATATCTTCCTCATATATACTTTGTCCAGTTCTAGCTATGATACATCAATTTATTCAGTGTTACTTGTGCAAATATTCTTCTAGCTCCGGTGGTGGACAGTCAAAGTACTGCGCAACCTGGTTGGGGCGAAGGCAGTTTAGACAATTCGTTAAAGGGACACCAACACGATAATACCGCCCAACCAGTGATGAGTACAATCGCATCTTCCAGCCCGCATTCAGGAAAGGCCAGAGATTAGCAACAATGCCAAAGCCATGTTCAACTTCAATTCGAACAGCAGACATCTGTGAATTCCATGCCTGCTCATCCTCAGTACGCTGCCCAGCACCCGAAAAGGGGCCCATAATATGAGGGCCAACACCATAGGCTGGGTCACCAAAAATCTGGAAGTATCTGTCTTCAATGGGAGTGTTGTCGTCGACATCTTCCTGCTGTGCAAACAGCACGAGACGGTTGAGCAACCCGCTCTCAGAGAGCAAGAAGTTGTCATTCCGCCGCCCCTCCATCGGTCCGAACAAATGGCCAATTATGCTGTTGGGGAGCATGAGAGCCTGGAATTTGAGTGAATGGAATTTCTTGTGGCCGTTGTAGGCCTGGTGTTGAAACCACATCGGGTGACAAATCCGATGGATGGTACAGTCAATGAATGCGAAGATAGAAGTGAGGGCTGCCCCACGACGGTGGATCGCTTCTGCATAGATTTTTAAATTGTCCAGATGTAGCAGATGCTGGTCATCACAACCGAGTAGGTGTTCCCAATGCAGGTCAATGAACTTGACCAGCTCGTTAACACACTCCGAGATGGCAGATTGTGAACGATCATAAACCATCGAGAGAGCATACATCTCTCCAGCTGTACGAAATCGAGCACACAGAAGGCAGAGAGCTTCTAGTGCAGGGAAGGTATATCTGCTCGCTGTTTTAAAAGCATCTGGAATCTCCAGCACTATGATGAGATCCAATAACTCTGTTGCTGACATCCTGAATATTATGTCAATGAAAGAAGTAAGAGTTTGGAGTATACAATCCACCTAAACCGCCACAAGCAGTCCCTGCGGTTTGGGGTTCGAACATGTTCGGAAAAAATGCCTCCATCCCGAACACCGAACCGAACTTTCGGTTCAGGTTCAGAAATTTGCTGAACCTTGAACCTGAACCTCGCGTTCAGTTCAGTTCGGTTCAGGTTCGAACCGATTTCTGAACCGAACTTTGCCAACACTATTCTGGCCTTGTCGAAATTATGGCTCCACTTGTGGCCTTGTGTGACGGAGAGCAGTCGGCTATCAGTCGGCGGCTAGTTCCGGCACAAGGTTCAACGGTTGAGATTTGGCGGGAGGTAGAATCGAACGGAAATAAGTGGTGTAACAGTAAGATTGACCCAAAGAACTAGCTACGACATCATGGGTTTATATACTAGGGTGGTTAGGGGTCATATCAAGGAACAAGAAATGTAATGGAGTAGGTAAAACAGTGGATCATCGGTCCACTGAATAAGATAATACAGTAGAGGAAAGGGGAAGTGAATAGGATTAGGAATAAGGAATAAGTGCGGGAGCGCACCATTACACCTTGTGGCCTTGCCGTCACTTTGGCCATTACCCAAGTTAGCTTAGCGGGTACTTTTGCTTAACTTGACTTGACAATTTAACTTGGCCTGCCAAAAGTAAAGTAAAGTAAAATTTGTAAGGGCAAGTTAATTTGTACAAATAACTTTGTTAACCACCAGCACTGGGGATCGAGATATCAGTGGACTGGTCACCCACTTGACAGTACTGAGCAGTGCAGTGTACTCTCCCTATCACGTCTTTGCGTTGCACTTGGTTGATCTTGTAGTCAGAGGGATGGATTAGCTGAGGAAATCCTTTTTATTTTACCATCCTTGGACATGAACATATTATCATTTATTTCTTACCACTTTCTAGTACTAGGATGTGTGGGCTCGGTGTGAGAGTATGCACACAGCTGTCCCATCATGTAATGTCTTGGTGACAGATAGGGGATTCCCTCTTGACTCTTACCCCCATCTTTGCACGAGCCTACTAAATTCCCCGAGCACCCGAGCAGTCAATTCAGAGCACCCTTAAGCTGAGTATTCCTTATTATTCTTCCCGAGATCATTTCACAACTGTTTTAGTTTTATTGATATTTCTTAGTATTTATTTCTTACTGCTGTAGTTGTGATCCCTGTATGACTTTGATGCAACTTGGTCCATACCCAGACCACCCTTTACTTCTTCACTGACCAACCACCAACCATTTGAACTGGGAGTTTGGGTTTGTTTGTAACTCAATGTTGGCATTGACCGGGTCAAACAAAATTTGACCCCGAGTCAAGAGTTTGACCTTTTGTCCAACAAATGGTCAAACCTTTTGACACCATTTTCTGTCTTTGGCTGATCCTGCTTAAGGCTCGTCACGAGTGCGGGTCACCTGCGAGTCACCGCGGGTTGACCCATGGAAATACTTGTGGGTTCGGGTACCTGCAGCCACGGGTCAGTCACGGATCCGGGTAGTGATTTTTGAAAAAAGGTTATACTCACAAGTTTTAAAAATGCATTAAAACTTGTACTTTCAGCTGAAAAGTAGCAAAAGATGAAAAATACCCGTGAGTCAATCCGTGGGAAACCCGCGACTCACGAGTCAAGTACTTGTGTACATGGGTCGGCCACAGATCCGAGTAGGGCTCTGGATGATGCAGGTACCTGCAGCCAGGGATCCGGGTCACCCGTGAGTTAACTCGTGATGAGCCTTAATCCTGCTGGATTTTTGAAGGGCATGGGCATCCACTGGTCATATTTTGTCTTCACAAATGTCTTCCGGTCCACTTTTGGGCTGACGGTTGTGTTTTGGTTGGGCGACGGCCTGATGGTATTCGGGGTACACTGGTGTTTCCAGCCATTTTTTGAAATTACTAGCCAGGGCCAGTGAAATGGGTTCTAAACTAGTCAGACCAATAGTTTAGGGTCTAGGATAGCTTGCTGGCAACATAACTACCCTTGTCGAACTGGAACAAAGGAAATTTACGAATTTGGCAGGGTCAAACAACAGGGTCAAAGTCGGTCAAACACGGTCAACCTGCGGTCAAGGTCAAATTCATCAAACACTTTTGACCTTTGACCTGGCCATGCCAACACTGTGTTTGTACTACAAGATATGTTGTGATAGTCATGTGATGGGTGAGCTGTATCTCGGCAATATCCGAAAATCATAATACTTGCAACCATGGCATCGTATGTACCTCCAGCCATGAGGCTTCCTTGTTCACAGATTTTATTTCATTTATTTTCCTGTTTATAAACCAGCACCCAAAAACCGGGTTCTAGCTCTCAAGGTGATTTTTCCGCTGTGCACACGATAAGTATGGCCTGAAATGCCCCTTCAGATTTTTTTTGTTGCAGCGAGAGACTCGGAATCCAAGACTACCCTGCATTCTTGGAGATATCAGTGACAACCATGACTTTGATGCAGTCCAATGTGCCCTGGAAGGGGTCTACAAAGTTATTTCAAAGGGTGATTTGTCTTTTGTCTCTCTTGATTGCAACAGCTCACCATAAGGTCCCTCGGAGCCCAGCATATCAGTGCAAAAGTTGCCCAGGTTTACCCAGCTGACATGATTAAAAACCAGCCATCTTGCCAGAACCATTTAAAAACCGGTTTATAAACAGGTGTTTCTAAACATGCCAGAGTTATAAACAGTGCCCTACATTGGGGGGTTTTGGTAAGGGTATCTTACATACAGCACCTGGGTGCCTGAAATGAAAGTCCACATGTATTTTCTGTCCATAACAGGATGTTCAACATCAGTTGCACAACACTTAAAATCACTTTAAACTTCACCCAACACACAAATATCATCGACAGAACTTGATATTCACTGGATTACACTTAAAAACTGTGGCAGTTGACAGTACTACTGATTATCTCTGTACATTTAGTGAAGCCCAGTGACTAGAGTCTATTTCAACTTCAGAAACATGTTTACTGTGCCATGGGAGCATATAAGTAGAAACCCTTCATGCCCCTACCAAGGGTAAGGTTTTTTGGAGGGTCAGGAATCTCCCACCCTACCCCTACCCTGACAGAAATGTTCCCACGGTTCCACCATCAAACTGCCAACCTGACTTTTTTTAGCCAGTAAACAAATCAAATATAAACCGAGGGGTACATTTGAGGATCGACTCGACTTGAATTCAGTAATCAGGATGTGTACTGTGGAAGCCTCGCTAATATTTGGTATTCCATCAAAAACATTCCTTATTTGGACTTGAAGGTGAGGTGATTCCAATTTAAGCGAATGATATCCATATTTCAGGAAGGTCCATACACACTGGATAGAGTGCCATAACACTCCAAAACACCTCGACTTGTAAAATGGTTTTGGAGTGTGCAGGATGTCTGTCTAGATGCAGAATGAATTTGGGTCAGAAGAATGGCTTGTGCGCTGGAAAGTAATTGGCAATCTTTCATTCACTGCTCAGCTTTGGTGTGAACAAAATGGCTTGGGCTTAGAAATCACAGCATGGGTTTGGACACAATGGCTTGGGCATCAACCAAGCGGCTTGCAAATCATTCAAAGATGATGCATTCTCAACATGAAGCATACAAACACAGATTGGGTGTGTCCTCGCCTCAATGGGAGAACCAGTAAAAACTAGGAAGCCCATATGCAAGTGCACTCCGAGTGGATATCTGGACTCATGAATTATAGGTCTTTGCAGAACTTAGGGCTCAGATGTTGTTTTTTATTTTTATTTTTATTTTTATTTTTATTTCATTTTGGGTGTTTTGTGATCGTTTTGTGTAGACCGTGTGTTCTGGCCTCAGTTCGGGTCAGATTACCTCGAGACATGGCCCATTCGATTCACCTACAAAACATTCAGTGCGGTCTCCTCAGACGTTGCCAACTGTGCAAGCTCAGCAAAGCTGAGTGATGCTCAGTCTTGGAGCAGAAGTATAGTTAAGGACATGTAAATTGAGGGTAGTAGACACTGTTTAAACATTCATCCATGCCTTACATTGGACATCCAGGAAAGGTTTGCTGCAAGTCTGGATATGGCCTGCTGAGTTTGAATTTGATCAAACTTTGTTGTGACAGATCGCTCCTTCAGACTGCTGTCTCTTGTCTCCAGGGAACAGATGCAGCTGGGATCACATGTCAGAAATTGTTGTCCACTTTTGCAGCAGAACATAATATCTCAGTGCAGGAGATATACCATATCATCCGAGGCTGTGACCTTATTTACAGATCTTGCCCTGAACCTCAAAATCTCTGTGTTGATCCACATTCATGATCAGGAATGCTCAACTTTACAATCAAACTGTTGAGTGCCATGAAGTTCCTGAGGGCTACGAGATGCGAACAGGACATGCAGAACTTGAAAATATTTCCTTGCTTACTTTCGCCACCAACTGGAACTGGGTAGTGACATGCCTGTCGACCGTCCAAGCGTGAGCTACACCAAAACAGAAGGTGAGCGTTGCCAGAAGGAAGATAGGTGATAAAGTGTCGCAAGTGTTTCAGGAAATCACAGTTCTGAGACTGGAAATTGCGCGGGGCTGACTATTTGGGAGGCTGACAAAACAAGGCAAGGCATGGTGGTGACGATGAAGACTGTGGACAGAGATGGAGATGAGGTGTAGGCAGAGATATAGGCATAGGCGATAGAGACGAAGATGACGACAGCGAGGGCGAGAGAAGCAGAAGCAGAGACTTAGTGGGTGACTCAAGCAGGTGGGCAAAAGTGTTTTTATTGGAGAAAGGCTTCAGTATTTATACAAAAGAGTAGCGGAGTAAGCAAGACATCAAATGGAAAAAGAACTCAATAGAAAATGAGACTGAGACTGCAGATAGCATATGACACAGTGATAGTACATAGACTTGAAGCGGGAGAATCAGGGTGTGGAATGGACAGGGACACTGGGGCCTGGAACTGAATAGGCGTCAGGGGCATCGGGTATGGTGTACTTCTTGCGGTTGGGCCATGTGCGAGGCGTAAGGCTGCAGTGTGTTTGGTCTGAGATGGGGGAAGCAGGGAATGAGACAGAGAAGTAAAGTTGTAATGGTTTTTTTAGTCATGTGGGTTCGCTCAAAGCAGACCACGGATTTTTCTCTACCAGGTTTTGGGACAGGCTGTTGCCTCCTGAGCAAGCTGAATTTGACGACACTCTGCATCTGCTTCTGACAAAGGATGGTGTCAAGGCTTACAACACTAAGCACCTCAGCCAACTCGGAAAGCCTGTTGTCCAGTGCATGGCAAAAGACAATGGCACTGAAGCTCAAAAAGGGTCAGATGAGGATGCAGAAGGCTGCCAGAAGGAGGTTCTTTTGGTTGAAGGTGCGAAGGTCATGATAACTAGGAATGTCTGGATGTCAAAGGGTGAGCCAAATATTTTCAGCCAAAATTCAATCCTAATTTCCACCATTCAAGGCTTAGTTTATGGCTGTCAAGGAATTGTCAAGAAGATTTGGTACCATACTAGATCTAATCCTCGGACCAACCTTCCTATTGTCATATTGGTGAAGTGCGATGAATATGTTGAAGTGGGTTTTGGTAGTGTTTGGTTCAGACGGGTCCGCCTTCCTTATTTGTACTCTGTCACATATTTAGTCATGTTGTGACAATGTGACAGGGCTTTTTGCCTTCCATCTGGTGCTGTTTCCGCCTTTTCGGCTTCCATCTGGTGATCTCATTGCAACAGAATATTCTGGTATGCATTCAGACTTCCCTCTGCTTTCTGTGGTTCGATTTGTCTTTGAGATAGGTCTAGCTATTCGACAGTGGGAAGGGATCAATCTGTCTTGGGTTCCGATTGTTCCTGTAACCTCAAGATGGGATGACAAAACTGGGAAGCCCCTTACCAGAACTCAGCTACCAACCACACCTGCATGGGCAATCCCAATCCACAAAAACAAAGGCCTTACTCTTCAGAAGGCTGTTATCAATCTCAGCAACAAATATTTTTCTTCTGGACTTTCTTTTGTTGCCATTTCATGGGTGAAAACACTTTGTGGCATAGCTTTCCGAGCTTCATTTCCTTTGAGTCACTTGAAAAGACCAAAGGTCACTGAGTCAATGCAAATGCTGGCAGCAGACAATGAGTGTAGCGCTGAACTTGGATTTCAATTAGATACTTAGGGTATGGATCTTAGCGAGTATGTATTTGAAGAATAGAAATCTCATAAATATTAATCACTACTTGGAATAGGTGCACTCCCTCAATCTGTAGCCGGGTTACTGGCATACAAAACATATTATCAACAAGCCACCCCAAGATATTTGAGTGATGCCAAGCCGACAAAACAGCTTGCTCTGCCAAATCCAAACCCAAGCCGAAACAAGCCAATTGGCGCAGGGGCAAGCCGTTTTGGCAAGCCAAAAAGTGAACTCTCCTCTTCCATCCAGGGTGCACACAACAAGTAAAAGTTCACTCGCGGTGCTCGACGCCATTGATTCAGGAGTAAGCCGAGTCGCTTGTTGGCGAGTTTTCTGCTGTCTTCTGAGGGCAAAAGTATTTATGATACGACTCCTTCCAGCGGCTAGCTACTCAAGCTCATGCACATGGCAAAAATCAATGTCTTCACTCCCAAATCCGTGTCGACTCTGCATTTATACTTGTACTATACTTGTCGTACAGAATCTAAACTTTATTTACATATGTCTGCTGTGTATACCAAGTGCTGTGCAACATTCTCTCACACCCCCTCTGTTCTAGGCCAGGGTGAACTGGTCGGGCACATGTGGGTCTTTTCATTTCATATCTTGCAGCTAAACAGTGTCTGATGCTTGTGGCTAGGGATGGGCACGGGTCCGGGTCCGGGTATGAAACAGTCAACCCGGACCCGAACCCGGAAAACCCGGACCCAAACCCACGGGTCTACGGGTTGTCCACGGGTCGTCGGAATTGATCGGATCATGCCTGCCGAAGCTTGCCGGCACAGTTTAACACCTTCAAAACTGAAATATGTTCACTAATTGAGGTTTTTAAATGCATCGGGTGCTTAACAAAACTTTGGAGTACCTCTCATAGCTGTGAGCCATGTCAAACTGCCTTGAAATGACTTAAATTGCACAATAAATTCAATGTTCGCAGACCCGTGGTGTACCCGAAGGGTTTCGGGTCTACTAAAATTGGAACCCATACCCGTACCCGGGCCGACCCGACCCGGAAACCCGGCGGGTTGACCCGTACCCGTGCTCAACACTACTTGTGGCCTACTAATTAAATTAAATCACAACCAGTCCGAGTCCTGACTGCAGAAGGCACAGAGACTGGACTCAAACTCGTGATACAAAAGTCAAGTGTCAACCGTAAATGTAAAGGACATTATTTACCGGCTCCCCACTGAAAGCAAGTTCCATCCAATTCCCTCCCAAAACTTACTTTTGCTCGCTAGTTAATTAGCCATAGTTGATATTTGAGCATGCCCATGCACGCTGTGAAAACGAATAAATAGGATGCTCCATCCAATGTCAAGAGGGCAGGTACACATTCACGATGTACCAGCCAAGCCATGCCGAAAGTGTCCGTTTTGACAGCAAAATAACTCAGTGTCCACAAGTAGCATGCAAAAGTCTCATAACAACGAGACGATGTGGCGGAATCCACGCCTAAACCACCGCAACACCGAGCACCACCCTGCCAATCATCAGCATCAAACCCGCGGGGGGGGCACTGAGAGCTCGTGCGGGAGCACGTCACTTGTGTCGGACATGCTTGTGAGGCTGATCGTGTAGCCTGGCCTGTAATTAATCAGAGCGTGGAGTTAACACGTGGATTTGGGGGGTGTATGATAGGTTGTGTGAACTGCATGTTTTGTGGAACGATGACACAGGGGCAGGCGGAGCAATGTGGAGCAAATAGTTGGAGACGAGACATACTTACCTGGGGACAACGTCGGCCAGGGCGATGATCGCCTTGTTGTCCTGCGGATTGACGTTGTTCGCGATATCAAAGCCGCCTACAAAGGATTCGTACTGAAGAGCGCAAGAGCAGCTGCGAAGGCAAAAGTGGCTACCCATAGATGTCGTGAGGCGAACGAGCGAGTAGGCGAGAACACACGAGAGTTTTGAGGAGAGGAGCATCGCTAAGCACGACTAGGACAGACAGGGGTGGTGGTGGTCGGAGAAAAGAAGAGGCTTAGGGCTGGTGGTTTTGGGAGCACAAATGAATTGATAATGTTTGACTAACGTTACACATCGAAGCATGGAATGGGCTAGAACTGGCCAGTAGGGCTTCCACACGTTGCCGCAACGGCAACGGCAGGTGACCGACAGGCACGGCCATTGTTCAGACAGCCTGTCTTTCGCGTTTCCAAGTCTCTGACGGGACAGGACGGTCAATGGCACAGCCGTTGACGGTACCACAGGTATTGACGGGCAAAATAAAGTTGATTTTTGCTTGTAAGTGGAAGTAATGACTGCGCCAGAATGTTATGATGAAGTTGTGGAACACGTCGTCGCCTCATTGCAAGTTGAACTTGAGTTGAACACTCAACTCAGCTGGCCTTGCATGGCAAACTAATTTGAAGAACCTGAGGGCCAAAAAAATCAATGCTTTGGATAGCTCGGAACTACTCAACTGTACATAAAATGTTGGATTTGACTGCGAGAAATCAGCAAACTTATGAAAGTGAAGTTGGGTAAATTCCGGAAGGAGAAATGTCGTTTCGGCATTGCCCGGTTTCAGATTCCTCTGATACCAAGTCAACATTGTGGCTCACAGAGGTTCAGGCAAGATCACATAAGGGTGTGGGATGGCTCACATACCTATGTTGCTGAGTTCGGAGACGAAAATAGCTGAAAGATGGCTGGTTCGAGGACACCCGTCGAACGGCCGTGATGGCCGTTTTTCGACGGCAAAAAACAGCTCATACCCGTGCCGTGACCGTACCGTCGACAAAGGTTTTAGATGGTCGACGGAACGGACACGGCACCTGTTCGACGGGTGTCGTCGAACCGTGTCTACGGCCAGGGGCGGAAGCCCTACTGGCCAGGCTAACGAGACCGAAAGGATTGCAGGCCATGTTGCGGGATTGAGCGGACGAGGCTAAGGCGCGGTAGAAGGCGCAGAGGAAGGGTTAAGCATCACTGTGCAAGCAGACGCGCGATGAGCCAAGCGTTGAGCGCTAGCGCTTGAGACAACTTAAGAGGGTTTAAGTTCGGCGTTTCGGCCGAATGACCAAGCACGCACAATCAATTTCGATCTCCGACCGCTTGCAAACTGCCCTCAACTTTACCCCGACTTGCATTTGCAACACCAGGCATCCTAAATCCTTCCCCAAGTCCTGAATTTTTCCTGGAACAGTGGGTACAACATTTGTCCGGAAGAATGGAGAACTCCGCCAAGCCTCCCCGGCCTCGGCGCCTTCGTCCACGGCCAAATGGACCTCACTGTCGTTCTCAGCGGCCCCAAAAACCCCGAAATGAACGAGACTATGGATTTTTCTCGGTGCGTCCTCAATCACTGTGGCATTACGGCCGTTTTGAGACATTTTTCAGTCTGACTCCCCATTCTCTATCCCCTCGTCCTTATCTTAAAGTCCTCCTCCCTCCTGTCCCTCTCTTCCTTCTCTCAATCCCCTCGTCCTTTTCCCTCCCGACCGAAGAAACTTGGCACAGATCATTGGCTGGATCCGCGTGCCCATCCCATTCTGGGCGATCAGCACCTGGGCGAACGTCGGGACGGACGCGAGCGGCGTGACAGTGGCAGAGCCCTATTTCGTACGCTTGAAGTATGTAGGGCTTTTTTTTGCACGGACTTGGCTGCGAACGGACTTCTTTTCGGATGGACATTTTCTCTACGTACATGCCCATACTCCCCCTTTCTTGCTATCATTCTGGACGTTACCTACGCACTGTTCTCCTCCCTCCCATCCTCCCCTTTCTTCGAATCTCCTCCCCTTCATGTCCATCCTCTTCCATCCCGTCTTCCGAGCAACCTCCACTTTCGTTTCCACCTCCGTCCTCCTCCATCTCGTGCTTGCGCTTCTCCCCGTCGTCTCCTGTGCCCTATCCTTCTACTACCTCTCCGTCCTCCACATCCCTTTGCTTCTATCCTGCCCGTCCACCCGTGCTCGTCACCCTCTTCCCGCTGCCATTCCTCATCCCCTCCCTTCTGGAGACCACCTCCAGAATCTCCTCCCACATTCCCCACACGATTCCCCGCTGGCCGTTGCCTTAAATCTGCGCGGGAGCGACCCCGGCGTCGTCGTGTATCTGGGCGGCGGCACCGTCCCTGTCTTCCCTGCGGTGGACACGCGGATTCTTCGCGGAATCTCCGCATGTGTGGCGCGCGTGCGTATCACAGTCAGCGAGTGTCCCCCGTACTCCCATCGGAGTGTTGGCGCCTCGTTGTCTCGAACGTGGTCGATTTCGACCGGTGCGCACTTCTCGCCGACGAGAGTTTCCCTGATACCCGGCGTCCGCGACCGTCGTCTGTCGCGCCGCATCGCACAGGCACGTAACTTGTCTCACACCAAATTGGTATGATTCCTCTTCCCCAGCGTCTTCCTCTTTGACTAACTGAGCATCTTCCCAGTCTTTCCCGACGCAGATGAGCTGTTCACACCCTCTACGATAGGTTGTGTCGTCTACAGTGAGTCGATTTTATTTCCTTTTTTGAGTCAGCCGTGTATTTACACATTTTCTAGTATATCTTACCATCTGCTGGTCCGATTGCTGAACGTCCACCTCCAGCACATTCCGCGACATCACCGCCTACTTTCCCCGCTGCTCGTTCTGTTCAATGTCTGCCTGCTCGACGCCACCATTGACCTCGTCGTCGGACGCAGCGGATCTTCGTGGATATTATTTCCGCGGGATCAGCGCACTTCCGGCGCACGAGATCATCCCGAGACGATCGGCGCCAGTCCGCCAAGGTCCTCTTTGAGGTTTGCCGCCGCGTTGTCTCGAACGGACACGCAGCGGTGGCTGTCCACTGCCCGATTAGGAACTCCCTCTCCAGCACACATTCCTCTTTTCGACTGCAGGTGCTTGGAGATGGTTGTATGGGCTCCCGGAGGTGGGATGGGGGGTGTACGTTGTCGACTGGGTGGTAGTGGTGGCGGGGTAAAGGTGGTATGTGGGTCGGCGTGGTGTGGGTGGAGGGCGCGGAGAAGGACGCGGAGTGGGAATCGGGATACACAAGCAAGAGGAATGTTCCCCGACTCGCGCCCTGGGATGTGCTCTGTGTCTGGCGCGAAAGGGGAGCAGGGTGGTGTGACTGCACTGCGCTTCGAGTCGTCGACAAGAACGGCGGTGCTACGACGTGTACGCTGTTCTCGTGCGCATGTGGGGCCTCCTCGTCCCGTCGGTGTTGACGACGGGGCGGTCGTCTTGCTGCTGCTCCTCGTCCTCGCGCTCCTCGTACCGGTGCTCGACGTCGGCATGCTCGTCGTGCCGCGCTCGTCGTGGCATGCTCCCTGCTCTTCACCATGTTATTCACCTCCCACTCCCTCACCTCCCACCGCTGATCGTCGTCTTGCCGCTAATTGTCCGCTCCTTCTCCCTCCATTCCCTCTCGCTGCCGATCACCATCTCCGTGACTCGCTTCTCGTACCCGCCCTTACGCTTTTCCTCCTTGTCCCCAGCTTTGGGATCGTCCCGTCCTCCCACCGCCGCTCGTCTCCCATCCTGTTTTTCGCTTCTATCCCTCTCACTGCCCGTCTCCTCCGTCCGCTCCCTTCCGCTGTCTCACGCGCCTTGCGCTCCGCCTCCGCCTTCTGGTGCGCCTTGCGGTCTGCCTCAGCCTTCTCCTTGCGGTCCGCCTCCGACGTCTCACGGTCCGTCTCCGACGTCTCACGTGCTTTGCGCTCCTAGTCCACCTTCTCGCACGGCGCCTTCTCCTCTACCTGCGCCACGCGTTTGCACTGCAGCTCCTGCTGTCGGACCTCCCGCATCTTGCGGCGCGACTCATCCACCTGGGCCGCCCGGCGAAGTTTAGCCGCCTCTGCGCGCTCCTCTCTCTCGTTCGCCTCCGCACGTTCCGCCCTCTCGTTCTCCTCGCGCTCCCAGAGGGGAGTCGGCGTATGCGATGAGCCGCCACGCCGCCGTCGCTTTAGCGAGAGGCATGGAAAAACGGCCCGGTAAGTTATCCCCAAATCTAGTGTGCCCTTGATATATCTGAGAAGATTGATTAGCGCGTTCCAATGTTCGATCCCGAGTCGTTTTCTCTTAATCCTTGGGCTGGAGACGTCCGCTGACATCTCCCTAAGCCTTCCGTGCCCGCCGATTCAACCAATTCGCCGAGTCACTGCCCAATGTGGCCAAGTTCCGCAATATGCAGAATTGACCTTGCGCACTCAATCCCGGTCGGTTTCTCTTAATCCTTGGGCTGGAGACGTCCGGTGACATCTCCCCAAGCCTTCCGTACCCGCCGATTCAGCCAATTCGCCGAGACGAAGGCTCACAGTCACCGCCACCGTGGACGCGTCAGTGCCGCTCGAGTTTGACGAGGACGAGGACTTTGTTGTCCCTCCCACTGCGGACTCGGATGTCTTCCTACGCGTGCACGCAGATCGGGAGGACGACGATGTCGGCGACCACTTCGCGCAACGGGGACGATTCCATCGCGTCCATTTTGACGCTTGCGACTAGTGCGCACCCACTAGACGACGACGACGACGAGCGGATGGAGCTGGAGGGGGGATGCGTGGTATGGGTGGGCGGCGGCGGACAAGCTCGCGGTGGAGGAGGCGGAGCGGTTCGACCATATATCCGTGGTGGGGTTTCTGGACGAAGAGCAGGCGGTGAGAAGGCTGAGACCGCGCGCGCAAGGCCGTTCCCGCGCGCAGTAGGAAGCGGAGAAACTAAATCTAAACAACACACCAATGTAATTTTAACTGTATACTTTAGAGTAGGGCTGGGCTATAGTATTTCGTATACCGTCCACGCAATTTAATGCTTTGGCCTTTTTCTGGTCACGCGTGACGAGTGACTCCACCCTTGATGCCGTCAGGTTGCTCACGACCCGGCCACTTCGTATAAGATGGACACCATACCCCGCCGATATCCACAAGAGATCATTGACGCGATCGTCGACGAGCTTGGGGAGGACAAAAAAGCCCTCATTGCCTGCTCGCTGGCAGCCCCCACCTTCATTACCCCCACCCGCCGTTATCTTTTCCGCAGCATAACCCTTAGTAACTTTGGCAACCAGAGAGTCTCTGATCTCCTCACATTCTCACCGCGCATCGCATCGTTCTTCCGCACGCTCAGGTTATCGTTCGACGATGACACTCATTACCATGACCATGACCAGCAATTGATATCGCTCATCGACAAGCTGGAGCATATCGAGACGTTGATCCTCCAGTTCTATAACTCGGAGCCAGGGACACCACTGGAGAACTCTATCCTCCGTCTTTTCTCCAACCCTTCCTTCAGTTACGTCCATCTATTTGTCTGCGATGCAACCCCTCCTTCCTCACCTCCTCGATGTTGGCGGCCCCCACGTTGGCATTGTTCGACACCCGTGTGAGGCGATACCGAGATTGGGATGCTTCTCCCCCCCCGCCAGGATCTTCCCCTCGGACAGCAGCGCTGGAATGTCTTATGCTTCTCTGGCGAGGAAGAGGCATGTCTGAGCACAATTTCTTCCTCCATCCGAATACCGCCCTTCATTATCGGTCACTTAGACAACTACACCTGAACGAGGAACGCGGCATCAAATTTTGCAAGAAACTCCTTATAATCACTTCCCCAACTCTCGAGATACTCATATTCGAGTGCGAACCTGCCGGCGGCCCTTTTTTGATCTCCCCACTCTTCCGGCGCTGCGACTCGTCGAGTTTCGGATCTCCCACGAGTTCGCGTGGCGTATCGAAGCCGCAATTCGTACCCTTTGTCTTGTAGCGCCGGAGGTGGAAATTCGGGAACTTTACAGTTGATCGGTCAAGCAGACCTCTGGTCGTGTACTCAAGCATCTTCCCCTCCGTGATCCAGCCGGGCGGCCTACTTTTTTGTTCATGATTTGATGGAAATTTTTGTCGAAAGACAGACAGTCTTCCTTTTCTAACCGGTGCTCTTCACCAAGTCACCACTACTTTTGTACAGCCAATTTTTCCGACTCAGAAATAATCTGAATTATTATTCCTCTTCCTCAGTAACCCTATTAGGTTTGCTTAAGCAATGAGTGTTACAACGTCAAACGGGTTTTAAATATTGTTCTGATTAACACTGCGCAAGTGCTGCAGCAGGACGACCGCAGTACATAGGCCAGCTTAAACGGTGAACCGATTAAGCAGTGCTCATGTTTAACACTGTTGAACTGGTGTGTTTAAACAGGAAGATCACCAATCCGAGTCGGATGCAACTTGATAAAGTTCACATCTAAAAGAAGACAAGCTAAGCCTGAAATGAACAGACTTTTTGCTATGTTGGTCTCAGCAGCATGGCACTTGATATGGAACATTCGAAATAACCGAGTGTTAAAAAACCCAGATAAGACAGTAACAGAGAGTGAAATACACAATAAATGGCTGAAATCCGTTAACTCTGCCCTCAAACGAGATCGTATCCTCACCAATAAACTTAAATTCGGAACATTTGCCTTTAATAAAGATCTCATACTCAGAACATGGAGTGGTCTACTTCTGGATGAAGACTCGCTGCCAGATGACTGGACATATACTGAGGGGGTTTTAGTGGGTATACAGCCAATAAATTCTCAAAGAAATATGAATGGGATAGGATAATGCAGATGAACTGGCAAGCACTATCAAGCTCAGTGTTCGTGGTTATAGTCGGCAGAGGCTGAAAGTCGATTACGTGGCGAAGGATGGCATGGAATTTGTCCAAGTTCATTTTGCTCGTGTTAAATCTTGTCAAAGGTCTGCAATTTTGTAAGTAATCGGGAGGTGATCGCTGCTGACGCAGAAGTCTGCGTCAACTGCTACATCGTGGATGGAAATAAAGAGGCCCGGGGAGCAGAAGCCGAGGTCAATAACGTTACCTGATGAATGCGTTGGGACATCAGGTGGAGTTAAGAGGAGGAGTGGATGCGTAATCAATAGATCGTGTAGTTCAAAGTCTTCGATGTGATTCGCCGTTTTCATCTTCGAGTCCCAGAGAGGATGGTGGGAATTGGAGTCCATTACGACGAATATTTGTGTTGGGGGATCCAGTTGCAGGAGTACTTGACGCAGGATTTCGACACCAGCGCGAATAGTCGAGTCGTTGTACAGATTTATAATAGTCACCTTCTTAGTTCCAAATGTGCAGTCAATAACGATGATATCACCCGAGGGAGAAAGGTCGGGACGAGGACATATGGAGGACAAGGGGATTTTGGATAACTTAACATAAACGGAGACTCGGTGGCGGTTGGCCGCATCTGGATGGATTAATGCGTAGTTGGGGTGTTCACTTGAGTGGAGGGCTTCGTTGATATTCGGTTCTTGTGTACATATGCTGTCGAAGTCGTCGGAGCTCGTGAGAATATTTAGCGGGTTCCGGGACTTCCACTGATTGGTTTGTGCTAGTTTGATCATCTAGATAGAGTCGTGCAGCCGCGGCGCGCAGGCGAGTTTCTCGAATGCATCAAGAGGCGAGGAAGGAGTGACTGGTACCCGGATTGAAGACGACTGGTTGAGGGACTTGGTGAGCTCCACTGCGCGCATGCGCAAAACTTCAGCTATACGCCTTCGCGTGGGGCACATAAAGCTGTCAGCACGGTGCGCCTCCCCGCAATTGAGCCATTGAGGCATCGAGGAACAGATGGCCCCATGGACGGTTTCACCGCACGTACCGCACTTGGTTTCGTTGACTGTACAGCGCGCTTTGGTGTGGCCAAACTTCAAACATCCCCAACATTGCGCAACTCGGAGATGAGGAAATCCGCGAACCACCGTCGGAGCCGCACCCGCTAGAATGCCACGTCCCTCAGCTACAGCTGGCGAGGACAAGGATTGAATGGGTGCAGTGACCGTCTTGGTAAGCAGGGAGCTGAACGAGTCAGAGGTTCAGCGGCGCGGGGAATTTCATGATGGTTATCCAAACGCTTCTGGACGGCGTCGAGTACTTCGAAGCAGGCAGATGTTGGAGCTTGGGTTCTGTAATCCCTCATGAGCGTCACTAGGGACTTGAATACACACGCCAACTCGTCAAACGACTCAGCGGCTTCAGAGCGAGATTTGAGATCCAGAAAAGCCGTTTCTTTTTCTTTGCTTTTTTGGCGATTTCGGGGATTTCTTCGCTGCTGATTTCGACAGTGCTCCGTTGGATGTTACACGAGCAGGCAGATGATCTTGCCTGTCCGCCAGAGGCGGAGATAAACTACGAGCAAGCTCGCCGTCTATCCCCCCTCGCCTTCTTCGGTCGCTACTAGCTTGGCCAGAACGCGTGTCCGATGTAACATCAGGGGAATGAGTGTCCGAGAGGACGGTGTCGGGTGCGTCCGCGACCGTAAACGGGTTTCGGGTCGGCGATGGGGTACCATTGCTGAATGTAGCAAAATAACTGAGTTGTGGGGCGGGTCTGTGTGGCGGGGTTTCGCGTGTGGAGAACTCTTTCAGAAGCGATTTCGGTGGATGAACAACTTTTGTATTGGGTGGGAGTGTAGGTAGGACATGAGCGGGTGTCTTCGCTTTGGCGCAGGTGGAACGGCTTGGCTGATGCACGACTTCTTCAAGCACAGCCGCTGATGGTTCCTGTTCTGTAGAAATCAAGCTCGCCAAGCGGTCTAGACGCGAGGGTGCCTTTGGTATCGCCGGCAGCCGCTTGTTTGGCCATTTGGAAAGGCATCGGTTATGAAAATGTGGTATGTTCAGGGAATGAATAATCAGAACCAGTATATCTATCCTTCTGGCCCCCTAGCGGACATCACGGACTCGCGAGGTTTCACATCCAGATGTGGCCACCGGGCACATGATTGTGGTCATTGGCCACACGGAACACAGATTTGTGGCCATGATGGGGCGACACGGCATAACTTAAAAATCACGTTTAGGAAGAGCGGTCGCGATGAATACGCATGAGGAGGGTCGAGGGGTCAACGCAGCTCGGCAAGTTAGCCCACACTAATTCCTTATTATCATTGTTGTGCGGGGGAAAAAAGAAGACAAAACACGAAATTATTTCCCGCCTTCTCTGCGGTGGTAACGTCTGACCCATCTTGCGACGTTTCTTCTCACACATCCGCTCTCATATTCTGTTTTGACCCTTTCATTTCATTTCCATCTCGTTAATTTCTATTCTGATTCTTTTCTGGTTGCATGGACACGAAGGTGAGGGGCTTCGAAGCAATGACCTTGAATTCAAGTACTGCTGGAGATGGCCAAGACACACATACTTTGTCTTAAAACTCGACATAAATAAAGGGCCGCACAGTAAGTCAACATTAATTATACACAAAATCAACGGATAAGGTTGGTATCCTGTTCCATCCACATCTCGTAGTCAATCAGCTTCCTGTGGTGCTCCACAACGGATCTCAACATGCGGTCCCTGGCGCAGTAATCCCACCACTTTTGACCATTGTTCATGGCCTGGTGAATATCCGAGAGCTCACCCCCGGCCTGCTCGATTGCCCTGCGCAGAAATAGATGGGTCTGGTAGTGAGCCCTTATGTCCTTCATAATCATCTCGTTCCTCTGGTCAGAATCCATCGACCCTCTACGCCAAAAATCATGCAAAGTCGGGAAGGACCCAAGGTGGTAGAGCTCGGATGCATCAATAAATAGAAAATATTGTGAGTGATCGGCCACGAGGGTGAATATCATATAATTCTGGAGCCCGTCATAGGAGTACGCCAGAGGGAGGATCTGGCCCGGCAGCCCGAAGCCCTCCTTGAGTCGTAGCCCCGCAATACTTCGGCTGACATGACTATATCGGGGGGTAAACTGGCGTAGCCCATTCCATTCGGACCAGTTGTCCGTTTTCCAGTTCGTGAAAAATACACTTCTCTCGGGAATCGGCGTGGTGTTCCACTGGCTGAAGGGCACTTGCTCGAATATCGGGTGATAATTAACGAGTTCGGGGTCCTAAGATCACAGTTAGAACCTTACATTGCGGCAACACTATGAACAAACATGCCGATCCATTTTCCCAATCTTCGTCGTCGACCTTTGGCTTCTGTAAAGCTGGAGTTACGGTATATGGCTTTTCAGATCAACTGAATCATTACAGTGGGTATTGTGTCCATCCAAGGCGGGCTTACCCCAGGAAATAGCTCGGGCTAGAACATTTAACTGGCTGTGTGATATTCGAGCCAGTAGATGTAACTTACTTCGAACACTAACAATGTTGGCGGCCGTTGTGATTCATATCGAGATCTATTACTCTGTACCATGCGACTATCAGAGTGAGGGTCAGAGAAGTTCAGGGATCCCGTGTCCTGCATCGTGTGTTGGCCATCCTCGTACCGGGAACTGAAAGCAATAGATGACGTACATGAGATAGAGGTCTGGGGAGGGATACAGACGCCAAAGGCGGTTTGCCCGAAATATATGGGTGGTTCCGCTGCTAATACAAAAATCAGGACAGTGATCTGTCTTGTGAGCTCACAACCATAACCTGCGCCGTTACTCGTTGAAATGCGCTCTGCCCACCCGGAATGTTCGGCAAACTGAAAGACAGCGGGTCTTGTGAAACTGTACGCCTTCGGCGTCTTCCTGAGACATTGGGCTGCTGTCAGATATATTGGTAAGCTGGGGATTAAACGTGGGTCATGTCTCACAAGTATTTCTGACCCCTGTGGCATAATGTGGCCAAATGTGGGTCCACGCTGGTGAGGGTACATATATAATTTGCAAAATCCTGAGAAAATGTAAATCTCACAGGCACAGATCCCGAGAGCTGAGCCATTAGCTGGCCAGCTGTAGGTGTATTCTATCGTACAGACATCATTAGTCTGCAAGACACCCAGGTAAAATGTATGATCCTTACAGCCTCAGGTGGACCCACTCCATCAAGTTTGCGGAGTGACTGTTGAAAGGTCAGGACAGAGTGCAGTGAGCCAGGGAATGGTCGCACTTGAGACTGGCCAGCTTGAAGTTAGGAGATGTGTGAGATGGAACTGGTTGAAACTCACCGTGACATAGTCTGCGCCTTCCCTGCGGGACTTGGGATTCTGTTTGAAGGAGCCTCTCATGTATGGGTAAAATGCAAGTACTGATGATACAACTCTGAGATCGCAGCCCTTTTATACTGACCACAATTCTGACACGTGTTCATCACTTGACTCAGTTCCGTCCTATCGCTCTGATTCGCCCCCATCCGTCTTCTTCCTTTTCTTCCCACTCGCCCCATCCTCCTGCACGCCCCTCGCTTCTCTTTTCATCTCTTCTCTTTTCTCCTTTCTTCGGTCTCTCGTGCGCCACCCTCGTAATGCACGCTAACGTCTTCCCCCCAGAACTTTCGTCGACGCCTTCCCCGCCGCCGGCCTTGGCGTCTCCGTCGCCACCGACAGCACATTCTACCAGACCGAGGTGTTCGCCGCGTCGCACTCGCCTCCGTCTGCCGCAAGCCTCGCGTCTTCGTCGTCCCCATCGGTGGGCGGGCACTCCTCTGCGGGCCACGGCATATCGCCGAACGCGAAGCCGGGCAAGCGGTGGGCCGACCGCCCGGTGCTGCTGCTGCTGGGCATTCGACTGGGGCTGGATGGGGTGAATCCGGTGGATTATGAGACGATCCAGGTGCGTCTCGTTTTCTTGGTTCTCGTCGTTCGTTCTGTGCTTCGCTCATGCTCCCCGCGTCGCGCTTCTCGCTGTCCCACTCCTTCGTGCCCCTTCCCTTCCCGCTCGTCATCGTCCATCTCTACGAGTCATCCCCCCGCCCCGCCCCCTTCACATCCGTTCCCTTCCCCTCCCCTCGTCTTCCCCTTCCCTTGCTCTTCGAATGCCATGTATCCTCGCCAACAGTGTCCCACAGCTGCTCTACACCTTCCCGCAGTCCGTTGGCATTCCGGGCGACCGCCCCTCGTCGTCTTACTACTTCGTCGGCGTGCAGGGCGACGGCCCCTTCTACCTCGACCCGCACCACTCGTGCCCCGCCGTCCCGCTGCGCCCCGCACATTCCGACTTGTTCCTCGCCGGGTCGCCAGCGCCGTCGCCCGTGTGCTCGCGCGCGGCCTCGACGAGCCTCGACTTCATGCACGTGAACATGAACGCGAACGCGCGCGTGCGCTCTATGAGCCCCAACGCCAACGCACCGATGACAGAGGACGAGCTGACCCTGACGCTCATCACCGGCACTGGCCCCGACTCGAATACCGGCGGGATGGGCCGCTCGGAGGAGGCGCGGGCATACTCGACTGCGGAGCTGCGCACGTTCCACTGCGAGCGCGTGCGCAAGATGCCGCTTAGCGGGCTGGATCCGAGTATGCTAATTGGGTTTTGTGTCGCGATGAGGCGAAGTGGGTGGATTTGAGGGTAGGGGGGGGGGGGGGGGGGGGGGGCTGGCCTACTGGACAAGTGCGACGTGCAGAGCATTTCATGTGTGGTACTGAAAGTGCCCATGAGCAGACGTCGTGTTCAAATCGACGATGCACCGCGTGATAAACTGCAACGGCGCCGACCGTTATTCCGTCGCCCTTTTCTTCGGCGTGGACAATGATGTTATCCTCGAGGTGCTGTAGTGCTTCCTCGCAGGTATCTCAAACCCAACATCAGTCACAGCCGATCAGCAGCAGCGTTTCGGCCAATCGACCTCGCAAGTACGAGACCGTCATCGCTGGGGAGCTCGTTAAGACGCGCCTCGTCGAGGCATATACTTAGGCCCCGTTAGATGTACAATTTTCGGCGCATGATTGCTTTTAAAAGAACCAGTGCAATCAGCGCACTTGGTACATCTGCACCACCGTAACACCCGGCACGCCGCCCTCCTACGTGCGCACGCAGGAATGTATCGGACGAAGGTATTCGTTTGAAGAGAACTTCTGGGCGATGATACGAGAATCCCTGGTTCTCTTTGTTCAAACCTTTATCCATACGGCCACAGACGTCTCCCGCCAAAGGTCCATCTCTTACACACCAACAGGATCGAGTAACAAGGTCCACACTATGGAGGGTCTTGGAAATTATTTTAATGGGTCTATTGAACAAACCCTCTCGTCGCTCTGGCTGTACAATAACCATGGGTCTGTCTTCTGTGGACCCAATACCATTTTCTCGAACCAGAGAGAGATAATACCCATTGATCATCGCCGTGTCGGCGGAGATATCTTGGTAGAGGTCCGCGTAGGCGTATATGGGCTTGCCCTCAGCTTTCGCAATGCACCGCTTGATAGTGGCGGGTTCGTGAGGCGGAGCGACGTGAATTTTCTCGATACGTCCGAGAGCCCGGCTGTTCGTCTGCCGCTGGGTCAACCGCTGCCACGACATGATCCACGGCACCATTCCCGAAATCGCGCAGCACCACCATGCGCGCCACGTCGGAGGTGTCGTGCGCGTGTCCCACGGTGATGAAGTCGATTGCCAGTTCCCAAACTCAACGATCCGACTGCCCCTTGCCGACCTCCCCACACACATCGCCCATGCGCATTATGAAACCCGACGTGTCGAGTGTCAGATGTGTGGCAGGCACTTCAGCAGCGCAGCAGCGTATGGGGCCCATGCGTATACGAGTGCGAGAACATTCCTAAGGATATGCTGGTGTCTCCTGAGGACTTGCCACGCAAGAAGCAGAGAACTTAACAGCTGTAGTAGTTTAGACACTGTACTTATATAACGATTGTGCACGATATCCTGACCGCATTGTGGCACTGCACGGAAATGCTCGTCAGATTATAATTATACCATTGCGCCAAAATACGTTGTTGCTCGTAACACGAACTTTCGCCCTTCGGCCACCAAAAGGCTGTAATACTCGCTGATGGACGTAAGAAAGGGACGCGAATGACCAAGCTTCGGATGAGAAGGCGACTTCTCCACGATGCCCAAGGTTATCTCCCGTTCAGACACATTTGCAAGAGGGCCCCGTGGCTAAACAATGTCAGGATCTGCACGATGGAGAGATGCCCAAGATAATAAGACGATGCATAAAATCCGAACGAGACTACTGAACAAGGAAAAGGTCTCATAGCTACTTGGGGCCGCATAAGCGATAATCTGAAATCTGATGGTTCAATTCAGCGTAGCTCTCGGCGAGTCTCAATTAAAGACACACCTCCTCTATCGTTGTCGGACACCAAAGCGCTGCTTCGACGCATATCTTCCCCATCGCTGAATATCATCTCGTTGCAAAAGCAATTCCACGGAGTAATAATACTGCGCGAGCTCTTCATTAGTCGCCACATGGTGAACAACTGTGTGACACGGCCTTGAATATCAAAAAGAAATCGAATCAATACGAATTGTTTCCCAGGGCATACACACCTGCACAACCAAGCCACAGAATTGAGCATACTATTCGGATGCCATTTTTTCTTCACTGCCTTTGAGTGAGTTGAGCGCGGTATTAAATGATGGTAGGTCAACGGAATTTCGCGCTCGCAGATCTCGCACTCTGTGGCGCGTGTGACAGACCACACAGGTGGCGGGGCGCATGCGTCATCAACGTAGTCAGAAATGACTTTCCGCAGAAACTTCAGGGATTCTTCGGAGTCAGATGCAATCCCATAAGAAACCAAGGTGTCAATAAATGACACTGGAGTCGTGTGCAGCGATAAGGAGTCTGGATCGGCTGGAATACTTGATTTGGACTCATAGGATGCCTGCCGAATAGAATGCGGAAGACTAGACCAGACCTCGAGCGCGAGGTATGATGTGAAATCCTCGAGCTCGACTTCAGGAGCAGGATCTGCGGCAGGGTTCCCGAGTCCGCGGTGAGGTAGGAGTCGCCGTGCCAGAGCGTCCTTGAACGCGATGAATTGAGTGGACGATGCGTTCATCCTTTCCGGTGGGAGTGGTCAACGTTCTGACGCAAGCGGCACCGAAACTCAGGCACAACAGGCGCACACATTCGGGCATCGGGCATCGGACATCGGGCCGGCCCATCGGCAAGATCGCTTTGACCACAAACACCTCGACCCAGCACTTCTCCGCCGCTCCTTATCTGAAAGAGAGAATTTACCTAATCTGTGCTACGAACAAACCCATCTCTGAAACGTTGATATATTTCGTCCCGGGTGTGCTGGGGCATGGTTACCTTCCACGTGGGCTGTCGCTCTCGCAGATGCTGGCCCATGTTGTACTTCCAATGCATTTCCGGGCAGAGACTGCATTTAAAAGGTGCATTTGTGCTAGTGTTGCCGGGGTTCGGTCAGGTCCGGTTTTTTGCTAAAATTTTCGAACCCGAACCAGACCTCAGGTCCGGTTCGGGCAATTTTCCGAACTTCGAACTGGACCCCAGGTCCGGTTCGTTTGGGGTTCAGAACAGGGTCGAACCCCAAAAAAATCCCACGCACCAGAGCTGGATTTTGGGGCAGGTGCACCCATGATAGGGCACGGGGGGTCTGTTTCCTGAGATTTGAACAGCCAATTTCGGTTCACGAGTGAGCAGGGACCTCTAAACGAACAAATACGAGGATCGAGTGTCTTTTTATAGCCCAGAAATTGGATGGTCCGCAAATTATTTGACTCTCCCGGCTTTTCCGCTGGCTATGCTAATGGTGCACACGCCGTCTGACATTTCTTTTCTGCAAAATCCGCAAGGGTAGTTCTTTGTGACCTGCAAAAATGTTTCAGCCCCGCTAGATCTATAAAATTCAGACTTACCTCTGCTACTATGTTTGCTTCCACCACACCTCATTGAGAAAGCAGGATGTGCTTTCCCATGTGATTCTGACGGTCTGGGCCAGCAATGTTCTTTGGCAGATGCGGCTATCTTTGGCTGCCGGTGCTGTTACAGAATTGAAGGAATGCGAAATTGACTGTGTGGTCTGGGTTGCAGCTGTGAATTGAAATGAAAGGCGTAAGTTGAAGGCCATACCAATGGGGACAACTTGCCATTTGTAATGGCGGCTTTGTACGGATATCTGCCCTCCTTGACAGCGCCATATGCCGGGATCTTCAGCCGGACTTCTTCCTCCTTTACCCTTTCAAGGAGTGCAACACCCATCGCTTCCAGCTGCAGGTTAGAAAACACCCATGTCGTCTCCGACTCCATGTCTGTGCTCCGAGGAATATTCAAGATTTCTTCCAATGTAGCCTGTTTAAGATCTGCAGATGCCAAAGGCAGAACAAGGCGCCCACCCATGGTTATACTCAAATGATGCATACGTGCAGGCGCATCTGCTGCGCTTGTCTGCTTGGATTTAGCCGACTCAAATGCGACAAATTGTGCTACCCAGGCCCAGGAAATATTTCCATAGGAGTCTTGCGACTCATTGAATGGGACTAGCGATAATATCTGTCCTGATATTTCGTACCGGGTGTCTGGGAGGGAAATCTCCGCGGTAGGAGCTGCCTCCAGATATGTTATAGGGTGGGTGTTGACGATTTTGATGCCCATGCACTGGAGGATAGCCAGCAATACTTTAGATGTGTTGAAACAAATTAAGGTTGCGAAGAGACCCTGGATTTTGAGTAAATGATCATCAGCAGTAGATTTGGAATAAATTGTAGATGCTGTTCGATCCCAGCTGCCTCCGCCAATAGAATAGTATAGAACATGGAGTAGCCAGTCGTGACTCTTTCTGTCGTTGATGTCGAAGGTCGGATCCATGAATGTCCAGAGGATGGTTTTTTATGAGCTTTCTTCTGTCCATCTTCCGTCAGATTAATCCAAATGCTGTGACCCTTGGGGACAGCATTTGCATCTAATGTGGAGCAGGCAGCCTTCTCTGTGGCAAGTGCCACCTCGGCGTCAAAAGCTAGAATATTGGCGGCCTCAAGACTATCATTGCTGGCCGAACTTGATGATGATTCGGTCATGGATGCAACTATCAGCGAACTATCAACCTCCTCGGAAAGCCCAGGGTATTTTCCACCTTTGGGTCGCATTAAATCAAAGCCCTCCTGAGCAAAGTGGGCGGTGAAATCAATGTCACATCCAAATTTGGCAAGGATGCCTTTGGTGAGACCAACACCGGCGGTATAACATGCCTGAATGTCACACAACTGCGCGGTAATATCCCCTGCCCATTGGCGAGGGAAGATGATCTACGACAAGTCGAAGACACCAGGCACGGTGCTCTAAATAGGGATATTTCCGGAAGATTTGTCCATGCAAAGCGTGGAACAAAAGCGCTGGCATAATTCATCGATAGCGTGATTAGGCGAGTGTCCCCCAATCATTCTCGACCTTCCGAAGAGTGTCTCTAAGACGTCGTCTCCCAAAAGGCAGAGGGAGACTTTAAGCAAGGGGTTTAGGACCTTGGTGTGCGCAATTTTAAATATCATATTTTTGACCATGCATTGGAGATCACCATAGAATTGGTGTGAGAAGAAGTCACCATCGTGCTTCACGAAAAGTGCACAGGCAATGTGTACAAATTTAACGAGCTGAATCATGAGTTCAGAAAGCGAGAGTGTTGGGTTGATGAAAGGTTCCACAAGGGTAGGCTCGTCCCCATCCGGTAAATCAGCAAATACATACAAATCCATCACTCGCCAAGGCTTGGGAAGGTAGTGCTGATTACCGGCTGGGCCCACCCGTCGCTGATTTGGGTGATGAATTTCACCCCGCCATTTAAGAGGTGCGAACTTAGCAGAAACATCGAAAAAGTCAAAAAAAGTGCTCGAAGTGTATATATGAAAGATGTATAGTTTTTGATTCTCTATCGAATGAGAGTAAGTTGTTTTTTCGGTGGTTTTTTTGCTATACGGGCTACAATACACGGGATAAAATAAAATCTAGTTCAATATACAATCCTATGAGTACATACTAGCTACCAGAGGACCAGTTCTGGTCAGAATGCGGCGGGAAAGGCATGGACGACGGTCCAGCCGCCGATTGTGGTGTTGTTGGTAACAATGTCACACTCTGTGACGCGTGCGCTGCAGGCGTCGAGGGAGGCGCACCGAAACCAGGGGACATCAGCGCGCTGTAGGGGTTACCCGCGAGGGTTATAGAGCCATGAGGTGCATGGGGGGAGGGAAAAGAAGCGGATGGTGGGGGATAGGGATACTGATACGGGTAAATGTGGCTCGGAGGAAGACTATACATTCCCGGATGTGGCTGGGGAAAGTACGGCCTGGCATACATTTGAGGCATAAAAGGGGCGGGGTAGGTGGAAGGGACACCGGGCATAGCCGTCGCACGCAACGGTGTGCTGGGAAAATATGAATGGCTATTTTGAGAATGGCTATTTTGAGAGCAGTGAGGACTCGGAGCCGGAGGCTGCGACGAAGATGCCGTCGCGCTGGGTTTCACAACTTGTCGTGGACGTGGGAGAGCACGTTCAGGAGGTGGGTGATTCACCAGAGAAGGAGCCGTGGGCGCTGCGGGCTCACGATGCTGTCGTTGCAGTGGGGGAGCCATGGTACCTTGAGGTGTGCTGTGTAACGGATGTGCTCGTTTATTTGAGGCGGGAGTGGTGGCGGCAGGAGGCGGGACGGTACGGAAGGTGGGTTAAGGGGTTCAGTGGCAGTGGCCGCCTTTTTGCGAGGTGGAGGTCGGGGTACAGCCGGAATGTCCAAGGCGTGGAGGTAAGCATACAGGCGGGAGCCAAATTCATCCCACAAAGACCAGCTGGAGCCGAGCAACTGCCCGAGCATCTCCATGCTTTCGATGGGTCCCACAGACGCGAGCAGCTCGCACGTCGCATCGTCCAGCAACGCATGAGGTGCGAAAAGACTGCGCGGATAGTGCATCTTTTTGATGTCACGACGCCAGAGGAAGAGACTCTCGCGCACAGAGTCGACAGGAGGTCCTCGTCGAATTCCCTTTTGTCTAGTGGAGCGGATGGGTTTGCCGGGACGTGTGGCATCGAAGAGTTTTGGATTGCAGATGTCGCAGCAGTGTAGCGGAGGGACGTCTGTACATGTAAGGATTGAGTAAATAAAAAGAAGACTTCACAGAATGACATACTCGGCTTGGAATTTTTGAAGATGTTGGCAAGGACCAGTCGGCGGCAGATTGCAGCCTGGATGAACACGTATAGGCCCTCCCCGGGGGCATCAACCGGGATTTCTGCGGCCTCATCTGGTGCTGGTTGTGGCTTTGCGTCGTCCAAGCCCCTGTAAGACCCGCGCTTCTGCCCGTGGCTGACAGCGTAGTCCTTGCCTCGCTTTACTGTCCCACCCCGAGCTGCCCCACGACCACGCCCACCTCCTCGTCCACCTCTCGATCCGCGCCCTCTCCCACGCCCACCCACGCCACCACTGTCAGCTGTCGGGACTTCACTCGCTCCGACTTCAAACACCGACTTTTCTACGAGCATTACGGCCATGCCAGTAGAGCTCGAGCGCGGCCCGCACGTCCAGCTCGTTGTACCCAGGAAGATAGATTCTTGGGAATCTTCCATTGCACCACGAGCTCAATGTCGGGAATGTCGCATCCCTGCAATGTTATGTGAGCATTCGGACTTCCTGCTTGCAGAGTGGAAACTCACCATACCCGCCGCATCGGTGCAAACCAAGACGCGGATGATACCCGCTTTGAATAATGACATCACCTCTGCGCGATATTTTGGGGACATGCCAGAGTTGTACGGTCGAATTAGGCCGTGAGAGCGGTGCGCGGAATCGACACGTCCATTGAGGTAATCAATAATCTTGCCGCCGTCCTGAATGTCGTCCGTGTACAGGAAGATCTTCTTGATATCGGTGGGTCGGGTCATGCTGGACGGTACAACGAAATTGAGGTCCCGATATGAGTTGGCCGGGTGTTCGAGTGCGCGGATGACTTGAGACACATTTGGACGGTCGTTGCCGATAGTGCAGAAAAGGTAGTCTCTCGGATTGAATTGAAGCTTGGTTAGTAAGTCCTGGTGGACGCGAGGAGTCAAGGTCGCCGTGACCGCGACAATAGAGGTGGCCCGAGGTAGAAAGGCACGGATAATCCCAATGGATGCATATTTTTTGCGGAAGGAATCCCCCCAGTGGGAGACGCAGTGGGCCTCGTCTATGAAGACGGAAAGGCAGCGGGCCCCGAATTCCGACTTGCGCAGTACCCCGTCAATGAATCTGCGAGACAGGAGCATCTCGGGTGACAAAATCACGATTTGCCATTCACCCGCGATGACGCTCTACACCAGATACATTCAGCGGATTGTCATGCCAAGTATGAAATTTGTACCTGCATTACAGCCTTGGTACATCCGCCGTTGACACTGTTAATTGCGGTTGCCTTGAGTCCAAACTCATCTCGGAAGGTGACGACCTGAGTGCAAATTAAATTATTTGAATCAAGAGAGGCGAGACAAACTCACCTGCTCCTCATGAAGTGATAGGAGAGGCGACACGACCAAGGTGACCTTGCCTTTACTTGACGGCAGCAGATGGGGCCCTGCAGCGATGCCTGTCTTCCTGGAACCAGTTGCCGCATGGAGGAGCACATCTTTTCCCAATTTTTGTGCACCCATGCATTCGAGCTGAAAATCCTGTGCACCATTCGCCCATTTCACATAGTGGGTCTTGATCAGTCCCGGCAGTAATTTCAGCTCCTCCTGGATGTCGTTGAGCTGTTCGGGGGTGATCTTTGAAGTGAGTTGGGGGCGGCGCGGCAGTACTTTCAACTCCTCCTGGATGTCGTTGAGCTGTTTGAGGGTGATATTGGAAGTGTGGTGCGGCTTAGGAGTCTTTCCATGGTGCCGCGAGGAGATTTGAGGTGTCATTTCTGTATCATATCAGCTGCGAAATTTCATACAGAGACAACTGCTGACTGAGGCAATAGAGTCGATAGGAGTTGAAGACTCAAAGTGGCGAGAAGGCAAGAAAATATAAAGTTACACCGCCCGGTGTCACACAATCAATCCTCTGCCCACTGCCAGAAATGTCGCGCGGCACACAGAATCGCTACACAATCTTCTCATCCTCTGATGACCCTCTGCATGACGACGACAATGTTCTCCCTCCCTCCGATCCCCCAGAACCTCTGTCCGACTCGGAGGACACCAATACCCCTATTTCACGCCTACCGCTTCTCCGTACCTTGTTGCGGCCGATTGAACGCGAATCTTCCGAGGAGCCAGATACTCCGAGTCGGCCGACGCGTTCAACACGCATTCGTCGCGGTCGAGGCTCCTCCGTTCCTCCGATGGAGCTGCTTCCTGGGGCCCGGCCTACTTGTCCGCGAGGCTCGTCTGTTCCGCCGAGCGACGACATCATCCTCACTCCCGGCGCAGAACATCGCTTCAAAGCCCAGCGAGCGCAGGTGAGGCGGCGCGAGACTTTGGAGTCCAAGAAGGTATTTGATTCTGCACTTCAAGTCCATCGCATGTTTTTAATAATCTAAACCCAGATCAACCGGGAAATCGACGAGGCCACGAAGCTGGCAGCTGAGGCGGAACAGGCTGTATCGCACCAGATGGAGGCTGAGAAGGCGAGACTCTTGCGTGAGCAGTTCTTCGACAAAGTGCTTGATGACATGAGCGCATCGACATACACGCTTGCTGAGTTCCTTGATTATGTTTTCAATCCGGACACCCATCAGCAAATCCGTAGATATCTGGTATGACCTGATGTGACATACCTTGCCTGATCTGGTTGGGAAGGCCTTCCAAGCCGAAGCCAGGCATGTTGTCTGCATTGTATAGCCCTTACCTAGCCAGATATATCCATTACAAGGCAACACAAGGTTGATATTATACTGCATACCGCTGGCTTGCAACACGTACTGTTGCCTGGCTGTGCAGACTGTATATATGCCCAACTCAGATTTCCTTTGAGTGCTGTTCAAACTTGGGTTCATGCTCAATAATTTTGGTCTAAATCAAAACATATACTACATAGTGAACCACCTTGAAAAAAAAAGTAGTCCAACGGGCAGCTTATATAGCTCAACTACAGTCGTTAAGATGTACTATCCATCTCCTGCAGTAAGGAGCAGGGGGACCATACCTTGACTCGGGATTTGTCATTAACAAGTGATGGTTCTTGAATTAGTTGAGCGGTGGGTCCTCGAGTCAGGGAGAACCTTCGGGGACGTTGTTCGATGACAGTGAGTCGGCGACGAGAAGATTCAGTCCATTTTAAACTCCGACGGTCCGTGCGCAATCGCGTGATTGTTTGGGTCACCAAACAATTGGCTGTTGGTTCATCTTTCCTTCCCCCATCTCCCAGCGTGTCCGTCATTCGCCCTCCAAGCAACACATCGTTTCAATGAGCGAGTGTCATCCTCAAGCATCCCAGGACTGAATCTCATGCTCTCTCTGTGGTTGTGTGTCCTGCCAGGCTCTGGAATCCCCAAGCGTTATGAAGCACTTCGTGTCCGGGTCCTTCAAATGCATCGTCAGAAGCCTCTGGGGTCATCTACAGCCTCCCAGCAACTGCAATCCCTCTGTGTAACTGTAACTGTCTGGCTTCTGGGATACCATATGTATTTGCAACGTCTTTGTCAAGCTGCGCTGCGTCCCGTTTCCGCCTCATGTGGCCAACCTTTCCCATCTTTTTATTCTCTGTGCTGCGTCACAATTGGCCGTCTGTGGCCGTCTTCCTTTTCTTATCTCCGTAGTCCCGTGATGCACCGCATGTGGCTACTACACACACCGGCAACTCTGCTGTCCCCTCTAATCTAAACGAGTATGTATACCATATCTTCCGAGTCACCCTGCGATCTGATGAGTGGCGTAGACACCTAGCTGCGACCCCCGCCGCCGCGTGCGCCGCATCCGAGTTGCGCCCCATCGAGCTCGCGTCGATTACGCCGACCCCCCGCACCAGTACCCACGAGCGCTCCCCATATTGTGTCACCCTCTTCGTGCTCCTCGTTGTGCTCCGGCCCCTGCGTGTGCTCGTTGCGTGGCTCGTCCACCGCACGAGCACGCTCATGCGCGTGCAGGGACGATGTGCACGGAGGCATGTGTGTATGCATGGAGTCGGTGAGCGAGCGGTACTTACCGTTGTCGTGTTTATGTCGAATGCAATATTTTTGGTGGATTTTTCATGTGTGCAATGGGATTTGGTGTATTCGTAGAAACCTGCCACGTAATGCAATGCCTCAAGGATCTTTGAGATGGCCTTGCATGGCCCGCAATGCCTTACCAACGTCATCTGGCTTATATGTTTCACGTGGCCAGGTGTCCCTTGCAAGTCGATGTGGATCTTTGGGAAGCCAATGTGAAAAATTCACAAGGCTTCCATGACTTGTGAGACTTGTGTGCCTTGCAATGCCATATATGGTTTGGCAAACATTTTCCGCTTTTCGTGATGCCAAACTAAAATCCGACTGGCGCTGGAGAGGGTTCTTTTTGCAGAGACCCATCGTCGAACGTATATTTGGCTATTGGACGTCCTCAAAATACCCCACTACGACCCGCACTACAGTGCATGACTGGGCCGCGGCACTCATTGCAGCGACAACGTCCACGGAGGCGCAATCCATCACGAGCTCGGGCATTCTTAGCAAGTCGAAGAAGGTTGTCGATGAGCAGTTCTTCCTTGGCTATAGTCTCGCTGGACTCACTGCAACTCTCCGTGGAATGGCACCGACCGCGTTTCGCATCTTGGATGCGTTTTCCACCACCGCGCGCCAACTTCGCCAGAATTCCGCAGCTGGACTGCGCAAGAAAGAGATTGTAAGTCTTGTTTTGGCATCGACCACCAGACTGACTTAATATTGCAGCTTCGTGGTTCTGCGGCGTTGTCACTGCTTCGAGCTGCCAGTCAATACAACAACTATGCACAGGCCGTGAACAGTGCCTACCTGGCTGCTACTGGAGCATCGCGTCAACACTTCGCCGTTTTCGGGGCTCTCGGTTCTTCGCTCGTTACACCAGCGTGGTATCGAGTAATAAAGCGGCGTCAACAATTAACGTGAGCCGTTTTGTTGTCATCGTACATCCGCCTCACACTGTATAGGCCGCTTCTGAGGATCCAGTCGCATGGTGAGTCGAATCCAAGTTGGTGCGAGCTGGTTAACTGACCGTAACGAATGTCAGGCGTCGTCCGCGGTACCTCCGACCGCATCCGAAGACGATGATGATGTGGATTACAGTGACATGCCAGACCTTGACCCGCCTGAAGGGTATCTGTTTGGCCACCAGAGTCTCCCCAAGAAGCAGCACCGGCTCAAGCCCAGGGTCCCGAGAGCAAGAGCAAGAAGACCAAGCGCAAAAAACGACCGCGCGCTCCTGGACTGCTCACACTGCTCTCCAACGCGTGCAACACAACCTCACGGAGTATCGCATCTTCAGGGCTATTTGTGGTGGTGTACGACAACATTAATATGATGGTCCGTGTGGCAGAGCAGATCCTCGGTCGCAAAAGTGAGTATTTGCTGTTTAAATCTGTGTTCTCGGACTAATTTAAGTCAGACGCGCAGGAGAACGGTACATGTGCAACACTTATCCCCCTCCACGACACCCAGCCCGCCGATCTTCTCACTTCCAGCCTCGACGCGTCCATTTTAAACGCTTCTCCGCTCCGCATCGAAAACCTCCTGCTCACCGATGAGGAGGCCGAATTCCACGCGCAGAACATGGTGCACACAATCTTGCGCATCATTGTTCGTCACGGCGGGCCAGGCTTCCAGAAGTGGCAGAAGGACCTCGATGCCATGCAGCCCAAGAGCTCCGAGACCATCGGCGTGCACAAGACCCCCATCCATCCCCTCCCGAGCATGGAGATTGACGAGAACTCCATCACCGGACACACCGAGGTCATGAACGCGATCAACCAGTCATTGGGATTAAACGCGGACGACCCCGAGTACATCAAGTACGTCAAGATTGTCGCTGGTGACCAGTTGACGATAGCGCGCCAGCGCTCCATTCTCACTGTACGTCTCGGCCACGAGAGTGGTGCTCATTCCTGGCGCAATATTGTCCTGATGCCGGGTCTTTTCCATGCGAAGATTGCAGACTGCCACGGCTTGCTCGAGACGCATTTCGGAAAGCCCAACGCAGGCACACATAGTCCGGGTAGCCTGGGATTCCACAACACTGTCCTCGACCGGATTCCTATCACACTCACATCGCTACCCCCATTCCGCACCTGCCGTGATCTTATCATGGTGTCCCTCTACGCGCGTGTTCTCCACTGCCTCCTACTCGTCTCCGGCAAGGACTCGCTCGACGCTTATTCATCATCGGTCAACTCTTGGGCAGCAGTCGTCGACGACGCCAAGGCTATTTACAGCAGCTATGCCGATCCGGACCTTGTCCAAGAACTCCGCGAGCAGCGGATCCCAGATGAGCGCAAACAGGAGGCGGACGCGAAGGCTACGAACAACGGCAAGAAGCCGGACGGTACACTCCCTCACATCAAGAAGGGTGATATGGTGTTCGAGAATGCGATTCTATTCCTTCGGGACACCTTACTCACACGCGAGTTCACTGATGCTGTCAAGGCTGGGGACTCTGGCCGAGTCGTCCTCATACTTCGCTTGTGGGTCTTTTCCTGTCGAGGCAGCGGTCGGTCCAAGTATGCACACGAGATGCTCCACTTGTTGCACAACCTTATCTGTGTCTGGACGAAGGAGCTTCGGTGCGGGTCTTGATTTTATTTATTCATTGAGTGGAGACTGATTGCGTCGGCAGGCATGTTATTATGATGAACTGGTTGTTGAATCCTACTGGCAAGGTGAACAGTTTCGTTGAAATTGATCTCGTGCAGGAGCATTTAAATTTTTGGATCAAGGTACATCATATGTTGTTTTCCGCGCGGTCGATAGCTGATGAGACTGGGCAGAAAATCTACAAGGCGGATGGGGATGGCCACTCGTGGGACTGGCTTGCTCTGATCTCCCCTTGCGTCGACATTCTCCGGAGTCTTGCAACCCGCATCCACACGGACCTCGGGGCGCGCCAAGGCTCCAAGCACACCATCCCCAACCTGGAGGAGGATATCGCCGCCCTCATGGACAGCCTCGAGGAGCACAATGTGTACATGCTTCAGCAGGGGCGTGTGCTCGATGACGACGAGAAGCCAGTCCCCGACATCCTCTCTGTCGGCATGGCCGCTCTCACCCACGGCGCATCGACAACCCCGCTAGCTGACTTCAATCAGCAATTCGAGATCCTTCGCGCGCGTCGTGGCCTAACGCCTGTAGCCGACCTCCTTTCACTGCTCGACCGCGATCCATCCCCTTTGGATGATTCCCTTGGGCCAGGCCTTCCGTCTCCCCCTGTCGACTCGGTGTCTGCTGCTGGTGGTAATGTAGCAGACGACAATCTCGCTGATCATGTCCGTGCTGATACCCCCGACAGCGACGAAGAGGAGCGCCAGCGAGTCGATGCCGGCGAGGACCTTTTTTTGGCCTCTCCCACGCTGACCCGCTTCAACGCTGCCGATGTATCTTTAGATATGGATGTTCGCGACTGGTCCCTGGATAGCGGCGATGAGGAGAGCGAGTACGAGGAGTCCGGGGATGATTCAGACGACTTAGACGATCTCAACTAGTGTACAACTCATAATATACCCCAAAAAACATGTTACGTTCATTCGATAGAGAATCAAAAACTATCCATCTTTCATATATACACTTCGAGCACTTTTTTTGACTTTTTTGACGTTTCTGCTAGGTTCGCACCTCTTAAATGGCGGGGTGAAATTCATCACCCAAATCAGCGACGGGCGGACCCAGTCGGTTAGCAGGCTTACCCGTCCCATCACACCATCAGTATTTGCGCAAGATCTTGGCATGTTTGGTTTCTATCCTAATCTGGTCGGTCCGTCCACCTACCCGGCCCTAATATCCGGACATATCAGTCACGTTGTTGACATGGGTACGACGTGACTGATATGTCTTAAATACCGTCTTCCGCCTTACCCGCCGGTAATACCTGCCACTAATTCCCCCTACTGCCTTAGCATTTTACCAGCCGTGCTCGGGAGCTCCCGGTGGCTGCCAGATGCCGCATCAACGTTGCCGCCCCTCCATCTGCCCACGCTCTCGATCATCATTTCGCATCCCCGGATCGTTCGCCGCGCCCGCCGCTGTCAGTTCTTTGAGCGCTGTGTTCCGCGGCCGCGATGGGTGTCACCGCCGCTCCCCGGTATTCCATCAACAGTGTAGAGGACTATATGCATATATAGGATTTGAAGCGGTCAATTGAGTATAAAATGATATTTAATTGTACACGACATGAACAGAATAAGTGTAAGTATCGATGTTTTTGGGGTACGTAAGGGCGGGATGGGGCGGGATGGGCTAGAGCAGTGTTCGGGGCACGTACACGGTCACGGCGCCCACCACGCTGGCAGACGCAAGGGCCTGTTGTGCCTCTTCGTTTGCCCGAGGTGCGTACACGACCATAGCGCCTGCAGCGCTTCCCGACGTCGGTGCCACGGCCTCTTCTTCCTCCTCCTCTGCGTCTGGGTCGGCGGCCATCTCGTCGTCGCTCGTAATTATTGGCCTACTGACGACTCGCTTTTGGGCGCGCTTCGCTGCGAGGCGGTCCAGTGCGGCCCGTGTGGTGGCATCGTCCCGACCATTGGTAGCCGCCTTTGGAGGTGCGTTCTTGGAGGCCGTCTTGCGGGGCTTGGCAGGCGGCATGCTCTTTTGGGCCTTGTCCTTCGCCGGCACCTTACGTGCACGCTTCTTGGGTGGTGGCGCAGATGTGGGCGCATCGTTGGCACGAGTGGCAGAGCCGTCATTACTGGTGCCGTCCCCGACGCCGCTGGTGTCGTTATTCTCCTCGTCGTCGTCTTCGGAGCGCATGCGCTTGCGCGGGACGCCCGAATCACTGCGTTCCGCACGATGCTTGGCAACGACGCGGCCGGCAGCGACATCCTCAAGCCATTTCTTCTTGCGTGCAGCTGCCTCGGCTGGAAGGAGCTTCCGGAATGCGCACTCACCGGTCCTCAACGCATCGAGGAGGGTGCGAAGGCTGTTGAGGGACGTACTCAGTTCGCTTGGGTTGACAAAACGAGACGGAGTCCACCCTTCGAGCACGATGCTGTACTTCTGTACGACATCCTCCTCGTGCCAGGTGTACGCCATGGACGCGTTGGCATCTCCGGACTTCGCCACTACATGGATGATCAGAGGACGCTGGTGGCGAGCTGTAGCATACGCACCTAAGTCTTTCTGCACCAAGGACCGAATCTCTGCCTTCATCCAGTCTGCCTTCTGTTTTGAGGTGCGCAAAAGGTCTTGAATCAAATCAGCAGTAGAATTAAAGTGAAGCGATGGGATACGCACTAATGGGATCGCATCCCGCGATCGCAAATGCCTCAATCCTCGTCCCCACCTCCCCCGTAACCCACTTCTTCCTCGTCGCCATGGGCATGTAGTTCTCCAGCTCCTCTTTGGTGAAAAACCACTCCGGGTCATGTAGAATTCGGCAGTGTTGCGAACAATACAAAAGAAGCCTTCAACACCGACGCGCGTCGACAGGCCCTGCAACTGAATAGATAATATTCGTCAGTAGTTATTCTGATGAAAATGCTTGTAACGTACCAGCATTTTCATGTTTCGTACTACATTAGCGACATCGAGGACCCTTGCACGCGGCGTGTCACGTCGGAGAGTGGCATTGTGTTCCTTCGCCTTCTGGAAACGTTCCACGAGCGCATTCTTGTCCTCCTCCATAAGGGCACGGTACTCGTCGATTATGTCGTCGTGCATGTCCTGTGCTTTCTTCGGGACGCCGTCTGTTTTGGAACACGATTCCTTAGCTCATCGGACTCAGAAAGGTACAGACTTACTTTCGCGGTTCTCTGCGGCCTTCTCTGAGACGAACGCGTTGAAGGGGTTGATCTTCTCCTGGTGGTGTATCATGTGGGCACCACCCTGGAAGAAGATATCGAGAAAATAGCGTGTGGACAGGTCGAACTCGGCGGCGTACTCGTTGGCGAGGTTCAAGGTGTATGCCCTCCATTCCTGGACCTTCGCGTCTATCCTCGCCTGTCGCGTCGCTCGCTCCTCAATTTTGGCTTGACGTTGGTCGGTGGTGAGAGGCGCGACTTTGGGACGTGGCTGGTCAGAACGAAGACGCGCAGCGCTAGCTGCAGCTATGGTGGTGAAGACAGCAGGCATGGGTCACACAAGAACGCACGCGCTGAGAGAAGAACAAGTTGTTGAGTTGCTGAGGACATGTAGACGAGTTGTTGAATTGCTGGATGGTACGAGACGTCGGTGAGAGGGATGGTACACTACGTTGCTGCGCAGAGATCCGCTGTCACTTTTCCGAAACAATTCAAACATATATATTGAGCACTCTCGTATATCGTAAGCGAAATCATGAATAAAATTGAAGTGCGGCGTAGCTCAGTGATTTTCGAGCATCCCCAAGTCCACCAGACCAGATGCCAGCTGCCCAGGAATCCCCAAAGCTGTTAGTTCTTCATACCATTTCGCCTGCGCGACAACACGGAAGACCAAGTGGATCCCCTGTGCCTGCACGTCAAGTCCATGCACCCTGATGAAGGTTGCGACGTCGGCTATGTCATTGTTAGCCTCGGGGAACTCATACTGCGGTGAGCTAGCCACGAGGCGACGGGACGGCGAGTAGGGTGGGGGGCTACGTAAGGCATTGGCCGGAGTGTGAGAACGTTGGCGAACGGGGTGGATGCTGGAGTGGCATTGACCGGAGTGCGAGCCTGTTGGCGAACGGGAGTGGAGGCCGAGGGGTGAGAACGAATGGAGTGGCGGGGTAGTACCTGCTCATAATGTTAGAATGTAGTACATACCGAAACTGAAAAGGGCTTACGGCGCGAGGTCATGAGCGAGGTTGTACGAAGAAGCTGCTGCTCGAGGGAGGCAATGTGAGCCTGCAGTGTCTCCACCTGCTCCTCCAATTCATGGACTCGTCAGAGGTGCGAGCGCGCCTCAGACTCTGCATAACCGACACGTTCCATGGCTTCAGCGATCGCGTCATCGAAGTCATCGTCGGGGATGTCGAAAATGGGAACGGGCGCTGGCGCACCAGACACAAGCGTATCTAAGGTGCCAGCGGGGCGCCCATAGAATCGGTAGTGGGCGGTACCAGGAGTCGGCGACGGATTAACGTAGGTGAGGTGGGATTAGCGTGAGGGGCAGGGCCAGCCATTGTGAGTGGCCAGCCTCGTGCATTTGCGAGGTTCCTCCAGGTCTGGACAGTTGGGACACCAACGCCCTCGATGAAATGCTGGACAATTTGGGCGATCATCGGGTGGCTGGCGGGGTTGTTGTCGACAAATGAGGGGGGCAGGTACACAGAGCAACGTAGGTACTCCGGCTCGGACGGTGTGTTAGGTACGGTGGTACCATCCATATGCAAAATCATTGTCGTTCCTCCGTAGAGACGATCCCAGCCAGTAGCCTACATTAAAAAGTCAGTCAGACGAGAAAAAAGAGGCCGGAGAGAGCGAGTATTATGGGCGCACCAAATCGTACGTGAGTGTCTGGATGCGCTCGGCCATACTTTTCCGAGCTTCAGTGCCTAACGGCCCACTGGGAACGTTTCGCCGCAAAGTATCGAATTCCGGGAAGAAGGCATTTGTGGGCGGGGTATGACTGGCATCAGTGCTGAGGCCAGCAGCAAACCATGCAATGTCCGCAGCGAGGAAGCGGTGCTGATAGCGCTGGAATATGCCTCGTTCGTGGGCGAAGATACCGATACGGCGCCGCAGGTCATATAGTCCGACGGGGCTGAAGGTGAGTCGGTCCCATGGGAGGGGGGCGCAGAAGGGGTAAAGCCAGGGACGGGCGATGGGGTGGGATGTTAATCCCCGGGGCACCCCAGTCGTATGACATGGTAGAAGGAGAGATGGATACGCGTCCAACAACATCAGAAATTAGGCGAAAGGCAAAGGTTTGACGTACACTGCCACTGATTCTTGCCGATCTCTCTACTCGATTAGGGAATGACGGCTCGGGGAACATCCAAAGTCTCAATTTGCAAGACTCACAGAGCCTGAGTGAATTTAACATGTCCCATGTGGAGGTCTCATCTTTCAAGGATTTACTGAGAAAGAATTGGCGTGTCAGCCATTTTATCGGCGGACATTGCAATCAAAGAGTGGTGACAGTAGAAGAAATGTCTTGACCGACAGGTTAACGTTAAGAGTGTGGGATTACTAAAATTTACCGTTTATACAAGTTGAACGAGGCTATTTTTAAAAAAAACAGGTCTCCTGGGTCAAGCCAGCGAGTGCTTTGAACCAATGTGTCGGGAGGTTGGTCGATGATTTTGACGCGAACACGTTGTAATAGCGGCCTATAAATCTGAAAATGGAGGTTTTTACATCGTGTATTGGTTTCTGTAAATTTTGAGGGATTTGGGGAAGGTTTGAAAATCACTCAAAAACACCTATTGGCCTGTTTCGAGGTACAGAATGGCTCTGAGGGAGTCTAGATGGTCTACGAATGAAGAAGAGGCATATAGCTATTAGTATTTGTTGAAATAACTGGGGTATTTTGGCCTTTGAGCTCCGAGGTGCTTGAACATGCTCAAAAGACGGTCTGTAGTGGAGGGTTAGGAAGATACGGCTTAGCTTTGGACATTATCCAAATACTCTGAACCACGAGGGCACTTGGAGCCAATACATATATAACACAAATAGACATTCGTACAAATGATTCTAAGGTGTTTTGGGATTTTATTGAGCTGGAGGGAGCGGCCTGTAGACTAGGATGTGTTTTTGAGACCATTTTTGGCAGGGGTTTGATCTTAAATTCTGCACAGAGCATGCTGGATACGTTCTCTTTTTTTGGTGATTTTCTGGAGCACTTTCCAACACTGAAACTATCAATTAGGTGACTAAAATTGCGCCCAATGTGCTAACACCTGCCTGAGGATTTCATTTTGTTCCACATTCCGCTCATCTTGATTGAATGCCAGGGACGGACCGAACACCCGAGCCAATCGGATGCTCCCCCGAACTTCCCGATTCACACCGATCGCAACCGAAAAGGAGACGCAAAAATATGAATTCAGAGTCGTTAAGTGTCGTCAAAGGTACTTAAACGGTCCATGAACTCGGCAAGACTATCCTCATCTATTTCTAGCTCTCTGATGACCAAATCCGTCTCATCCCGCTCATCGTAATCCGGCTCCACGTCTATTTCTTGGACCTCTTCATATTCAACGGTCATCTGTGTCACCCCGAGAACACCTGAAAGCCACGGAGGTGGGGGAACACCTTCAGCGAGATTTGGGTCTCGTCCGAGCCGCTGACGAGGGAACAAGCTGCCGGAGAAGCCTTTGAGTCGGGACGTCGAGACGAGGCGCTTGCAAATTGAGGTACTGATACGGGAGGCGTGGACCCAGCGTTTTGAAAGCTCCGTGGCAAGGGGAGGGTCGGTGACGAGGTTCGACACGATAGCCCTGTAATAGTCAACGTGCTCGTCATACATGAAGGAAACGACACGGCTTATTTCGACATTCAGCCGCTTCACTTCCTCCTTCGCACGCTTGATGCCGAAATACAGAACCATCGCCTCGCGCCGCGCTGGATTCGTCCATGGCTGCAGGCGGATGTCTTGGCGAGTATCCCGGAGTAGATCGAACTCTGCAAGCACTGTCGTCTGCAGAATGTTCACCCACGTTAGACGTTCGCGTGGAGGATTTAGCGTGGCGGCGGCGTCGTTGTAAGCCATTAGCGCACGACGGATGGCATCGGCACGGGTCTTCAATGCTTTTGAGATCTTGTCACGGAGCTTGTAACCTGCCGCGATCAATTATCCGCAACCAGATGGTAGGGAGCAACTTACCGATCCCGCTCATTCCGAGCTTAGTCAATTCGAATAGGCGCGACACCACGAGGCGTTCAAGCTCGGCGAGTGCGGTCCGGTACTTGCGTTCCGTGGTGAGGACGAGTGCATCCTTGTATTCCTTGCAATCGGGAGTCCACCGTTCCTCGATTGAGTGCTCCTCCTCAAAACGGCAGACCCCCTCTTGGATGGCGACGTACTTGGTCCAGGTTGTACGGTAACGGGTGTTCACGGCCTGGATCTGCTGGCGTGTGTAGCCCTGGACAATGATGAGGCGGTCCAGGTTGAGGTAATCCTGCTTCGCTTTGTCGGCCTCAGTCCTGAAGGGGATTGGCCATGATCTCGATCTTAGATGGGAATAGAAAACTTACGATGCGACGTGTAGTTTCAGCAGCCAGTCCATGTAATCCATGGTTTGCTGAATGGTGTCGGGCTCCGAACGTAAGCTCTGAAAGTACTTCACCTCAGTCTGATGATCCTTTTCATAGTCGTCCGCGGTTGTTCCCAGCTGGGCTTCAAGCGCAGACAGCGTAGCTCCATTGAACGTGATCTTCTCAAGCGCCTGCCGATAGTTTTGAAAGATGAAGTTTCCTGAAGAACGTCAGCGACGTGTGATAAGGAAATAGTGGTCATACCAGATGCAGCGTGCTTATCTAGATCCTGGAATTGGAAGTGCTCGTCAATTTGCTGTTGCCGGTGAAAGGTCGTTGCGAGTCGAGTTGTAGAAGCCAAGTGATTAGACAGTGCGAACGTACGTTCGCACTCCTCGAAATCCTCCAGCCCCACACCATCAACGTATAGTGGATGCCATCCAATCTGGCAGGCACGATTGTGCGCGTGGCCGTGGAACGCAGGAACAACGCCCCGAAGGCGCATAGCTGTCACCTTCGCACCTAACGAACTGCGTGAGAGCGTCTTGAAAAATGCGCACATAATGTCGTAGCCGAGGCCGATGTCGGCACCGTATTGGTCAAGTAATTGCTTCACGATTGCAAGGGGATATTTCATTCTGCAACCGGAGGTAAGTAACATAACAAGAACTGCGAGTCAGACTTACAGTTCGCCGCTCCGAATCATGTCGCACATCACCAGGACATGTCCATGACGGCACACGCACAAAAAGATCCCTGCTATTGCGAAGAGGGCGAACATTTTCTTGCGCGCCTCGGGACCGGCCGCCTTCCAGCGTTCAACGCATGTATCAGCACATCGCGCTAGTTCTTCAGCCTCGCCCGCCGAAAGTTCGTTCACGTTCAGCCATGCGATTTCCCCGTCGTCGTCAAGGGGCGGTTCGACATCGGCTAAGTCGACGGGCATGGGCATTGTTGGGCCGGATGTAGAAGCTGTGGGGCCAGGTACAGTCGTTGGCACCGCCTCGTCTGCGTGTGGTGCACTGGCTTTCTTTTTCGAACGTGCTCTCTGTACATAGTAAATGAGTATGTGTTAATGGAAGAGTGAATGTGACGCACCTTTTGGGATTCCGCAACTTCATTCATATACACATCCACTTGTTCGGGCGTTAGCCATCTAAACGAGGTCGAGGAGCGGTTATCCGGGCGTACTTCGCCAGCACGGAAGGTACTGTCGACGAGCTTCAAGGAATTGTTGCCGTCCATGCACGCGAGGAAGGAAAATTTGAGGGCAGGCTCATTGACAGTCTTGTATAGGCACGGCGCACACGCATTCTGGGCACACCACGACTTGTCACGCCCCAGCGCAAGATGTGTATGGGCGTCGACTCGGCGTATGACCTCCAAGTAAGCATCGTACGCTGTGGTGAGCTGTTCCGCGAGGGATGAGCGACGTGGATACTACTGGAGATCAGCTTAATATTACACCTAGATGAATTAACTTACATGATGGAGGTTCGTGAGGGTCTTGCTGAGTGTGTCCAGGCTAAAGCGTGGGCACGTGCGATGGATTTGGCGGTAGACTTCGAAAAGACGTAGAGGGAACGCAAGAGACACCTTCTCGGGACTAGCTCCAATGTACGCGTGCCGCAAAAGAGTCTCGTTCGTGCACCTCATGCCGTCCAAGTGCACGAAGGCTCGAGTGCCTCTCTCTGTATTTTCAATTATTCCGAGAAGGCGCGCAATGGGGGGAATGGAACGCACCATCGAAGCCAAGAGTCTCTATGCTCCAGGCATCTGTGCATCCATCCGAATTCACGGGGCCGTTAGCTTTGAGCTCGAGATACGCCTCGACAAGGCTTGGCATCTGATCTCTCCACGAGTTGACCATGTTCTGGACGCGCATGAGGCGCCGGCGGGGGTCGCCGCGACTGTATTAATGTTAGTACACATGAGAAGAATGAATGGAAAAAAAAAAAACGATACCCGGGCTTGCATTTGTCCCATATCTGGTGAAAAATAGCCTCCTTACCAGCGTGACTGTGGTACATGCCCTCCTCGCCCACAGGAGGTGCCCGGAAGGCCTCCTCCTCATCACTGTCTATGTCCATCCAATTGTCGGCTGTGAAACTTTCCGGTTCGTCAGCCATATCGATGTCGTAGATGCCATGGCCGAAGAGTTCTTCCCGCTGAATGAAACTGAGGGCTACAAGATAAATTGAGTGAAGAACATGCAAAATGGGGTCTCCAAACGTACACGTAAGTTGTTGGGTATATTTCTCTTTTTCCCTCTGAATTTGCGTCGCTGTTTTATTGAGGGGAATGGTCTTGATGTTCCGGAGAGAGTTGCGGTTTCCGTACGAAACCCTGTGGTGAGACGACAGCCCCTTACTCTTTTTCTTGTTCTTGGACATGTGCAGGGAATGGGACGGGTGATGTGCCGTGGCCGCAAGTTAGCGCCGTCGCGTATAGGACTCGCGTATCATTCTGTTGATGGTACTTGCGCTGATGGACAGGCATCGGGGCAGCGCGATGATGAAGGAAAACAATTAAATAGTGAATAGAGTACAGGGTAGGGTAGGGGAGAGGAAGAGATGTGGTGAGGGAAGAACAGAGACGTAGTGAGAGAAGAAAGGGTAATAATAAGATAGCTGCGTGATCGGGAATTGAGTGGCGGGCGGCGGGAGCTGAACGAACGAGAGAACGGGTCGGTAATGCGCTAATGAAAGCACGGCGAGGAGAAGCGCACAGAGGAAAGTAAGGCGGGGGCAGAACACAGCGCACGGAGTTAAGCGAGGGAAGCAGCCGCGGAACACAGCGATCAAAGGACTGACAGCCGGGGGCGCGGCGAACGGTCCGGGGATGCGAAATGATGATCGAGTGCGTGGGTTGATGGAGGGGCGGTAACGTTGATGCGGCATCTGGCAGCCACCGGGAGCTCCCGAGCACGGCTGGTAAAATGCTAAGGCAGTAGGGGGAATTAGTGGCAGGTATTACCGGCGGGTAAGGCAGAAGACGGTATTTAAGACATATCAGTCACGTCGTACCCATGTCAACAACGTGACTGATATGTCCGGATATCAGGGCCGGGTAGGTGGTCCGTCAATTTCTCTCTGTCTTGTAAGCCTGCGACACCGACTGGTTCACGAGTCTACCACAAGGGCATCAAACATCTCCCAGAGGAGACACAGAGCATGGTGGGTATTTTTTTCGGATGGGGTGAACTCGGGGGCATCAAGATCACACAAGTCAGCCACGAGACAAGGAAGCTTTATGGAACACCCGACATCTTGGGGATCCTTCGGGTTTAAAAGAGTGTGTATGCTCTCATCCAACCAATCATGCCCAGACAATTTTTCCAGCCATTGGGAAATAAGAGTCTCATTGATCACAACACCGTTAACAAGAATGCCCTCCTTCGAGCAGAGAAGTGTGCAAAGTCCTATAATACTGTTAGCAATGAAAAGAGATGTGCAACATCTAGTTACATATGTTTGAATAAATACTTATCACTGGTTGAACATTTCAAAATTTTCACCTTCTTTTTCAGTGAAAAATGTTGTTTATTTTTCACACATTTTTCACTGAAAAAGCAGGTGAAATTTTCAAAACATTTTCATCACTTTCTTATTTTATTTCGAATTTTTCACCTTGAATTGAGAAAGTGCTGAAAAAGTTTTAAAATTTTCACCTTCTTTTTCAGTGAAAAATGTCTGAAAAATAAACAACATTTTTCACTGAAAAAGAAGGTGAAAAAATTGAAATGCTCAACCAGTGTATAGTCAAAATCCATGGTTATACCACCGTCACCGGTGTACAACATAATGGGTCGTCGGGCCCAAGAAGTTTGTGCATTCAGATTAGGTATAATGCAATTCGCCATCTTCTGTCGCCGTCGGATGCTATCACCTTCAGTGGGCCATGTTTCGCCTCTCCAAAGGGAGACAACTTCCAAGCCTGTATAAGCTTCTGCAATATCTGCGTGGATGATTGCCAGGAGCCTTCTTGCAGGTAGGCATTAACAGGACTGGCTTTGCACTATAATCATCCAGTGCATGTCTCGAAAAGGTGGCCACACTAAATTCCTTTCCAACATGAATGTCCCAGCCCGAATAACTTTCACCGCTTCCTCAACACATGTTAGGTCGCCACCCATTTTGAAGGTTTTGAGGTGGGATGTTGCGTGCTCGCATAAACCACCTATCTCGTCTGTCTCTTTCACTGGTTGAGCATTTCAATTTTTTCACCTTCTTTTTCAGTGAAAAATGTTATTTATTTTTCAGACATTTTTCACTGAAAAAGAAGGTGAAAATTTTAAAACTTTTTCAGCACTTTCTCAATTCAAGGTGAAAAATTCGAAATAAAATAAGAAAATGATGAAAATGTTTTGAAATTTTCACCTGCTTTTTCAGTGAAAAATGTGTGAAAAATAAACGACATTTTTCACTGAAAAAGAAGGTGAAATTTTTGAAATGTTCAACCAGTGTTTTAAGTAGCATAATCACCCATCGCCTGCGATTTCGTCCTGTGACAGTGTGTGAAGGATGGGGCCAGAATCTCTGGTGTCAATGTTGCTAAACAAAATCTCGATGTTTTCGAGAATGTCAGAGACCTTGACATCGCCAACGGTGATACGTAGATTCTGCTGTCGATGCGTGTCGGCAATGGCGTGGCGAGATGGGAGCACAACGGGGGCTTTGTTCAATGCATATAGAGCAGCAGCACCACCCAGCTTATACCGAGGTCTTTGTCAAACTCAGTATAATTCCGGGGATGATACTTTCCGTCAATAGCAAGCTGACTCTTTTCAGCAGTTTTTTGGCACTCCAACCCTCCTTTTTGGCGTTGGGAAGCAACTATGAGAGGCCTGGAACCTCGTTAACGGATACAAGATCAATCAGCTGCCTGTAATCCTCCAGCCGTTTCCGAGCGGCTTTGAGGGATAAAGCATTCGGGACAGAGAACTTTGCGTGTCCCCTCGCGCCAGTCTCCTTTCTCCTCGAGAAGCTCATTGTCAGTACTAGGTACAGCCGAAAAAGTACAGCCGAAAAAGAATGGATGTGTGTCGAAGGAATAGCATTATTTGACAGGGGTGTATGTGCAACATTTACAGAGTTACTGTTCCATGCTGTTTGTAGAGTGAGCTAGAGATGTGCCGAAATACGAGTGGCTTTGGTGAGCGCAGGCGAGAGATGAATGCCCACTAACTTTAGTTAGTGGGTCTTATAGCACCCTATTAGTACAGTCTCCGCCAGATGATTATATTTCATCATCAAAAGGTCCTGGTTTCAATCCCCGCGTTGGCCATTTCTTGCTTTTAGCTTTTGGGATCCTAGTCAGTCCCACATGATTTTGTTTGTCTCTGTCTGCCTTCCTCCTCTAAAACTTTCTCTCCCTCCCACGTCTCACTCTGGGCTCGGAATCTCCAGGCTTTTATGTCTATTTTGGTGGATGGAATCTACACATCTAGTGTGCATGCATCTCTCGAGTCTCCTGTCACTATCTTGTCTGCTGCTTTCGTGCGGTCTCATTTATTTCCTGGTCAGTGGTCACCCTCGCTTTGCTCTTACTATCAATGGCGGTCCTCACGGGTCTTTTACTGTGGAGTTGGAATGCACCATCTCTTCTCAACTGCCAGTGGATATATCTCTGGGACTTGACTGGAAGACGAGTGCGAGAGAATGGCTCATTACACTTGGGTTATGACCCTCGGATGAATTCGGCTATTTGCATGCTGTAGATCCGTCTTCCTCCTCTCTTGGTGTGTTCTTCATATTAGCTCATATCAGTCCACTTTCTTTTTAACCCATTATATACAGTGTCCGCTTCCTCCAATGATGTTGCGGATCTTCTATCTGTGGGCCCTTTGTCTGGGGTCTCTTGCACTCTGCAGTCGTTAGGTTCTCGTTGCCCGTTATCATTACCTTGGTTGTTGCTTATTATTGTGTTTCAGTTTCCTTGACCTTATCCAGGGTGGTTGCAGATCTGGTTCCAAGTCTACCTTCCAATCTTGCTAGTACATGTTGTGTCTTCATAAATCTGTTTGGATGTTTACTGGTGGCTTCAGATCTCAGGACCTTGGCATCTCATATTGGGGGAAATATTGGGGGAAATACCATCGGGGGGAATCCCATTTCCCCTGGTGTTAGTCCTGCGTTCGTGCATGGTACTCCTGCTGTGTTCACACAGTAATCTGGTGTCTGCGCTTAGTAATAATGTGTTCGCACATCAATTTAAACCTGTTAATGCAGTTCTGGTGGAACCACCCCCACCGATTCAAGGCCCCTCATTCAGTTGTTCTGTGTTTGGCCCCATGTTTCCCTTGTCTCTGAGCATGGGCTTAGATGCTTTGTTCCTGTCTTCTGACCCCCTTACCAATGTATTGTCTGGAGATATTAACTGCCTTCGTGCTCATCTTAACGTTCATGGTATTTCGTCCAGTGGTTTGTCTGACTCAATGGCTAGGCAGGTGTTAGCGTTCCATCTGTTGTCTGGTATGTGTGCTTCTGTTCTGTCAAATGGTGATCACGCCCTACCACACAGTGGATGCAAAACTATGGGCACTCAATTTGTTTCCATCCATCACATGAGCTACACTGTCTATAGTGTGCTTCTTTCTGCGGATGTATTGACTGAAGCTCAGACTCGTGTACTCACTAATGCTTTGGGTCTTCAATCACCGAGTGACTTGTTGTCTGTGCTTTCTGCTCTTTTGGACAGCCAGTCGGTATCTCATCCGCTGCATTCCGTGTTCAATTCTGTTGAGTCTTCAGTGAAGCCTGCTCTCATATCTCTCGCAGCTTTGCACAGTATTGACTTGTCTTCTAAAAAGTTGCCTGAATGTTGGTCAGTTTTGGCTTCACACTTGGCTAGTGGTCTATGTGGTCTACATAAAGCCGGCTTCCAACATTTGGGGTGTGCTTCGTTGCTTGCTCTGTCTGATGCACATAACGTCGATCTACACATTCCCTCTACGGATTTAGCCTCTTCTCTCTTGATTGATTTAGAGTTGGCACAAATAAATGTTCTTGCAAGCATTGCAAAAACACTGACTAACCGTCCACTCAGACGTGTCCTTCAGATGCATTGAGTTGAGTTTTCTCTCACTGATGGCACTGCTGCCCTCTGAAAACACTTGAAATCATATTTGAAATGTTTGCGTCTTGGCAAGAAAGCTGGCTCTCCGCACAAGAGAAATTGAAACAGCGAGAGCAGGAGCTCAACACCCTCAGATCAGACTGGCCAACCTCATGCCTGGCACTAAAAAGCGGACTTTGATAGAGGTGTTCAATCGTTGTATTTCAGCTGACAAATTGGCTACTTTGTGTGTGGGAGCTGTTCCAGCGTAACAATGGTAAGGCACCAGAGAAGACTCAGAATCAAGGATTTTGATATTAACTTATTGCGTAGACCCAACTTTACTGATGTTGAAGACACTTCAGAAGGCACCACAGAATCTAACGATAACATGGATGTGGATGCTGATGCTGCTTCTGGTGATGATATGGATGTAGATGAGGGAGAACAACCTGAAATTTCGGATTCAGATCACCTGATGAATGACATGGATGATTTTGAAAATAACCATCATACCATGGATGTGAGCAATCAAATTTTGCCTGAATCCCTATCTGATTCTGTATCTGATGGTGAAGATCTGCCTCCTCCCCCTCCTCCTTGGTTGGACCCTGACTGTATACCGCCACCTATGCCCTGTGATGAACCGCGAAATTTTGATTCAGATGGGGACTTTGACGGTGTTCTTTTTGATCCTGATGGTATAGGTTCTGACGATGATGGCGATATGGTCCTTCTCGCATGCAAATCATGTTCCAGCTCCTTGAAAGAAGGTAAGATACCCAGGTTGTCCCTGGCCAATTATAATTATCTCGGTCCCGTTCCAGTTGAACTTCAAGAACTTACCATGATAGAAGAGGCGATGATAGCTAGATGTCGTGCAAATCTTACCCCACGAGGAACTTGCGTAATTCCATTCCATTGTTTACGAATGTAAATCTGTGGTGAGGTGTGCAACAGAGGTTCAAACTGGTGAAGAAAATGTTGAGCAAACAGATGGTCTGAAAAAAATGGACAGCGCACTTCAATGAAGACAGTCCCTAGATTCATGATAGTCTTTCTAGCATCATATACCAGACTAGCAAGCCTCATGCCAGCAGAGGATATAGCATCGCAAGCAGATAGAGCAGTGCTAGGCAACACAGGAAGAGCATAACAAGGCCAGAAGTAGCGCGACAAATCTGTGCCTTCACCTTGAGAAGCCTTGGGAGGTTGAGAAGGAACAGTGAGGTCTTTGAGCTCCGTGTCATCGGATTGCTGTATGATGGCGGCGGTGTCTATATCTTCATCGTCAGAGTCGGAGACATTACTCTGCACTAGAGACACAGATCTGGCTTTTTTCTTCTTCTTTGTGTTGGTTGGATTAGGGTCACACCCTCGAAAGAGCTCTGGCATATGGCGATTCAATTTTAAGACAAGTCCGCTTTTGAAGGTGTTGTGCCAATTTGATATGGAATGTAACCAGGAAGAGTATGTCGATGCCATGGCAGTGGTACTGAAAAGGTTCAGATTGTGGAGTGTATTCAATCGTCACAACAACTCACATAACGGAGGGACTGTTTCAATGTCCGGACGAACCTCTCACAACACATTGCAAAATGATTCCCGTGAAGCGTGATTTGGTGAAATTTGATGCCGGATAATTGGAGGTAGACCCTGCCATACCTATGTATGTATTAAAAAGCAATCATAATAATTTTCAGACTCAGGCTGGACTCATGGCATGGATCATAAGCCCGTGAGTATCTGGAATCACATCTGCAAAGTCTTGAAGATTGTTTGCCGAACCGGAGAGATGACCTCTAGCCAAAGCTTGCTTATCCAGAGTGCGTGCATAGGCTAAAAGGATAACCTCTCAGTCTACTGAGGCAGTACATTCCCCAGTGGATAGATCACTCCACAAGCCTATAACATTCAAGCCGTTGGGACCATGAAGAAGAGTGATGATGACTATGAAGAACCAGATATAGCAAGGGAAGAAATAGCCTGCTTCAAACATTTCTGGCATGCAGGATTAGACAGAGACAGGGGACTCGGGAGGCAAGCTTGACAGTTAATTGTATCAGCTGGACCTCGGATATCCTTGACAGCTCCGATCGACCATGGGATCCAATTGTGGTGCCAATCGATCATGGGAACACTCACCTGACCCAGCCTGGCTATCCCTTGCCAAGACTCGAAACTCTCTTATCTCTTTTGTTTATCCCCTCATCATCGTCCCCTCAGAGCGTCGAACTCAAGTAAGATTATTTGTGTTCTCCATCCATATACTGATTTCAATGGATCTAGATATGGCTAAGGCTAAGAAACAGCCTGCCAAGAAGAAGAAGAAGAAGAAGGGCAGACTGTCTTATGTAAATCCTCCAATCGTCTGGAGGTACAACCTGAGAGTTGGAGCACCCAGGGACCAGTCACCAGGGTCCAACTCTGGTGAAGATTATTATGACTGGCCCAGGTTTGAAGGAAGAAGATCCCCTAATGATTTCGGATGATGAAGATGACGACGACATCAGTGAGTAACCATTTTTATAGACAGGAGGGGAGCACTTATTTAATGGACAGAGATAGTAGACGGTCCTCCTGCTACTCTGTCATCATTGGCCTCGCATCAACCCCAGCAACCCTTGCACCAACCGTTGATTTCTTCGGTGTTCACCCCCCTGTCTGCCCTAGGCAGCAGACTGCCAAGAACGGTTGCATTGCAGGCAAAGGATGTGCTGGTGGGTGGTATAACCATCACTGGAGACAGAGTTTGCGACAACCTGCTCGACGGACTCAAATGTCCTATTTGTTTGGGGCTAAAGTTGAACCTGGTTGTGTGAGTTGATTTTTTTTATTAGTTGATGGAGACACTCAATTTAATGTTCAGGGCAACGTGCACACACTCATTCTGCTATGTGTGTATATGTCTTGCCTTGGAATCAAGCTTCAATTGCCCTCTGTGCATGAAACTCATTTTCAAACCTCCTCATCGTGTTATCGCCCTCGAGGATTTGATGGCCGCGCTCTACCCAAACATGCCTGACAATACAGCAGTCAAGTGGGGCAGAGCCTGGGATGGCCTAAACTTTCCTGTCGACATCTGAAGTCGGTGAGTGCCAACTGATATGTTCAGTCCCAATCAATGTTGATGTGTTCTGTTCGCTTTTCAGTGTTCAAATCTCTTCTACCCATTGTACACTTTTTATATCCGTAGTCTGCCCATGTTGATTCATCAATTTGTACTCTGCTACTTAGCACTCAATTTTTTTTTGCCGGTCAACTGGAGTAGACTTAGTGTTCAATAGTTCTGTTAGCTTTTACAGTGTAGAATCTACAGGCAGAGTTAGTGGGCTCTGCCGCGAAAGCGCGCTACAATTGTTATGGCACAGACGAGAGTGGCGCGTTGATGGATTGATGATCACTTCCTTTTTTGAGGGAGGTGGGTCGTGGGAAAAATTGACTGATCCAGAGATCAAGCACCTCTTGCCGCGGCCCACCTTAGCCCCACATCTCGTCCATGCGTGACTCTTCTCATTCGGGCGCGCTTCCTCGACGGCGACGCTTCGAATGCATCGCCTACGCCCAGCTCTCATAATTAAGCAGTCAGTTGAGTCGGAGGCTGAGTTGACTAGGCCACGGGATTTATTGCCGCCTCCACCCCGATGCTTTAACCATACGCCCACTGGCTTAGTCTGGGCTCCCCGCGGTCCCCATTCCCAGTTTATCTTAGTCCTCCGCCTCGATGCATCCCGCACCCACGCCCGCACCCGTCATGTTCAACCTCACCGTGGACGACTTCGACTCGCTCGTCACGTTCCCCGACCAGAGCCAGTGGACGACCCCCAACCCCTCCGCAGCGCACGATCCTGCGCTAGATTTTTGGTTCGACGGGACGTACCACAACACGAACGTCTCCGGCGCCTCGTTCTCATTCGACTTCGAAGGTTCGTTTACTGCGCTGTTGCCCGCTGACTTGGTACTGAACGCACATCGCGATCGGTAGGATCTGCGTTCTACCTCTGGGGCGCCGGGCCCTGCGTTCGGCTCGTACAAGGTCGCGATCGATGGTTGCGCCGAAGAATTCTCCGCGCACGCCGCACAGAATGCGTCGGGACATTTGCTGTACAGCACTAAGAGTCTCGCCTACAAAGAGCATACCGTCAAAGTGACCAATCTTGGCGCGAAACGGCGAGGGGAGGCACACAATATGCTGGTGGACTTTCTGAAAACGACCGTCGAGCTCGCTCCAGCTGGGTAAGTGCTCTCATCTGATCCTCGATGATTGTATTAACAAGTATTCCGCAGAGCTACGCTCACGAATACGACACTGGAAGAAACAGATCCGCGGCTAGTGTACACGGGGAACTGGACCGTGTGTTACCTCCCCTCTGGCTCGCGCCGTGTGCGATCAGCAGCTAAACTGACGTTGTTCGTAGGAAAATGTGTACAATCCCCTCTTCTCCGGGGGCTACTCCCGCTACACCAATGGCGATGGCGCGTCCGTCTCGCTCTCCTTTCACGGTGCGCCTCTCTTTTCTCCCTTCCTTCCCTCCCCCTCCCCCACGCCTCTCCCTCCGCGCCTCCCTCCGCCTCCCTTCCGCACCAGCCTCGCCCCACCTATACCCACCACACCACCTAACATCAACCCCATGGCTAGGCACCGCCCTCTTCATCTTCGGCGACAAACCCGACCGCCACGGGCTGTACACCGTCGCCCTCGACGCCCGCCCCCCAGCCACGCTCAACGGCGTCTCCGGCTGTGGCGGCGCCTTCGCGCACGCGTGCGAGAAGGACAACACCCTCGTGTTCTTCGCCGCGAACTTCGATGGGAGCGAGCACACGGTCACCGTGACGAATGTGCCGGGGATGTTGGGTGCGTATTCCGGTGAGCGCTTGCATAGTCTGCGGGAGATGGCGCTGAGCCGAGTGGGATATTATTACACGCAGATCTGGACGCGGTCGTGTACACAACGCCGTCGCGTTACCTCCTCGTGCGGCGGGGAGCGGTGCAGTTGGGGGCGCGCCGCGCGTCGGGAGTGCTGCCGCGCGCTGCGATGCCGGGTGTGCACGCACTGTTGCTGCTATTCTTTGTGGGGATGTTATTAGCGCGGCCGTTCAGGCGGTAGGCGTGGGGTATCTGACTCGGGCCCGAGTCATCGAGGTATTTTCGTCTGTGCAATGGAAGCGCGTTCGTGATTTTCGACGTGTTCTGAGATGGATGGATGGATGTGTATTTGGATGAGGAAGGAAGCGCATCGGGCGTCGCGAGCCTCAACCCACCGTGCGGAGCAGCGTCTGTCCCTCTATCCCCCGCGGATCTACTGCGATTTCGGGGAGCGTCAACGCACGGAACTGGACATTGTAACTGTCTGTTCTGCGCGCTCTTCTTCAGAATAAAGCTCTGGGGTGGTTTCGTTCTCGTCCATTTTGCACGTACTTTCCCATCCCGCCTCCAAGTTTACCTTCCTTGCTCCGATCCTGCAGATATTTCCGGCATTTCCGCAGGGTCAATTGCTCGGCGAGGCGACAGTGTTGTTTGTCTATCTGGATAGTTTTTGCACGAAAATACAACGAGTGGCTCAGTAAGAGAGGAATGAGTGTGTCTTGGCTCAGCGGCAGTTAGAATCTTCGACGTGGGCGCCGATGCAGCTACTGGTCATGAAAGCATCTCAAGGGTCGCGAGACAAAGACTCGAATTGTCCTTGTTGAACTTTTGTATTCTCGCTCGATTCGCGTGGTGATGGACATTCACGGCATCCTGAATATTGAACAGCGGGTATTTTCATAGTTTGAAGAGATTGGTGGACGGTCATGGTACATGCACAAAGCAGGCTCATATGGTGTGCAGACTCAGTGCGCGATCCCGGTTCGAAATCGCTACACCCAACACATTGAGGGCCCCAAGAGTGGAACAGGAAGCCTAGTAATGGCAAGCGTTATATTTCCGCGCACAATATCAACATATTCATATGTGCGCTACCACCGCAGTTTAAATGTACCAGTGACAGTTGAATACAGTACTGACTGGCGGCGTCGTTTTGGGCCTCGGGAGTGGCCTCGGTTTGGGCCTCGGAATGGGCCGCGAAAAGTAGTCGCGTAGTTCAATAACCCGCGCGACGTGCACATCGTTCCGGTCGCGCTTCTCGAGCATGAGAATATTCACGTATGTGTCGAGGGCATCGACGAGAAGTGAGGTGTATTCCCAGTGCTCGAAATCGTGGTTCCAGAGGCTTGTGAACCAAGCGATCAAGGGAGGGATGAATGTGCGCACAGCAGTGCCATAGACGTTCGACTCCATCGCATTCTCTCTGATATGGCGTAGGATATTGATAACGGCCCACACGAGCTGTTGCTGGTGGTCGCCACGGAGATGTATACTTGCTGGGAAGGCACACATCTTTCCCAACGCCGGAAGTGTTCCAAGGAGAAGTTGGAAATCTGTCTTGCAATCCTCGATGATATCATCGAGCACAGATATGTATGCTTCATTGAGTGTATCTTGAACCAGGGAGCAGGCCTCTTTTATGCCCAATTTAGGCTCAAAATCGGCCTCGCGAGTCGATGTTGGTGGATGATCTGTGAATTCTTGTACGCCGAATGTCGGTTCAGAATCGACGTCGTCTGTCATTGTTTTTAAACCCAATTTCTGTTCAAGATGAACCTTATGATTCGACAGCAAGCGATGGTTTGCAATTTTTAAAATCTGGATGGTGCCCTTCAGAAGATGACGTTTGGTCGAATATGATGAAATGGATCGGAGGCGCTCGTGGAGATGTTCCCAGAGATGGCAGGTAAGAATAGCCTTTAGAGAAACATACATCGGGGCCATGGGAGTTGGCTGGATGCGCTGTACTTCGTAGCCTCCCATGACCTCAAAATAGACATCGTCCAAAGTCTCCGTGGAGTGAACACCATGGGTGTAATATGTGGTGATCGCTTGCAAAGTACCCGCGAGTGTGCCTATCGATCGCATATTGGTCACAAATGTACTTTCAAGCATTCGTTTGTCGCAATTATTCAGTGCATATTCAACAGCTGGCTTGCTGGTTCTATTGGCCAGATACCAATATACGAACGGTAGTGTTGAACCGGAATGTAGAAACGGGAGAAGCTGAAGCACAATTTGCATCATAAAGTCCAAGTCGGTGAGGAGTTGCGATGCGACTTGGACTTGCCATAGGGAGTGTTCGCTGTGGTACACGAGTGGCAGGACCCATACTTTCAAGTCATTGAGTAGTTTATCGATGGGAATCGTAAGTTGATGTTGAATGTCGGCCCAATCAGAGGAGTAGAGTTCAGGAAAAATATGCTGGCAAGTCATTTCGAGGTTGTCCGGGATCGTTCCGGAATTGAAAGAGTCCTGCAGCATTTTGCCCATATTTTGGATTTTTGCCGTGAGCCATACGGGATCGTCGTGGGCGATCATTGCCACAGTGTACAAGTCGACAATTCGCGACTGTGGGCTATCAGAGTCGAGCAGGTGCGCCATGTCCTTCAGCTGGTGCATCAACATCGGGTGAGGGGAGATAGAGTCCATGTGGCGCTCGGCTAGTTGGGTCTCAAGGCCCGATATCAGTCCTCGAACGCGATTTAGGGCAGTACGCGATGTCACGCCGACCACTACCATCTCCTTGAGCATCTGACAGATGTCAGCGACACTTGCTCGCATCGTTTTGATGAATGTGTTGGTAACCACAGCACCACAGGAAATCTGGAAGGCGGGAGGAAGGTTCTGGAAACGGTGCAGAGATTCACTTGTTTCTCCCAACCAGGAGAGAAAATCGTATCCAGTATGGGACGAGGTGAGGCGAGATGCGGATGCAGATAATGCCCAAATCGCCTTCAAAGTTAAAGTCTGTCGGGGAACTTTGGCAGGATGGGAATCAGGAATACTGTTTGCGTCTCGAAGGAGGTTGGAAAGCCGATGGCCCAGGGATGTGTGTGGGTCGGACGTATTCAATACGGCGCCAAACAGATGGTCATTGACTTCACGAAATCCCTTCGGCCCGAATACAACATCAGGAATGGCCTCGACAAACGGAAGGAACTCGTTGTCATCAGTTAAGCTTTCCAGTGTCCAGAGTATGGCGCGTCGATCTCTGTCCTGTGGTTCTGCGAAGGCATGCCTGATCATAGCTTGAGTAAGTGTGCCAATGGGGGACTTGATTTTAGATGCGATAAGAAATTTGCGACATCTCTCTGCAAGATTCCACGCGAGGCCGGAGAGCGGGTTCTATATGGGCAATCCAGAGAAATGATTGGCAGGATTGTGATGAATGAATAGAATATCACAAAGAGCGCCAAGATGGCACCGACAAGAGCCATGACGACTTCATTGACTGGAATCAGAAATACGACGAGTCCGCCAAAGAAGAGGAATAGGGAGAGATGCAGAAGCATGGGGAGTACTTCCACGATGGCTGTCATCTCAAAGCGCTCAATCCCAAAATGAAGAAAAGAAAGTATGCGTGCTCGGCGGACAGGGGATGGACGAAGTTCTGTCTTGTGGAGAAACTCGCGGGCCCATTGTTCGACAAGTGTAGCCAGAAGCGCACACGTCAAACTGAGAGTGAGGCTCGTGAACCAAAGAGTGTTGCAAATGAGTGCCCAGTGTGGCACTTTGAAGGGAGCAGCGCTCGTAGGCACGTCAACGGGTACTCCTGAGGCCACTCCTGCAAGTTGTTGCGAAAGCCTCGCCAATAGCTGCACGGCGAGATCGTCAGTATCTTGAGTTAATCCCTTGTAACTCTCGATAAGAAACGCCGTAACACTGGCGGAGAATAATCCAGACTTTAGAGCGTGAGCACGCAATATGGATATGACGGATAAGAAGACTGACAAAAATGAGCAATCCTTCCATATCGCCTCTCCAGCTCTCAACCAGAGCGGCATCATATCGTTCAGCCTCAGATGTGTAAACAGCCCAAAGCTTTTCGCAAGCCTCGTCGTTCTCTGTAGCCGAATATTGCGGCTTCTTTATCTCAGTTGGATGTGGCACCCCGTCCTTGGCTGTGCTCTGCCGCCTCGCTTCTATTTGATATGAGACTTATGGAAGATAAGTGCTAGGAAGTTCGAAACTCACCCTCCCTGGATGTTCTGTCATTCTGCGTCGTGTAATCGTGCAAGAAGAAATGCCAAATCCACGAGACGAGTCCGATATGACGAAGTTTACGGTCTGAAAGATGCATGTCAGCCAATAGGAACAGTTAAACAGAACCACAGTTACCATGGATAGTTTTTGGACCCATCTCAGGGTCTTGGTTCGTCATGGAGGAAGAGCGAAAACAAACGCTGCTCATCACCAGGCACAGCCTCGCCCCGTGCGTATCAGACTTTTGACATTTGACTTGTGACCTTGTACAAGGGCAAACAAGCCCGAAAAAGGCCCGAAAAGCCGGCAAGCTCACAAAGTGACAAACCTATGTCCGAATTTCACAAGCTCGGAGATCTCGTCCAAAAATGGCAAGTTTTCCGAATGCTACGAGGGCTTTGCGTGCTGCTGCGTGTGCTGGGGCATGTGCTAACAATTGTAGAGCTTAGTTGTTGTATTGCAGGTCAATCCCTCACCTCGGAGGGGGGTTATTTTTTGACTTGCGGCCTTGTTCGAGCTTGCCAGCCTGTCGCTTAGCGTTGCCAAGCCCACAAGCCGGAACAAGGCGCAATCAAAATGTCAAAAGGCTGATGCGTGTGATTTTCTTACATAGCAAGCATGGAGAAATTCGCATGCCACAAGCGCCAGACATCCCAAGGTCCGAGCCGGGGAACACACCACGTGTTACACTGGACCGATGTTGATCGAAGTCATGGATTGATTTGTGTCCTATTACAGATAGCGAGCGAAATCAGAGAAAGTTATGAATGTATTTATGCTGACTTGCCTCACGAAAATTAATGCTCGGGGTGGCTTGCACCGCGGATGGAAAATTGACCAGGTCCGAGGACGCACGGAGCATGTTGGGAATGGGACGGTGAGCTCATTCCAAATGTCTCGTCCCTAGGTTTGAGCTCAGGAATTGTGTCACCTTCACTCGCCTTGAATCTGGGCTCTTGAAATACATATTAATTGAGACGCTCTTCAATTTAAAGCCTGTGTTGTGAGATATCAGATGAAGGGTCGACATGAGGGGTCCCAGACAGAAAGAGGCCGCCTAAAAGGATGGGGAGCGTGGTCTCAGCAAAACGGTGTCCGTGAAAGGAATAAAATGCAGGCATCCGGACAATTTGACATGGATCCTGAAATCGGCGAAGCTCACAGGTTTTGGCATTCCACAGGGCATGTACAAATGAAAAGCAGCAGAGTGACAGTACTATGGTGCTAACAACTTAGTTACTGCTGCTTTTGCACAGCCAATTGTTCTCGCGCACCATTCATCAGCCTTTTGACATTTCCCTGGTGACCTTGTTGACCTTTTTTGGCCTTGTGACCTTGTTGACAAGCTCACAAGGTCAAAGGTCAGAAAACACTCGTGTGAGTAGGCAGGTACTCCCCAATGCACTGAGTGATTCCTTTTTTTCTTCTTTTCTTCTGGCATAGTTTTGGCAAAGTTCGGTTCAGTTCAGGTTCGGGGCGTCTTTACCTGAATGCCGAACCTGAACCTGGTGTTCGGTTCAGGGAATGGCTGAATCTTGAACCTGAACTCGCGTTCAGGTTCAGTTTGGTGTTCAAACACATTCAAACTTGAGGAATTTTCCCAGGGTCAAAACCACCTCTCTAGCGTTGTTAAAAAATTAGAAAACATTCATTCTATTAGAAATTCTATACTAAAGCAAGGATAGACACATTCGAGAACGACAGGGCAGTTATCAGGGCAAATTCGTCCTCAACATCGGTTGAATACATCACGTGAGGACCTACCATTTCGCATTGTCGAGGGTCAAAGAATCACGAAGGCCCCTTGAAATCACTCGTGGAACAAAATAGAAGGTAAGTAAATATTTCAGTGGTAATAGAGCATATTTGCAACAGCGGCCATTTTTCTGTCATCACCCTCAGTTTTTAAGCGAAATAATTGATTGATGTGACTTTGATGTGATTTTTGAGTGACTCAACGTGTCGCTCTTCCTCTCATGCCCTCGCTCATGGACCAGTTCCCCTACCACTACCAGCCCACGTACCAGGATGTGTACGGCTTCAATTGGCCAATTCCGGCTACTCCCGTAACTCCGGCCACTCAACAGCAGCCTCTGGCCTGGTATGCGGATTATGCGGATTACGCGCAATATCCGACCACTCTACACTTTAACCAGGTCAATGTTAATCCTCCGACTGTGGAGCCTCCTCGGACTCCCTTTACTACCCTCCCTGCGCAGTCGGCCAATGTTCCCGTCACCAAAAAGAAGGAGAAGAAGCTGCATACCAGCGTCTACACGGCACACGAGCTGTTTGGCATCCTGCAAACAGCAATCAATGTCCAGCTCTACATGGCGAAGCACAGCGAAAAGGGCGTGAAGGACAAGGAGTTTGGGACTGCTGTACACAAGCATCACATCCAGGGCAGCGACGCTGTCCTCAAGACGCGTGTGGCTGAGCTTCTGGTTTTTCATGAGGTGCGTGTGCTATAATATCGTCGGAAGCACGGTAAGTTATCCTCGTCAGGATCCTCAGGGAGCTCCGGATGCAATTGTCAAGGCCATCTCCAGGTCTACACTCGAGATCTCGTTTGGGGCACCTCTCGATCTCCTCATGGCACAGAAGCATCTGTACGAGGACAAAACAGATGCAGAGAAGGACAAGTTGAAAAAAGTGGGTTTCAACTTGTTTTATATTTGCTTCAGCAGCTCTGAACTTCGACCAGAAAGCAGAAGACGACAAAATAGGAGGCGAGGCCATCCGCAACGCCTCATTGAACAGGTCGCACTGCGCGACGGTGGTGGCCCTAAACGACGACAGTGACGATGAGGTGGTGGTTATTGCCCACTCCGTGAAGGCATCGGCGGCTGCCTCGCCCCTCCGCCACATCCCTTCGACCCCGTCGGTACAGCTCCGCACCCTTCCAGTGCACCTCAGCAACTGGTCCTCCAGCATCTATCCTCGCCCCATGTACGACAGCGGCAACAATTCCGACATCGAGATCACGGGCCACCAGCTGCCCACTGGTGAAGCCGTCACCGAGCCCGTAAAGATCAAGGCGGAGCCCGTGCCTTCGACTATTCCCAGTGCCAAGAAGGTTAAGCGCATCACTATGGCTACAACCCCACTCCCCAGCATCCCTCGCACCGACCGCAAGGCACCCTCCAAGAAACGCACCAAGGACGATGATTCTGATGCCGAGAACATGCCTTTGGAGCGGAAGACGAAGCGTGTTCGTCGGGACGCTTCATTTGACCAGAAGGAATTTTTGATGGAGGAGCATGAGAGGCGGGACAAGTTTGATAACAAGCTGCTCCGGGAGGCGCACCAGGGCAATGCGGAGTTCTGCAAAGCCGCTGACGACACTCGTTTGTTCCAGACCGAGTTCTTAGGCTTTCTCCGCGACATATTTCCTGCCAATAACTGACCAGATTACTTTACAAAGTCCGAAGCCTTCTTTCACCAATTACAATATCTTCCTCATATATACCTTGTCCAGTTCTAGCTATGATACATCAATTTATTCAGTGTTACTTATGCAAATATTCTTCTAGCTCCGGTGGTGGACAGTCAAAGTACTGCGCAACCTGGTTGGGGCGAAGGCAGTTTAGACAATTCGTTAAAAGGACACCAACACGATAATACCGCCCAACCGGTGATGAGTACAATCACATCTTCCAGCCTGCATTCAGGAAAGGCCAGAGATTAGCAACAATGCCAAAGCCATGTTCAACTTCAATTCGAACAGCAGACATCTGTGAATTCTATGCCTGCTCGTCCTCGGTACACTGCCCAGCACCCGAAAAGGGGCTCATAATATGAGGGCCAACACCATAGGCTGGGTCACCAAAAATCTGGAAGTATCTGTCTTCGATGGGAGTGTTGTCGTCAACATCTTCCTGGTGTGCAAACAGCGCGAGACGGTCGAGCAACCCGCTCTCAGAGAGCAAGAAGTTGTCATTCTGCCGCCCCTCCATCGGTCAGAACAAATGGCTAATTATGCTGTTGGGGAGCATGAGAGCCTGGAACTTGAGTGAATGGAATTTCTTGTGGCCGTTGTAGGCCTGGCATTGAAACCACATCGGGTGACAAATCCGATGGATGGTACGGTCAATGAATGTGAAGATAGAAGTGAGGGCTGCCCCACGACGGTGGATCGCTTCTGCGTAGATTTTTAAATTGTCCAGATGTAGCAGATGCTGGTCGTCACAACTGAGTAGGTGTTCCCAATGCAGGTCAATGAACTCGACCAGCTTGTTAACACACTCCGAGATGGCAGATTGTGAACGATCATAAATCATCGAGAGAGCATACATCTCTCCAGCTGTACGAAATCGAGCACACAGAAGGCAGAGAGCTTCTAGTGCAGGGAAGGTATATCTGCTCGCTGTTTTAAAAGCATCTGGAATCTCCAGCACTATGACGAGATCCAATAACTCTGTTGCTGACATCCTGAATATTATGTCAATGAAAGAAGTAAGAGTTTGGAGTATACAATCCACCTAAACTGCCACAAGCAGTCCTGAGGTTTCAAAGAGAGCAGCCACTCCTCTGTAATGCGCTGTCTGCCCTGTTCAGGGCGTGGTGGACCTTGTGGAGTCGGCTTCATCAATAACATGATATGGGAGAGGTCCTTGCCAGTCGCCTCGGATAGATAAGCCATTAATTGAGCATAGATTGCAGGCTGGAGTATAGGAGGGATGGGAGGAGGCCGGGTGAGAAGCAGGACTGCTGCAATAAGCACCCGCCGCAATTTCTCGTGATTGGCATCTGCGGCCATGGTATGTGATATGCTGGCGATGAATCAATGCTTTTAACAGACAGAGCTGTGGCAGTGAGGCAGACAACAGTTGTTATAGGGGTGTGCCAGGTGAATCACAACGGCGGTGCAATGCTGTGGGCACAGTAAATGATTTGTTGGCCTCTTCTACAACAATACATAGGCATGCTTCCAACAATTGAGCATCATCTGCGATGGCACGTCAAGAGCCACGCCAATATTGTGCGCGCATGCATGGCTAATTGGGGCAGTCAGTGTGATTACTCCTTTGGGAGTCATGCAAATTTCTGTCATCAGACATCATTTTTCTGATCAAACAAGAGATTTAGGGGGTGCAAATCTGCTCTAATATTCCACTCCAAACTCCAGAAAATCTGTCTGAACAGGGCTTTTGCGGTTTGGGGTTTGAATGCGTTCGGAAAAAATGCCTCCATCCCGAACACCGAACCGAACTTTTGGTTCAGGTTCAGAAATTTGCTGAACCTTGAACCTGAACCTCGCATTCAGTTCAGTTTGGTTCAGGTTCAAACCGATTTCTGAACCGAACTTTGCCAACACTATTCTGGCCTTGTCGAAATTATGGCTCCACTTGTGGCCTTGTGGCCTTGCCGTCACTTTGGCCATCACCCAAGTTAGCTTAGCAGGTACTTTTGCTTAACTTGACTTGACAATTTAACTTGGCCTGCCAAAAGTAAGGTAAAGTAAAATTTGTAAGGGCAAGTTAATTTGTACAAATAACTTTGTTAACCACCAGCACTGGGGATCGAGATATCAGTGGACTGGTCACCCACTTGACAGTACTGAGCAGTGCAGTGTACTCTCCCTATCATGTCTTTGTGCTGCACCTGGTTGATCTTGTAGTCAGAGGGATGGATTAGCTGAGGAAATCCTTTTTATTTTATCATCCGTGGACATGAACATATTATCATTTATTTCTTACCACTATCTAGTACTAGGATGTGTGGGCTCGGTGTGAGAGTATGCACACAGCTGTCCCATCATGTAATGTCTTGGTGACAGACAGGGGACTCCCTCTTGACTCTTACCCCCATCTTTGCGCGAGCCTACTAAATTCCCCAAGCACCCGAGCAGTCGATTCAGAGCACCCTTAAGCTGAGTATTCCTTATTCTTCTTCCTGAGATCATTTCGCAACTGTTTTAGTTTTATTGATATTTCTTAGTATTTATTTCTTACCGCTGTAGTTGTGATCCCTGTATGACCTTGATGCAACTCGGTCCATGCCCGGACCACCCTTTGCTTCTTCACTGACCAACCACCAACCATTTGAACTGGGAGTTTGGGTTTGTTTGTAACTCAGTGTTGGCATTGACCGGGTCAAACAAAATTTGACCCTGAGTCAAGAGTTTGACCTTTTGTCAAACAAATGGTCAAACCTTTTGACACCATTTTCTGTCTTTGGCTGATCCTGCTGGATTTTTGAAGGGCATGGGCATCCACTGGTCATATTTTGTCTTCACAAATGTCTTCCGGTCCACTTTTGGGCTGACTGTTGTGTTTTGGTTGGGCGACAGCCTGATGGTATTCGGGGTACACTGGTGTTTCCAGCCATTTTTTGAAATTACTACCCAGGGCCAGTGAAATGGGTTCTAAACTACTCAGACCAATAGTTTAGGGTCTAGGATAGCTTGCTGGCAACATAACTACCCTTGTCGAACTGGAACAAAGGAAATTTCCGAATTTGGCAGGGTCAAACAACAGGGTCAAAGTCGGTCAAACACGGTCAACCTGCGGCCAAGGTCAAATTCATCAAACACTTTTGACCTTTGACCTGGCCATGCCAACACTGTGTTTGTACTACAAGATATGTTGTGATAGTCACGTGATGGGGTGAGCTGTATCTCGGCAATATCCGAAAATCATAATACTTGCAACCATGGCATCGGATGTACCTCCAGCCATGAGGCTTCCTTGTTCACAGATTTTATTTCATTTATTTTCCTGTTTATAAACCAGCACCCAAAAACCAGGTTCTAGCTCTCCCAAGGTGATTTTTCCGCTGTGCACACGATAAGTATGGCCTGAAATGCCCCTTCATATTTTTTTTGTTGCAGCGAGAGACTCAGAATCCAAGACTACCCTGCATTCCTGGTGATATCAGTAACAACCATGACTTTGATGCAGTCCAATGTGCCCTGGAAGGGGTCTACAAAGTTATTTCAAAGGGTGATTTGTCTTTTGTCTCTCTTGATTGCAACAGCTCACCATAAGGTCCCTCGGAGCCCAGCATATCAGTGCAAAAGTTGCCCAGGTTTACCCAGCTGACATGATTAAAAACCGGCCATCTTGCCAGAACTATTTAAAAACCGGTTTATAAACAGGTGTTTCTAAACATGCCAGAGTTATAAACAGTGCCCTACATTGGGGGGTTTTGGTAAGGGTATCTTACATACAGCACCTGGGCGCCTGAAATGAAAGTCCACATGTATTTTCTGTCCATAACAGGATGTTCAACATCAGTTGCACAACACTTAAAATCACTTTAAACTTCACCCAACACACAAATATCATCGACAGAACTTGATATTCACTGGATTACACTTGAAAACTGTGGCAGTTGACAGTACTACTGATTATCTCTGTACATTTAGTGAAACCCAGTGACTGGAGTCTATTTCAACTTCAGAAACAAGTTTACTGTGCCATGGGAGCATATAAGTAGAAACCCTTCATACCCCTACCAAGGGTAAGGGTTTTTGGAGGGTCAGGAATCTCCCACCCTACCCCTACCCCTGGGGGTAAGGGTACAAAAACCCCAGGGGTTTTAATACCCCTGCAGATCACTAGTTACAGGTTATATGCAAGAAATGCTGCAAAAACGGTGTACCTGCGCCAGAAAATCGCACCAGGGACCCCGGTAAAATGCTGAGGAGACCGCACTGAATATTTTGTAGGCGAATCGAATGGGCCATGTCTCGAGGTAGCCTGACCTGAACTGAGGCCGGAACACGCGGTCTACGCAAAACGATCACAAAACACCCAACATGGAAAAAAAAAAAACATCTGCACCCTAAGTTCTGCAAAGACCTATAATTCACGAGTCCAGATATCCACTCGGAGTGCACTTGCATATGGGCTTCCTAGTTTTTACCACTTCTCCCATTGGGGCGAGGACACACCCAATCTGTGATTGTATGCTTCATGTCGAGAATGCATCATTTTTGAGTGATTTGCAAGCCGCTTGGTTGATGCCCAAGCCATTGTGTCCAAACCCATGCTGTGATTTCTAAGCCCAAGCCATTTTGTTCACACCAAAGCTGAGCAGTGAATGAAAGATTGCCAATTACTTTCCAGCGCACAAGCCATTCTTCTGACCCAAATTCATTCTGCATCTAGACAGACATCCTGCACACTCCAAAACCATTTTACAAGTCGAGGTGTTTTGGAGTGTTATGGCACTCTATCCAGTGTGTATGGACCTTCCTGAAATATGGATATCATTCGCTTAAATTGGAATCACCTCACCTTCAAGTCCAAATAAGGAATGTTTTTGATGGAATACCAAATATTAGCGAGGCTTCCACAGTACACATCCTGATTACTGAATTCGAGTTGAGTCGATCCTCAAATGTACCCCTTGGTTTATATTTGATTTGTTTACTGGCTAAAAAAGTCAGGTTGGCAGTTTGATGGTTGAACCGTGGGAACATTTCTGTCAGGGCGTTGTCAACTGTGCAAGCTCAGCAAAGCTGAGTGATGCTCAGTCTTGGAGCAGAAGTATAGTTAAGGACATGTAAATTGAGGGTAGTAGACACAGTTTAAACATTCATCCATGCCTTACATTGGACATCCAGGAAAGGTTTGCTACAAGTCTGGATATGGCCTGCTGAGTTTGAATTTGATCAAACTTTATTGTGACAGATCGCTCCTTCAGACTGCTGTCTCTTGTCTCCAGGGAACGGATGCAGCTAGGATCACATGTCAGAAATTGTTGTCCACTTTTGCAGCAGAACATAATATCTCAGCGCAGGAGACATACCATATCATCCGAGGCTGTGACCTTATTTACAGATCTTGCCCTGAACCTCAAAATCTCTGTGTTGATCCACATTCATGATCAGGAATGCTCAACTTTACAATCAAACTGTTGAGTGCCATGGAGTTCCTGAGGGCTACGAGATGCGAACAGGACATGCAGAACTTGAAAATATTTCCTTGCTTACTTTCGCCACCAACTGGAACTGGGTAGTGACATGCCTGTCGACCGTCCAAGCATGAGCTACACCAAAACAGAAGGTGAGTGTCACCAGAAGGAAGATAGGTGATAAAGTGTTGTGAGTGTTTCAGGAAATCACAGTTCTGAGACTGGAAATTGTGCGGGGCTGACCATTTGGGAGGCTGACAAAACAAGGCAAGGCATGGTGGTGACGATGAAGACTGTGGACAGAGATGGAGATGAGGTGTAGGCAGAGATATAGGCATAGGCGATAGAGACGGAGATGACGACAGCGAGGGTGAGAGAAGCAGAAGCGGAGACTTAGTGGGTGACTCAAGCAGGTGGGCAAAAGTGTTTTTATTGGAGAAAGGCTTCAGTATTTATACAAAAGAGTAGCGGAGTAAGCAAGACATCAAATGGAAAAAGAACTCAATAGAAAATGAGACTGAGACTGCAGATAGCATACGACACAGTGATAGTACATAGACTTGAAGCGGGAGAATCAGGGTGTGGAATGGACAGGGACACTGGGGCCTGGAACTGAATAGGCATCGGGGGCATCGGGTATGGTGTACTTCTTGCGGTCGGGCCATGTGCGAGGTGTAAGGCTGCAGTGTGTTTGGTCTGAGATGGGGGAAGCGGGGAATGAGACAGGGAAGTAAAGTTGTAATGGTTTTATTTAGTCGTGTGGGTTCGCTCAAAGCAGACCACGGATTTTTCTCTACCAGGTTTTGGGACAGGCTGTTGCCTCCTGAGCAGGCTGGATTTGACGACACTCTGCGTCTGCTTCTGACAAAGGATGGTGTCAAGGCTTACAACACTAAGCACCTCAGCCAACTCGGAAAGCCTGTTGTCCAGTGCATGGCAAAACACAATGGCACTGAAGCTCAAAAAGGGTCAGATGAGGATGCAGAAGGCTGCCAGAAGGAGGTTCTTTTGGTTGAAGGTGCGAAGGTCATGATAACTAGGAATGTCTGGATGTCAAAGGGTGAGCCAAATATTTTCAGCCAAAATTCAATTCTAATTTCCACCATTCAAGGCTTAGTTAATGGCTGTCAAGGAATTGTCAAGAAGATTTGGTACCATACTGGATCTAATCCTTGGACCAACCTTCCTACTGTCATATTGGTGAAGTGCGATGAATATTCTGGCATGCATTCAGACTTCCCTCTGCTTTCTGTGGTTCAATTTGTCTTTGAGATAGGTCTAGCTATTCCACAGTGGGAAGGTATCAATCCGTCTTGGGTTCCGATTATTCCTGTAACCTCAAGATGGGATGACAAAACTGGGAAGCCCCTTACCAGAACTCAGCTACCAACCACACCTGCATGGGCAATCCCAATCCACAAAAGCAAAGGCCTTACTCTTCAGAAGGCTGTTATCAATCTCAGCAACAAATATTTTCTTCTGGACTTTCTTTTGTTGCCATTTCATGGGCGAAAACACTTTGTGGCATAGCTTTCCGAGCTTCATTTCCTTTGAGTCACTTGAAAAGACCAAAGGTCACTGAGTCAATGCAAATGCTGGCAGCAGACAATGAGTGTAGGGCTGAACTTGGATTTCAATTAGATACTTAGGGTATGGATCTTAGCGAGTACGTATTTGAAGAATAGAAATCTCATAAATATTAATCACTACTTGGAATAGGTGTGCTCCTTCAATCTGTAGCCGGGTTACTGGCATACAAAACATATTATCAACAAGCCACCCCAAGATATTTGAGTGATGCCAAGCCGACAAAACAGCTTGCTCTGCCAAATCCAAACCCAAGCCGAAACAAGCCAATTGGCGCAGGGGCAAGCCATTTTGGCAAGCCAAAAAGTGAACTCTCCTCTTCCATCCAGGGTGCACACAACAAGTAAAAGTTCACTCACGGTGCTCAACGCCATTGATTCAGGAGTAAGCCGAGTCGCTTGTTGGCGAGTTTTCTGCTGTCTTCTGAGGGCAAAAGTATTTATGACACGACTCCTTCCAGCGGCTAGCTACTCAAGCTCATGCACATGGCAAAAATCAATGTCTTCACTCCCAAATCCGTGTCGACTCTGCATTTATACTTGTACTATACTTGTCGTACAGAATCTAAACTTTATTTACATATGTCTGCTGTGCATACCAAGTGCTGTGCAACATTCTCTCACACCCCCTCTGTCCTAGGCCAGGGTGAACTGGTCGGGCACATGTGGGTCTTTTCATTTCGTATCTTGCAGCTAAACAGTGTCTGATGCTTGTGGCCTACTAATTAAATTAAATCACAACCAGTCCGAGTCCTGACTGCAGAAGGCACAGAGACTGGACTCAAACTCGTGATACAAAAGCCAAGTGTCAACCGAAAGCAAGTTCCATCCAATTCCCTCCCAAAACTTACTTTTGCTCGCTAGTTAATTAGCCATAGTTGATATTTGAGCATGCCCATGCACGCTGTGAAAACGAATAAATAGGATGCTCCATCCAATGTCAAGAGGGCAGGCACACATTCACGATGTACCAGCCAAGCCATGCCGAAAGTGTCCGTTTTGACAGCAAAATAACTCAGTGTCCACGAGTAGCATGCAAAAGTCTCATAACAACGAGACGATGTGGCGGAATCCACACCTAAACCACCGCAACACCGAGCACCACCCTGCCAATCATCAGCATCAAACCCGCGGGGGGCCACTGAGAGCTCGTGCGGGAGCACGTCACTTGTGTCGGACATGCTTGTGAGGCTGATCGTGTAGCCTGGCCTGTAATTAATCAGAGCGTGGAGTTAACACGTGGATTTGGGGGGTGTATGATAGGTTGTGTGAACTGCATGTTTTGTGGAACGATGACACAGGGGCAGGCAGAGCAATGTGGAGCAAATAGTTGGAGACGAGACATACTTACCTGGGGACAACGTTGGCCAGGGCGATGATCGCCTTGTTGTCCTGCGGATTGACGTTGTGCGCGATATCAAAGCCGCCTTCAAAGGATTCGTACTGAAGAGCGCAAGAGTGAACAGCGTGCTGGCCCGAGGGTGAGATATATGAACTGGTGGAAGAGATGAGAAGACGCGCGTATCAGATGAGTCTGACGACCATGTCACCGTGATTTTCCCTGCATGCGTGGGCGAATTCAGCGCCTGGATGTTGGACAGCGCTGCCACAGCAGCTGCAAACACGAAAGTGGCTATGCATAGATGTTGTGAGGCGAACGAGCGAGTAGGCGAGAACACACCAGAGTTTTGAGGAGAGGAGCATGGCTAAGCATGACTAGGACAGACAGGGGTGGTGGTGGTCAGAGGAAAAAAGAGGCTTAGGGCTGGTGGTTTTGGGAGCACAAATGAATTGATAATGTTTGACTAACGTTACACATCGAAGCATGGAATGGGCTAGAACTGGCCAGTAGGGCTTCCACACGTTGCCGCAACGGCAACGGCGGGTGACCGACAGGCACGGCCATTGTTCAGACAGCCTGTCTTTCGCGTTTCCAAGTCTCTGACGGGACGGGACGGTCAATGGCACAGCCGTTGACGGTACCACAGGTATTGACGGGCAAAATAAAGTTGATTTTTGCTTGTAAGTGGAAGTAATGACTGCGCCAGAATGTTATGATGAAGTTGTGGAACACGTCGTCGCCTCATTGCAAGTTGAACTTGAGTTGAACACTCAACTCAGCTGGCCTTGCATGGCAAACTAATTTGAAGAACCTGAGGGCCAAAAAAGTCAATGCTTTGGATAGCTCGGAACTACTCAACTGTACATAAAATGTTGGATTTGACTGCGAGAAATCAGCAAACTTATGAAAGTGAAGTTGGGTAAATTCCGGAAGGAGAAATGTCGTTTCGGCATTGCCCGGTTTCAGATTCCTCCGATACCAAGTCAACATTGTGGCTCACAGAGGTTCAGGCAAGATCACATAAGGGTGTGGGATGGCTCACATACCTATGTTGCTGAGTTCGGAGACGAAAATAGCTGAAAGATGGCTGGTTCGAGGACACCCGTCGAACGGCCGTGATGGCCGTTTTTCGACGGCAAAAAACAGCTCATACCCGTGCCGTGACCGTACCGTCGATGAAGGTTTTAAATGGTCGACGGAACGGGCACGGCTAACGAGACCGAAAGGATTACAGGCCATGTTGCGGGATTGAGCGGACGAGGCTAAGGCGTGGTAGAAGGCGCAGAGGAAGGGTTAAGCACCACTGTGCAAGCAGACGCGCGATGAGCCAAGCGTTGAGCGCTAGCGCTTGAGACAACTTAAGAGGGTTTAAGTTCGGCGTTTCGGCCGAATGACCAAGCACGCACAATCAATTTCGATCTCCGACCGCTTGCAAACTGCCCTCTATCTGACCACAACCATGCGACGTGCATTGGCCGCGATCCTCCACCTGAGCCATCGTCTTTCTTGAATTTAACAACCCATGCGTCTGAATTTTCATTGGCATTGGATATTGGACTTCAGATGTCCGACTTCAGACATGAACAATCAAACACCAGAGTCCGGAGGCTCGGGGCATGGAAGATTGCCTCTGACGCTTACTAGGAGCTTCCCATAGGGATTGATATTGTCTGTCAGCCGTTTGATCTGGCTCCGATGCGATCTTTTCCCCGTCTGTAACCTCAAGCTGTGTAAATTGATTTCATCCGCGGAATTTCGTGATCTTTTTTTCTACATATTGCATGATCCTGCATCGCGAGTGGCTTATACCGGCGTATTGTACGCGGTCTCGTGGCTTCCTCCCTGGACAGGGGTATTCCGATAGCCATGCAAGACGAATCACAGTTGTGCCGGCCGTTCGCGACTTGGTCGCGTGGGACGGGACGTTACCGGTCGGATGCACTTGAGTCGTCTTCCAGCTGGACGCCATTCACTTCCAGGACCGCCAAATTGCGCACGCCGGCCGCCAATTTGAACTGCTTCACGATCTGCCAGAGCCTTGCCTCCTGTATCAAGATCTCCCGGCGACGCGTCCTTCGTTCAAGCTGTCCCCAGTCCTCTGCGCGAGAATGAGTGCTGGATCTTCGAAATCCCTTCATTCCTCTCCACCGATCGGACGTATTTTTGCCTTCGCACTGGCGATGGACTATTGGCTCGATTCGTTCCGGACATTTTGCCCACATCTTCAACATCTATTCCTATCCGAGGTACGATGCAACATAATTTCTTCGCCCGCTGCTCTGCCGTCACAGGTACTCCTCCTAACATTTCTGCGGCCACTTTTAGCTTTATCCCACAAACACAGTTTGTTATCCCCCTACGATGTGTTTGCCTCAGAACGAGTTTGATCGATCCAACGGACGCAGAAAACACAAGCTGATTGGAGTTGTTTGTATATATCTCTTTACTTCATTCTCGATTATCTTCACTCCACAAGCATGCCTTCCACATCCTCCAAATTCTCACAAATCATTACCCGGCGCAGTGGCCGCTGATCCAGAAGCTGCTGATCGCGCTGTCGGAGGTGCTCCCCATCTTTTTTCGTCATCTGGATGCCGCCGCAATCCTTACTGTGAAACAGCTCGATATTTACGGACTCAACCCATGTCGCACGCCATATTATCCGTTGTGTGGGCGAGGACATCTCCTTATGCTCCGACCTAAATACTGAGATGAACTGATTTCAATGTAAGGGTCGTAATCATTCAGCCTGTCTTTCTCGATGATGACACGGTACATACTACTTCAAGACTCCTACTGTTGTCTGACCCCTGATATCCACCATGGTTGGTCCAACATTATTAGGATGTCCATGAATAATGGCTGTTCTACATTTCACTCAAATCCTCCTGTAGCCCATGGATCGAGGTGATAGTTCCGACATGGGAGGAGTGCGGTGGACTAAGGAAATTACCATGAAGGACTGACGCATCTCATAAGAGCTGAACGAACCTCTTCATGACTACTGTCTCCACGCAATGACCCCACGGTGCCACTTCGGACGGACTAGGCTCCTCGAGGTGCATGCGACCATTGGATAAGTGATTAGAGAGGAACATCGTAATCTGCGCAACCCCATCATTTTTAAGAGCGACACGTCGGCGTTGGATTGGGTACCCGCCTCACGGACAACCCAAGAAATAATTCGGAAAGGCATCGGTTATGAAAATGTAGTATGTTCAGGGAATGAATAATCAGAACCAGTATATGTATCCTTCTGGCCCCTAGCGGACCACACGGACTCGCGAGGTTTCACATACAAATGTGGCCACCGGGCACATGATTGTGGTCATTGGCTACACGGAACACAGATTTGTGGCCATGATGGGGCGACACGGCATAACTTAAAAATCACGTTTAGGAAGAGCGGTCGCGATGAATACGCATGAGGAGGGTCGAGGGGTCAACGCAGCTCCGCAAGTTAGCCCACACTAATTCCTTACTATCATTGTTGTGCGGGGGAAAAAAGAAGACAAAACACGAAATTATTTCCCGCCTTCTCTGCGGTGGTAACGTCTGACCCATCTTGCGACGTTTCTTCTCACACATCCGCTCTCATATTCTGTTTTGACCCTTTCATTTCATTTCCATCTCGTTAATTTCTATTCTGATTCTTTTCTGGTTGCATGGACACGAAGGTGAGGGGCTTCGAAGCAATGACCTTGAATTCAAGTACTGGTGGAGATGGCCAAGGCACACATACTTTGTCTTAAAACTCGACATAAATAAAGGGCCGCACAGTAAGTCAACATTAATTATACACAAAATCAACGGATAAGGTTGGTGTCCTGTTCCATCCACATCTCGTAGTCAATCAGCTTCCTGTGGTGCTCCACAACGGATCTCAACATGCGGTCCCTGGCGCAGTAATCCCACCACTTTTGACCATTGTTCATGGCCTGGTGAATATCCGAGAGCTCACCCCCGGCCTGCTCGATTGCCCTGCGCAGAAATAGATGGGTCTGGTAGTGAGCCCTTATGTCCTTCATAATCATCTCGTTCCTCTGGTCAGAATCCATCGACCCTCTACGCCAAAAATCATGCAAAGTCGGGAAGGACCCAAGGTGGTAGAGCTCGGATGCATCAATAAATAGAAAATATTGTGAGTGATCGGCCACGAGGGTGAATATCATATAATTCTGGAGCCCGTCATAGGAGTACGCCAGAGGGATGATCTGGCCCGGCAGCCCGAAGCCCTCCTTGAGTCGTAGCCCCGCAATACTTCGGCTGACATGACTATATCGGGGGGTAAACTGGCGTAACCCGTTCCATTCGGACCAGTTGTCCGTCTTCCAGTTCGTGAAAAATACACTTTTCTCGGGAATCGGCGTGGTGTTCCACTGGTTGAAGGGCACTTGCTCGAATATCGGGTGATAATTAACGAGTTCGGGGTCCTAAGATCACAGTTAGATGCTTACATTGCGGCAACACTATGAACAAACATGCCGATCCATTTTCCCAATCTTCGTCGTCGACCTTTGGCTTCTGTAAAGCTGGAGTTATGGTATATGGCTTTTCAGATCAACTGAATCATTACAGTGGGTATTGTGTCCATCCAAGGCGGGCTTACCCCAGGAAATAGCTCGGGCTAGAACATTTAACTGGCTGTGTGATATTCAAGCCAGTAGATGTAACTTACTTCGAACACTAACAATGTTGGCGGCCGTTGTGATTCATATCGAGATCTATTACTCTGTACCATGCGACTATCAGAGTGAGGGTCAGAGAAGTTCAGGGATCCCGTGTCCTGCATCGTGTGTTGGCCGTCCTGGATAATCAAATGTCTCGTACCGGGAACTGAAAGCAATAGATGACGTACATAAAATAGAGATCTGGGAAGGGACGCAGACGCCAAAGGCGGTTTGCCCGAAATATGTGAGTGGTTCCGCTGCTAATACAAAAATCAGGAAAGTGGTCTGTCTTGTGAGCTGACAACCAAAACCTGTGCCATTACTGGTTGAAATGCGCTCTGCCCACTCGGAATGCCAGTGGTCTAGACGTGAGGGTGCCTTTGGGAGAGTGGTATCGCCGGCGGCCGCTTGTTTGGCCATGATGGTGGGCGCCGCCCACAACAACACCTCCACCTCGTCCTTATCCGGGTGCCGTCGTCTCCTTGGCATCAGTAGCGGTGGGAAGGACAAGGAGCGCGACATCCCAGGCAGTGCAGCACGGACAGGAGCTGCTCGCGTTGCACGAATCCGGGTCGCCCGACTCGTATGTCTATGGCGAGGAGGATGGGGACGCGGATGGTCGTGTGGGGCCGAGTGCGTACGGCGGGACGGCGCGCCTGCGCATGCGCTCAGAGCGCCACTTTTCTGCGTCAACGCCGTCGTCGTCTGCGTGACTACGGGCACTCGAATTCCAACGTCGTCACCTGCAACGCTCGCCGAGCTGTCTCCACGAACCACTCGCCACGCGCCTCTCGGGCTGGTTCGCGCACCTCGCGGGCAGCGCCTCCGACCTCTTGCTCGTGGGCAGCATCTCCGGTGCCGTGGGGCACTCTGTCAGCACTGCGCATGCGCTTTCCAAGCGCCGGGCCCGAAGGAGAAGGATGCCGGGAAGAGCAAGACGAGTCTGCTTGACAAAGCGGTGCGCTACCTCCTCGACGGCGACGCCGCCCCCGACCGCGCGGCAGCGGACATCTGGCTCCTCCGCACACGCTTCCCTGGCTGGGGCCCCGCCGACAAGGCGCGCGTGCTCGCGGTGTACGAACCACAACACCTCGCACTCGCACCACCACTTGAAAAACGCACACCCAGTGGGGGGGCCGGAGGCCACACTGTGGCCCGTGGCGTTCCACGCGCACGTCTACGCGCTCGTGTGGTGCACGTACTGCGCGGCCTTCGAGCCCATCCGCGACCTCCCGTCCCTGTCTGCGCTCCGGCCCCCGCTCGTCGTCCCGTCCGCCCTCCTGCCTTCATCACCCTCCCCGGCGTCGCACAACAATAATCACAATAATCTCAGTAACAATAACACCAAGCACGGGCACGGGCACTCGCCGACGCAGAGCGACTCGTCGTACTCGAACTCGTCCGTGTCGAGCACGAGCTCGCGCGGGACGCGCAGCGGCGGGGACGGGAGCACGGCGAGCGCGCGGGGGACGAAGAGGAAGTGGTGGCCGCTCGGCGGCACGAAGGGCTGGACGAGCGACGCGGGGTGGGGTGCATGCTGCGCACGGGGCAGAGTCTGCTCGCGTGTGGTTGGGAAGCTGGGTGCGTGTTCCTCTTTCCTCTTTTGCCTTTTCGTGTCCTGACACCGCCCGCAGACACGCTCCCCGCGCCGCACTTCCCCCCGCCCACCGCGCGCCTCCTCTCGTGGTTCCTCGACGCCCCCGTGTCACCGTTCGGCGTGCTCCGCATGGCGCTCACGGGCAAGGCGCTCGGCAAGGACGTCGGTATGTGGTTTGTGCCCAGCGCTGCGGCGGGCGCGATAAGGTGGGTATTGTATTCTTCTCTTGGTTTCGTATCCTCTGCATGCTCCCCCTCTCCATCGTGTATCCCTCGGCGTGGGTATGACCTCCCTCTCCGTGGATTGCCCGCTCTCTCCGTGGATTGCCCGCTCTCTCCGTGGATTGCCCGCTCTCTCCGTGGATTGCCCGCTCTCCTCTTCGTCCGCGCACCCTTGACCTCCACCCGCTCTTCCTTTTCACCATCCCCTTTAGTTCCTTTCGCGCTCACACATCTCATTCCCTACCTTTCTTTTCTCCTGCCGTTCCTTGCCTTCATTTCGTGCTGCAGCTTTTTCGGTTTCCCTTGCGCTACTCGTGCGCTTGCCCATCCGCTCCCGCCCCATCTGCCCCCCTTTCTTTCCATGCTGCCCTTACCCTCACCCTCCTCTTCTGTCAGTGCCTTCCTTATTTGCACACGCCTATCTCGCCACGCTCCACGTCTCCCATTCTCCCTTTCGCTGTGCCTGCGATCTGCCGCCATGCCCTCGTACCTGCTGCCCGTCCTATCGCTCTGATTCACTCGCCCCCATCCGTCTTCTTCCTTTTCTCCCCACTCGCCCCATCCTCCTGCACGTCCCTCGCTTCTCTTTTCTCCTTTCTTCCGTCGCTCGTGCGCCACCCTCGTAATGCACGCGTCTTCCCCCCAGAACTTTTGTCGACACCTTCCCCGCCGCCGGCCTTGGTGTCTCCGTCTACCAGACCGAGGCGTTCGCCCCGTCGCACTCGCCTCCGTCTGCCGCGGGCCTCGCGTCTTCGTCATCCCCAGCGGTGGGCGGGCACTCCTCTGCGGGCCACGGCAAATCGACGAACGCGAAGCCGGGCAAGCGGTGGGCCGACCGCCCGGTGCTGCTGCTGCTGGGTATTCGACTGGGGCTGGATGGCGTGAATCCGGTGTATTATGAGACGATCAAGGTGTGTTTCTTAGCTCTCGTCGTTCTTCCGGCGCTTCGTTCGTGCTCGCGTCGCGCTTCACGCTGTCCCACCCCTCCGTGGCCCTTCCCTTCCCGCTCGTCGCCACACGAGTCGTCCCCCGCCTCCCTCCGCCTCCCCTCGTCTTCCCCTTCCCTTACTCTTCGAATGTCATACCTCCTCGCTAACACCGTCCCACAGCTGCTCTACACCTTCCTGCAGGCCGTTGGCATCGCGGGCGACCGCCCCTCGTCGTCGTAGTACTTCGTCGGCGTGCAGGCCGACGGCCTCTCCTACCTCGACCCGCACCACTCGCACCCCGCCGTCCCGCACATCCCGACTCGTTCCCCGCTGGTTCACCAGCACCCGTCCTCGCGCGCGGGCTCGATGAGCCCCGAGTTCATGCACGTGAACATGAACGCGAACGTGCGCGCGCGCTCTATGAGCCCCGGCGCCAACGCGCCGATGACGGAGGACGAGCGGACGCTCAACACCAGCACTGGCCCCGACTCGAATACCGGCGGGATGAGCCGCTCGAAGGAGGCGCACTACGCGCGGGCGTACTCGACCGCGGAGCTGCGCACGTTCCACTGCGAGCGCGTGCGCAAGATGCCGCTTAGCGGGCTGGATCGGAGTATGGTGGTTGGGTTTGTGTGTCGCGATGAGGAGTAGTGGGTGGATTTGAGGAGGAGGGTGGCGGAGGTGAGTTTTCGTGCCTTTTGCGTCGTTTTCTCTGCGTCTTCTTCCCCTGTCCCCTTCCGTCCGTCCCTTTGTTCCGTCCGACGTAACTTCGTCCTCCCATCCTTCCGCTTCATGCGTGTCTTCTCCCTCGTCTTAGATAAGCTCGGTACTGACAACGCTCTTCCACAGCTTCCACGTACGATCTTCTCGATCCAAGACCAGCCGCCGACAACGACGACGACGACGACGAGATGGGGCTCGATAGCATATCAGATCCGGAAGACCGCGACGCGGAAGACGATCTGGAAGGGGACGGCGAGGGCGCCGAGTGCTTCGACGACGACGGGGACGTCTCGAGCACGTCGCACGCCGTCTCCTCTACGGTCTCCCACGGCCACTCCAAATGGACGCACTCGACCTCCGCGCACTCGCAAGCCCCGTCCTCCGCGCACTCGACCTCGACACACTGCCACTCCAACTCCAGCTCGACGACGAGCAGCAGCAGGAGCCACGCGCGTAGCGAGGAGGTTGACACGGAGGAGGACCCAGTTGGGCCTATCACGCCGTTTCCGGGCACTCGCCTCGACCTGAGCGGGGGCCCATCGCCCGCGCATGGGAAGGCGGCCCGCCGTTTGCGGATGCGGACACAGACGTGGACGCGGGCGCTGAGGGCTTCGTCGACGCGGAGCGCGGCCTCGAGATCGAGGACGACTGGGTCGGCCCCGTCGCGCCGTCGCCGCCGCCGCTGGTGAAGAAGAGCAGAAGCGGGAGCAAGAAGGGCAAGGCGAAGGCAAAGGGCAGCAAGAAGGCGGCAGTGCTCATGCCGAGCGTGCATTATCCGTTTCCTGTGTCAGTCGAGGAGTCGCCGCAGCAGGAGCGGCAACAGGGGGAGCCCAGCGCAACGACGCGCACGGCGACGGCCGGCAGGGCGGGTGCGCAGGGGCAGCGGATGCACACGGCGTGCACGCGCGATGGCGGGCGGACGCAGAGCCGAGGTGTGCGCGGGGTCCTTCCTCGCAGAGGACTGAGTGGCCGTCCTTCCTTTTCTTTTTGTTCCTTTGATTATCGCGTCCTTCTCCGTCTCTCGCCTTCTTTATGTTAGTTTACTTTGCCTTGTTTCTTTTGCCTTTACATTTTTCCCTTGTATCTACTTATCTGCTCCGGCTCTGTATGCATGCACGTTACATATATACTTACGTTTTACGGCTGTGTACGATGTTCTGTCTCTTCAGAATTCCTAGAAGCGCCCTTAAATTCACAAACAGAACTTTAGTTCTGATTGTGCTTAAAGTACCGAAAATGTCGCCTCAATCAACATGTGACTAGGGGCATCATTGGATCATTCAACAAGTGTACACATTGAATTAAACTGACGCACGCCTCCCCCACTATCACCTTTCCTAAAAAGGCATATCTCATCAGCACGTGTGTAGACGCTTGTGCAAACAACACGGTGTGACCGTCAACAATTTTCACCGCCATGGACACCGCTCCAGAGCAGCCGGCGACTCCTCCCACGGGCACACAAAAATGTAACAAGCCGTGGTGTCATAATTGGATACCTCAAGATTCCCGCTACGGAGGCTGCGACAGTTGCCGGGCACTCCACAGAGCGAATCAAAAAAGATACAAGCAAAATTTAAAGAAAAAAGCTACCGCCCCCGAAGGCACCACTACATCAGGCAAAAGAAAAAGAAGACCTTCCCTCGGGAGTACCGACGACAGGCCGGCCACCCGGCCGCGGCCAGATCAGTCCCAAGACCACGACATACAGCCCAGTCTAGATGCCGACGAAGGAGACTCGGATGATGAGGACGATGATAATGTGAGTAGTTTGGATTTGACTCAACTGTAACTGACAAAAGAAAAGCCCGGCGAAATCTTCTCGGATGCCGAAAGCTTCTGTGATGCATTGAGAGACGAATTCAAAGGCGGGAAAGCTGTGGATTTCCACGGCACTTACACAATCCGTGCCGATCCCGTAGTGTCTCCCAAAGAGCGTGTCCAAATGGTCGCTGCAGAGATCTGGAAACTCGGTGGCTACCGATTTACGTGAGGACTTCTTGCTACGTATTGTCAAATTATACTTACCTGGTATTAACATAGCGTGAAAGACCACCGAGAGCTAAAAAGCGGACACCGAACACGGTTCTGGTGCAGCCAGGACGAAGCACGCAAGAAAAAGTCCAAAGCCTCGCAAGAACCGGATGTGCGTAACCGTGATACCGTCGGGATGAAGAGGTACCCCTGTGGGAGCAAGCTTGCGATCAGTTGCCGAATGAACAAGGACGACGATGAGCTTACAGTCGCCGTCCAGCTCTGCCACGCGGTCAAGCACACTGCTTACGTCGACGTCTCGATGCCCGCGGCCGCATTGGATATGATCCGGGAAAATGTCGAGTGGTCGACACCGGTCGAGATGGTGGGCAAGGTTCAGAAAGCCTTTCCGAATGTCTCTGCTCCCCAAATCCACCGGGCATGGACGGAAATGAGCGAGGTCTACTGGCGACGTGATGATGCACAGCTCCCGTCGGCAGAGAAATTGCTGCACGAGTTTGGCGACGATGTCGATATCTTCCAGCCGGAGGATGTTCCCGAGGGCGTCAAGATGCTTTGTTGGGGGATGAAGAATCTTACAGAGCCGCTGAGGGGAAAGGTCGTCGAAATCGGTGTCGACACGACCTGTAAGTGCCGAAGTCCTAATAAGGAAATCAGCCACTGACAGCTAAATAGTTAATACGAATTCAAAGCACCTCGAGCTGTACAGCATAATGGGGGAGCAGGAGGGCGTCGGCTTCCCTCTTTCCTACCTTCTATTATCGACGGCTTCCTCAATTGATCAAGGAAAGCGAAAAAAAGCACTTACGGCTTGGGCAAAATGTGTTCGGGACAGCATCGACGCCCGATTCACGCACGTCGACAAGGATATGGCGGAGATCGGCATGTTGAAGGATGTCTGGAACTCGAAGATCAGTCTGTGCTGGTGGCATCTGCGTCGCGCAGTACGTACTCGGCTCGCAAGTGCAAAACTCTCGACGACTCCTTATGATCCTGGCTGCGCGCACGCCGAGTTCTCATTCATCGATCCAGCTTTCGCTCCCCAGGGCCGTGCAGATGCAGGGGAGTATGAAGGCGGCATACCTGACACCATTACCGCAGTCATTTCGACCCCCCCGCAACCGCTTACGTTTGTAACGTCCAAGGGCCTGCGAATCACACTCCCAGCCCGTCAGCCTTTGACAGCTGCTCCCGTGAACGGCGCAGCACGAGCGGCGAGCCGATCGTGGCGAACGGCAAGAGTGAGCACATGTCGGAGGCAGGTGCACCGAGTACTGTGGCCACAGCAGACCGGATGCGCGAAGACACGATGGAGGACGTTGAGGAGAGCGAGCCTATGATGGTGGAGGCCTGCCCGCATCGTAATCGTCGTGTCGTGCTTGCAGGCACCAATGACAATGCCGCAATGCGTGTGGAGTGTATCCCCCCCGGAGTCCCGAAGCATGGCACCGAGGGAAAGGAGAATGTGCTGCCCGATAATGAGTATGGTGTGCACACAAGAGCAGGACGTGCAACAAAGCCCACACGAAGGGCTGATGCCGCGGACCCAGAGACCTTAGCCCTTGCATTAAAGGCTCGCGTTACAGGCGCAGCACCAGTGCCGAAGACGACGGCCCCGAGGAAGCCAAAGCCTAGGGTGACCGAGACAGAATCTGGGGGTGAAAGTGAGGGGGAGGAGGAGGAGGAGGAGGAGGAGCAAACGAGAAGCACCTTCTGCCCCATCCACTACCACGATCCCATCGTCTCAATGATGGAGAAACATTTTTGTGTCCACCCCTTGCTTCCTGGATATGCGCACCCGAGTCCCAAAGGGATCAAGTGTTGGGCCGTCCTGCAAATGTATAAATTTTGTGTCGAGCACGGACTCCTGGAAGTATGGGCCTACCTGTGGGAGAACTGGTATCGTAGATCGCGTTGGGAGCTGTGGGCGCGCTGCACGCATCCGGAAATCCCGGTCCTCAAGACCATGATGATCCTGGAAAGCCAGTAAGTACAGGAGTCTTGTCTCGGGTCAGTACACTCACTTTTCAATAGCTGGTGCCGCATCAAGCACGACTTTCTCCACCATTTCCACATGCCGCAATGTGATTTACTCGTCTGGATCCTTGTCGCCAAGTTAGCACCGTGTTACTACCGAAAACTCGACCGACTCCTTACCGATACTGGGCGGTACCGCGAACTTCCCAGCTGGCGTAAGGCCTTCAAGTGTGCGTGGCGGAAGCTCGAGAAGACACCTATAACGCTGCCAGTAAACCCCGCCTACAAAACAGATGCAAAGAGAATGCTGTGTACCTGTCCGAGCCTAGCGACGAGCCGCTTCCTCCTCTGCAAGCACACTGTCCAAAGCTTGAAGCCCGTCCCTCCCGTGTTCTTCCTGGAGGTTAAGCGCCAGCGGACTGCACCGTTTTGGGTGCATCCGACCTTGCAGCCTGCGTCCGAATTTGATGTTGCTGACACTGACACACCATACAGCGATCCCGAGGGCTCAGCACCAGGTACAGCCCATCCTGGCGCGGTGTCAGATGGGGAGGAAGATGAAGATGATGACCTTGTCGACACGCACCTGCCAGAGCAAGATCAGTCCATGTTCCTGGAATCGATGGACGCCAACATCGACACGATCCTCGAGTTTGCGAAAGGGCTGAAATTCCAGCGGCAATTCTGGGACCAGCGGATGCTCCAAGCCCTGGAGCGCGAGGGGGCTTCGTTCCTGTGGCTGGCGAGGGCGTGTCTTGCGAAGGAGAGTAGGTTGAGGTCGACACGAGGAGCAACACCTTCGACGTGGGATAAATCAACCAGCAGTGCCATGTTCTACCACGCAAGGCCCGCACCTTCTGATGGAACAACTTGATGGACAACGCGGAGTGTCGGGTAGGGGGGGAACGGACACAAATCGACGGACTCCATTATTTTTCTACGGGCGCACAAGTATTTACTTAGACCTTGAGTACCGTAGCGGTATCTTATCTCATTTGTAAGCAATTCCCTTTTTAGGAAGGTGATAGTGGGGGAGGGCAACGGGTGTTATTGAATTAGCTCCTGCGCGATCCAAACGCGATACTCACACGATTTTCGACACACCTGTGCCAATGCACCTCCGAAGACACAGACCTTCTATGACAGCTGCACCTATCGTAATGGAAGTTGAAGGATTGTGACCGGATGGTTGGTGATGATGATGAAATCAATATATTTATACTAGTTCTCAGGCCATTTATGGCCTATGCGACTAGTTCGCTACTTATCTACCTTGCTCGGGTTTTGCGTCAGGTCTCCGCCCATTTAAGGGAGGCCGCAGGTTAAAACCCAGTGGAGACGCACTTCGGTTGCCCCTTGGCGTGCCATAAATCCCCTGCGGCCGAGATCTGGCGGTATGGCCGGATACATCGTGCTAAGGGGATACAGAGGAGGATAAAGTGGGGAGAGCGATGTGAATTTGTACGTGGGGGGTTCGATTCGTGGGGGGGTTGGTATCGGATTAGGGGGGGGAGGGGGGGGCAGCGTGTTCCGAGTGAGGTGCCGGGGAGGGACGTGTAAAGGTCCCGATGCGATAGGAGAGGGAAGATGAGACGGGAGCGAGGGGGAAGCAGGGAGGAGCTAAGGATGAAGGGATGGGGTATATGTGGGCATAGAGAGAGAATTAAGAGGGTGTTATGTAGCGGTTGGTTACTTGCGTCTCACAGCTACTTATTGTTGACATATCATACAAGGACAAATCCCTCCTTCTCGGTACTCCCATTACCTGACCAATGACCAAAAAAATCGCACTTTACACCACATGCTTGACAATTCAGCGACTCATCCAATCGTCGCTCTCAGTACTGTCGCACGGGATCATAGCCTCGTTTCTCACAAGAAGGCTCTTGCTATATCTGAACTGCAGGTCCACTCATGCATATGGTCTTGTTTGGTACGGTCTGCCGATGCCCAGGCGGCAGGACAACTCCATGTCAATCAAGGCATACCTCGTTCCACCACGGGAATTCCTCACCAAGGAAACGATGTCCGTTCCCCTGCCCGTAAATATCAGCGAGCACAAGCTTCTTACCGCCATTTGCAAAACATTGAAGCTGAGCTGCGTGAATGTCCTATGAATTGGCCACAAGTGGAATCTGAAGACACGCTAATTCAGGTACGTAACTCCTGCTGCTCTCATTGTCCCTTTGTTCATCCTGCTACTTAGATCATGAGAGAAAATTGCGTACAGACGACTGTGCTTACCCTTGCCTGCAGCCCGTGCTCTTTCTGTAATTGGAAGGAATTGATTCCGGACCTCAAATTCTGGGAGACATCTGAGTTGGACATCACTCTCCTCCAGAAATCCGTCGATAGACTTCGTACTCATTACAACCAACCAAATATTGAATCCCATTCCCTCCACGACAGCAAATACCAAGCGTGTACCACATGTGCACGCTGCGTGAAAAGTTGCAGGTTTTTTAAGATTCCTCTTTACAGCTGGGCAAACAGCTGCTGGATTGGACCCATACCAGCAGCCCTCTACGGTCTCCCTTACGCTGAAGAGCTGGTCATCGCCCAGGCTCATACAACGAAATGTTGGGCTAAATCAATTCGGGATCCGGTCCTCGCCTCCTTCAGCAGACATCTGCTTCAGGCAATGTGTGTATTCATCTGCCCGAAATTTCAACCCTTGCCACAGTTCTCCCTCGTCCCATGTCCACTCTTTACGACGAAATCATCGTGATATTCGTTTCGGATAACCACGAGCCTACTGCAGAAATGGTCAAACGAACACCGTTCCTTGTTCGCAGAGGCTGTATCCTGCGTGCACTCAACTGGTTGAAGGCCCATAATCCCATCTACTCCGACATCACGATCGACCTTGCCGCTCTAGCAGAATATCCTGCTGATGATGATGGTTGCATTCCATTTCCGGTCCAGTATCAAAGTTCGAACAACACCATCCATGGCCAGAACACCACCTACACTGGACATGGATTGATACCACAGAGGCAATCTTTGCAGAACATTGTGATACAGATGGCCAAATCCCGATTTCGCTTTCGGGCACATTTGACGTCGACAATACAGAAACTTCGTTAATGAGCGAAAAATCCAGGCCCTGCGTCAGCTCAAAGCAGGTGGTTCATTTGTTAAATCTTCGACGACAGCAGAAACACTGTCTACTCGTGACAACCCAAACATCTATGGCATGCTGTGGCCGACTCTTTCCATACGGAGTTGGAATGTTCAATGATCCTATCCGTCTCTGTAAAGATTTAGGCCTCAAGAAAATCATGTTGAAGTCCCATGTCAAGCACTATCTGCAGCTTGCAGATTATTGCTTCCAAACCCACATCTCCATTTCGTTTGCCATGTACAACATACAAATGATCCGGAAATCATCTTTTCAATCATGCTCACAGTTCGTTGAGCCTGGTGGCCAAATACCATGTCGGCTATGGCTCATATTGACGACGATACTCTAACCGGCCTCACAGTTGCAATGGCGGCCAAAAAGGCACAGAAAGACTACTCCAAGTATGTCCCAGCAAATCCTGCTGAAGCTTCAGTTTTTGAACTCTTGCAATATGTTGACTATGTCAGCGACCATATCGAAGGTTCGGCTTCTGAAGTCAATGCAATGAAGGAGGAAATCCAAGCAATCAGTCGTTCAACGGGAACGGTCTCGATTTTCTTTACATTAAACCCGGCGGAAACCTACAATCCACTGTCTGCATTTACTGGCGGAAATGCCATTGATTTAGATACAACTTTCAGCAACTCCGACTCTCGATTCACCTCTTTTGAACGGGCCCGGTCGCTTGCCGTGAACCCCATTGCTGGCGCAGAGTTTTTCAAACTGATGGTTGATCAGTTTGTTAATGTCTTCTGGGCTTTGAACGGGAATGTAAATGCAGAGGTTTTGGCCATGTTAAACATTACTATGGAGTTTTCGAAGCCCAAATTGTGGTTCACTTCATCTGCATATTCTTATCTGGCTTGAAGGTGAATTGGTTGCCATCCCCTCCGTTTTCTGCAATAATTTACATACACGTTAATTGCAGGTGCTCTTTGCCAAAGCTCATTCAAGAGCGAGCAATGGCAAATGAAAATTTCAAGCAACAGCTTTTCGTTTGGTTAGAAGCATAATCAACACGAACTCCCGTCTGGCACACACTCTCTTTCTTCGGCTTCTAAAGCACAACAAAAGAAATGCCTGTTGGGGCGACCATGCCATCCAGATGAAGCTGATTTTGACGCTGAATGGCCGCAATATCTGCGTGAAGTTCTTGATGCATCTGGCCACGTCCATGAGCACAACGACACATGCTTTAAGAAGACCCCATACTCCATGTTATCGCTTGAAACAGAGGATCGTGATCGCCTCTGCCGCTTCAATTATCCTATTCCCTTGTCCCGGAATCTTCCATGGACGAGAACGGCAAGATCTCACTGAAACTCCTGGACGCAAATGTCGTGGGTTACAATCCGACCATCAGTGGTTCATTTCAGTGCAACACTGATGCCAAATTTGTCGGTTCGGGTCCTCTCGGTATGGCTCTGGCAATCTGCATGTGCAATTATGCTGCCAAATCAACTCTGGACTCCGCTCTGATAATGAGCGCCCTCGCCGCTGCCATGAATCATTTAGAACGATTTACACCATGAACAACTCAGACGCACCTGTTTCAGAAAACGGCGAACATTGTCGCAAATTACTTTTGAAAACTCTGAACCAAATCAATGGACATCGTGAATTGTCTGGTCAACAAGTCGCATGCGCGCTTGTAGGTATCAGAAACCATATTACCGATGCTCAGTTTGCAGTATTCCACTGGTCAAAATTGCTGACCTGGATCTCTCGGAAATCTTTCCGGCATACTGCAAGCTCAAACCCGACGATGTATCAGGCAAAGAACCAAGGTGCGCAGTTACCTGTTACCTTTTGGCTTCCAAATTGTTGTTCATCCTCACAAAAGCTCCGAACTCCCTGATGAATACAGCGAACCATTGACGACAATTTGGCACCCATCTCGAACCACGAAGGGTCAGTCTTGAATGCTATTTCTCCTGTGCAACCGGGTATTAATGGACTTTTAGAGCTAACATCAATGACGAGGATGAAGAGGAATCTGATATAGTTGATCTCACTGATTCCATGGTTATTCTCGAGGAACATTCCACACCCCTCTGAATTCTCTTGTGTACGATGTTCTTTTCCGGCCTACCGAGATAGAGGATGTTCTGATGTAGGACCAATTTAGCCTGTACGAAAAGATCCGAAAGACGAAAGGGAAGAAATTCAGGATGAAGAAGATACAGATGGCGAACTTGAAGATGCCATTGTTACGCAAGCCCATTTTTATTTAGTTGAGTTTCCTGATAATCTGGAAGGTGTATCTTGCACTGAATTTGAATTTTCAACTGGTCATCCACAAAAACGCAGTCACATCCTTCAAAAGCGGCAAAATATCTCACATACCTGTGCTTTCCAGATCCCCATTCCATGTCGGGGCCTTGAAGACCACACCGAAAATATGCGGTTGTCATGCTTGCATTATTTCGTCCATGGAACAGGTCTGCTACAAACCCTTTAAAGCCGGAGACCACTTCTTGGAAGAATGCTCTCGGCAATCTTCTTGTATCATTGCCGCAGAGCAAAATCGAAATTATGACCACATGCAAGAGCAATGGGAATGCCAACTAGCTGCAGACAATTTTCCGCACAGTACAAAGCACGTCAGGCGAATTTTACGCCTCGGATCATATTTCCTCGTGAACAAGCTGGCAGGAGACCTTGACTGGCAACTGGGTCAACTCAATCAGGCTATTGGGGCAGAATACAATCCTGATGTCCCCGATACAAACGACTTCGAAGAATTTTTGAGGCATACGGAACGCGAACCAAATTGGCCACAGATGCTGCCATTGCATTAGCTGGTGCAGCCAACTTCTACACGTTCCAGTCACCCCCGATAATATCAGTGATCTTCTCGGTGGTCATGCTGTTGATCACAAGATGGTGCAGCCCACGCAAGAGCTAATGCGGCAACACTTCTCATAGCCGAAGAAAGTCCTTGGCCATGTCAAACCGTGCTTGTCAAGGTACTGATTATTCTCGGATCACATTAGCAGCAGCTCAATATATTTACAGCTGCTCTCCCGAGATCAAAGTCTAGCCATTCCACCCGAACGATTCACTCACCGATCCAGCCTATACTCTCTACTTTTGGCCGAAGAAAAGAAACTCACATGCCTGCACATCTCGAAATTCCATGGCGGAGATAACAGTATCTGGAACGAACTGGTAGAGTGGAAAAAAATCGCCATTGCAATTATCGACAAGTTTCACACTGAACAAGAAGCAGTGATTGGTATTCCTGTTGAAGGTTCATCATTGCATGCAGTCTATGGTTTCAAATTCCGACCGTAACCCTTTTGCATCATTCTTGGTGGTCCAGGCAGAGCCGGAAAATCACACCATATACGATGCTCTCCGGGCATTCTACAAGGATATTGAGAAACTTGCTGAACTCAATTTCACCGCTCTGACTGGAGTCTCCGCTAGCAACATCCGTGGCTCCACTGTACACCATGAGCTTTCACTCCGAACACCATATTCTGCCTTGACAAAGAAATAATTCGGCACCACTGCAATCTCTCGTGGCTAGATTGGAGCCCACCTGCACTCTCATCATTGACGAATTCTTCTTCCTTGGATGCGCAGATTTTGAAAAGATATCTCGCAATATCAACCTCGCCTGCGGATGCATCGACGATCCATTTGGAAATCTTGACCTCATTCTATCCGGAGATGAATACCAGCTCACAGGTGCTAGAGCGGTCCCTCTCTTCGACCACCAGAGTGTTTCACTGCACAAGGACAACTGCCATCTTCAGGCATTGAGTCCAGAGGTACGACGAAATGTAACGGCAATCAAAAACTATTGGACTATTGACAACTGTGTGGTTCTAGATGAGGTTGTTCGCCAGCGCAACCCTCGATTTGTTGCTCTTCTAAACCGCCTTTGCCGTGGTGTTTGTACAGTTTCAGGAGACGACAATGATCTTGATTTCCTCAAGCAATACCAGCTTGGATCCCCAGCATGCATTGTTGACCCCGAATTTTCCAATATAATGAAGTGGCTATATCACCGGAACTTGCGGCACCCCTCATTTCATACACCAATTCCATTCGAACTCACACAACTGGATCATGGCCCAATCATTTGCGGCTGCGAACCGGTCAAGAATTCGCTGTTTACTATTCCGAAGACACCGTCAGTGCTGGAAAGAACTGCACGGTACTTCGTGGTCAGAATGCCCGTGATGCATGGAACACACCGATCAAATCATTGGCCAAAAGATCTCAGTGGACGACTTCCACTCGTCATTGGGATGCCCGTTTTTATTGTTGACAATATTGCAGTTGAACTCGGACTTGCAAATGGGAGCGGGGGTACTCTGGTCAATATTGACTTCAAGAAGCGGGAAGGCCGCCGCTACACCATATCTGCCGAGGTGGAGATCCCACTCTATACATCCTCCGATCCCAAGGCCATTTTCCCCCACTGAGTTGTTCTTTCGCTAGCAGCCAACAGCATTCAGTTTTCGAAGGCAACAGGAAAAAAAACTTTATTCTGCTCGTCGTCACCAGCTTCCTTCAATTCCTGGATTCAGTTTCACGGCCCATAACTCACAAGTCGATCGCTGAATGCGGCCACCATCCACTTGGAAAGCTGCGCAACCATCGCTGCTTCCTATGTTATGTTATCCAGGATCAAGTGCAACGAAGATGAGCTTCGCGGCCTCGCCATTCTCGGTAACATAAATGCAAAAAACATCCAGAATCACGCACACAGGAAGTGAGAAACGAGGAATCATGGTTAGAACACCTTGCTGCCCACACTGAAACGAGCGAAAGATGATTTGAGATGGTATTTAGACTTGACTGGAGACTGTTTCGACTAGAAACTGTATAATAATATAACAAAACTCGATAGACACTTACGGTAGGCGGGATGGTCGAGGTTGATTTTGACATTTTGACATTTAGTTCCGGCGATCCCCGAACTGCCGGCCGGACTGGTGTTCTATTCACCTTAGCACTACCTCAGCACTTGCTAGTTTCATAGTCAATAGCCACAAGTCTGAGTAGGATAATTCTATTTATCGCCCTGTTCGGCACCTGGGTGCTGCTATGCTGCAAAGTGAGTACAATGATCGGATGTCACAAACATGTCACATATGTGACTGTTCGCGTCTGCGACTCTGCGTCCTCGGCGCGTCGCTGCCAGTGTCAAGCACAGCTCGGATCATTCTGCAAGAATTAATTGGTATTAATTGGATGTCAGGGAAGGCTGTCCCAAGTTTTTAGGGTAGGTTTGACCTTTCACTTTGGTCCTCATAACCCAGCAAGCTATAGGCAAGCTTTGTGACTTGGTTCGTCACTGCGCCGGTGCTTGCGTAACATGACTATACACACACTTAGCAGTTCTAGATACTAACCACTATTAGTTGGACTACGAACTACACGAGAGTTAGGCTAATAGAGCCTCAGATCAAATTTACATTTCCAAGGTAATCGGGCCGGTCTAAATAGGTGCGCAAAACATGGGGGCTCCTACATAGGCCAGTATCAACCAAAGCCCTGACTAAAGGACCATCTTGAATGTCTCCCAGGAAACAATTCCACAGCTCCAGGCTCCCGGATATACCGCTATACACCATTTCACAACCCGGCTATGAACATACAAGGCACAACAAAAATTGCCATACAGTGCGAGCCAGTGAGCTGTGGCACAACACCCTGGTAAGCCAAAATTTTTCATTTTCAAGTCATCGACCAGTCCTATATTTCGGTTCTGGTTCATTTAACAGCCAAAGGAAGTTCAAGAGGCTGAACTTGACCGCAATGTAGCCACACAAGACACAACAAAGCCCGCCATAAAGTGCGAGTCCTCTGGCACATATTGCTAGTGAGTCAAATCGTTCATTTTCGGGTAATAAACGAGTCCTACATTTCAAATCTCACTCATTTAGCAGCCGGATGCAGGAGAAGGAGAACAACATGGGAGAACACCAAATTAATTATAGAACTGGGCCAGGAAGTCAAACAATTCATCATTTGAAGGTCAAACGAAGCGAGGAAGCATCTGGAAAAATATGGTCCAACCATCTGTTAACACCAATTTCGGACTCCCATTTGACCATAAACCTCCAAAGCCTTTGTGTCAAACTCATCGGATACCCATCTATAACATTCCTCCCAGGATTTGGGAATATTCTGCCGGAGCGCATCAACGACATGCTGGGGGACTGGTTCACCAAATTTGATTAGACCAAACCGCTCCGGAAAGTCGCAGATGTAGTTGGGAGAGAACCGGATGGCAGGAGTTTGCCACGTTGGGTCCGAATCTTGTGGTTGTTCCAATGATCAACAAAGTCGTCAAGGCAGAGTTGGACAATCTTGGGCCACAACCAATTAAACAGATTACTGAAAGCCAGTTAGAATCTTCAGGCAGTGGCATCACACTTTAGCCAGACATACACATGCAGCGGAAAGCCCGGTTGAAATAGTTTAGGCTTTCCCAAGAAGTAAGATTTGCTTGATGTCAAGGCCGACATAGTTTGTGAACAGATGCCATGACGACTCAATTGGAATGTTATCAGTGCTGGGAAGAGCCACGAAGGGAGGCGTGTCCTCGATTAAAATATCCGGCATACAGTGGTGGCTGCAACATATTGGTAAGATAATGGAAAGAAAGGAAGGTAACTGGTGACTTGCCGCAAAGCAACATGCGCTGCTTATAGTTCTCCAGTCTCTGACCCACCATCCACTGTTGCTTGAACGAAAACTGGGAGAGATCAGCACAATGTTGGAGTCAGGATGAGAGAGGGAACACACCACCATTTTCTTCAACCAAATCAAGGTAATAGTGCCCAACTGTTGAGGAGCAGCGGGCATTTGGGACAACAAGAAACTTGATCATTTTGCTGCTGGAATGGCAACGAGAACCATAGATGTCAATACCAACAGGTCCCATTCGCAAAGCTTTGAATTTAGCTTTTCATGGCCGTCAAAATGAATTTCATAGTAAACTCCAGTATCAGTCAAGTGCCCACGCTGTTTGGGCTGGCGTCTACGACCAGGAAACCTGGCCTCTGCCCCATCGGGGTCAATGTCCGCCACGAGACGACGAACCATGTCCCTTGTGTGTAATTGTTACAATACTTCGCAAGCTAATGGGAAGTTGAGGTTGACTCACCTTGGAATTTTAATTCCATCTTGACGAGAAATCTGGTTTTGAATTGTTTGTGGACCATTGCGAGATGAAACATTGTTGGTAATGACTTCCGCGATCAGGGTGGAGGCGATGTGGACCAGAGGCGGTTTCTTGACGGTCTGCACCTTGAATTTGCGATTGAGACTTTTCAAAGCACTGAAACTAAAATAAATACACAAGATTCATCAGTTCGAACGAAAGTATCAATCAGAATATTGTACCTGATCTTGTAACCGAAATCTTTTAGTAAATAATCGAGACGTTGTGCAAGGGAAAGACTCTTCCGGGCATAATCATGCAGAGCAAGTTCAAGAACGTCAGCAGGAGGACCTGTTAATGGTAATATTTCAGATTTGTGAACTTGGGGCATAAAATGCAAGCTTGCTTACGAGTACCATTGTAGTGCCCATTTGCGCCACTTGCATTGACCATCTGGACGCTGAAGCAGGTCTGAGAGTTGAGGCCGAGAGGGCTTGAGCTTTATACCAGCCCAAGAACAAAAGTGCGGTGAGATCCTTCTCACACATTACAATAGACCGAATAATCTGACTGCACAAATCAAGTTGAACCGTAGGAAGATTATTTTTGTCCCACGGGAATATATGATCTGGTATTCAACATCGAGTCATTGAGCTCAAGTCAAGTTGAGAACAAAAAACTCCTCCTCCCAAAACAAATGATACGCCTGCTGTGGAATCGGATGCGTGGGAAATTGTCCTACGACTCATTTACTTCTTCCCACACTAAAATGAAACCGACTCATGTCGGCCTCGGTTTCCCATGGTCGGGGCTTGATCCGCTGGCTTCTATTGTTGTCTCGACGGCTTCGATTGTGTCTCGCGATCCTTCTCACTTAGTTGTTCTCCCCTTCGGATTATCGTTATTGTTAAGTTTGAGTCAGGCAATTTACATGTGGTTTCACAGAGTCATCTTGCTCGCTCGTCCGCTTCCTGGATCGCGTTCCCGAACGACCTCCATATTTTTCACTATATAATGGACACACAATTTTCGACGGACCTCAACCAATCTACACTCATGGCCGACGATGTCGAGCCTCCTCTCGATCCAACTCTCTGCACCAATCCTGGCTCTCCGGGAGAGTGCTGTGGTGATCCCTTCGATCATAAGACTACCCCCGGACTCTGTGCAAGGTGTTATATTGCTACCAAGGACCCCGAGCGAGCCGAGCTTATGAAGGTCTGTTTCTACCCATACTAGGTGATTTAAATCTTAATATATTCCTCGGAAGGATTGGCCCCAGTGCAAGGGCTGCTCCGCTCAGTTCAAGCACCTCAAAGCGACTTTATGTGGAACATGTGTGAAGAAGGGTCAGTTTTTTTTTGTGGCATTGTTTAATGCTGATTTTTCTACACCCTTCAGATCAGCAACTTGCCCCTCCACCCCCTCGTAATCCATTGGGTGCACAAGACCAAAATCGCCCACCCGAGACCGACCCTTTGACAAGAAACCTTCAAGAAATCCAAGCTGAGACTCGTCGTAATGCAATGGCGGCCAGGACATTGCAAAAGGCTGCACAAAAGCCGACCACTGGTTCTCTGTCTCTTCACGCGGCGGTTGCAAAAGGTGCACCAAGACAAATCACTATCTATCTTGTCCCCATGACTTCGAATGGTACTCGCACTGACACATCTCGGATCCTGGCCAATGCTACCCGTACCTTCCCAGAAGACATTCCGATGAACGGTAAGCTCAGTCTCCGCTTTCGTATCTTGCCACTACATGACCTCTCTTTTGTAGATGCATTGACCCACCTTCTTTGTCATTGGAATTTGGACTGGGAGAAGGATTGCTCTGAAAGTCTTGTGCCGTAAGTTTCTCCTTGAGCTTCTTTCTGCTAACTGAGACTTGCCTTTCATAGGGAGCACATTTCGCTTCGCCTCCTTGGTAACGTCGGAATTCAACCACACAGCACGCTTGGAACCCTTGGTCATTTTTTCGACACTCATGATCGTGTTCATGGTAATCACCCGAAGAAGATTCTTCAAGGGCCTACTACCCTCAAACTACCCTCTCCGGCGATCTATATTGAAGGTTTCATTTCGGTCAAAGATGTAAGTTGTCTGGCACTTCAATTTGAGCTCCCAAACTCAAATTTATGATAGTTTGAGGATAAAACGGGAGCGCTGGCCCCGTATTTTGTGCATACTGAAAAGGAGAACAGAAAGCGCAAAATTAGCCAGACTACTCGCACTCTTCCAAGTGAATCGAAGTGCACTCGCAGTAAGTCAGTATTGCCATTCAAATAACATGATTCATCCTTCATCAGGTGACAATTCGGCGCAGCTTCCATTACGCTCTGAGATTGGGGACCTTCCCGGGTTCTCGAAGATTGCTTTCCTATTCGCTTCTGTCTCCGTTGCCAATGATGGGTCGGTTTCGATTGAATGGCCGGACCTTAAGGACCGCGAGAACCTGTCTCCGTCTATGTGTCTTCTGCAAGACGCACCGTTTGATCAAGGCAGGACCAAGAAGGTTTACAAGGTACTCTTTCCATTCAAGCTCCTTGATTTTTTATTCATGAGCCACAGGTGATTTACGATGGGTTCCCATGGGTTGCAAAACGCTTCTCCGACGTCGGTGCAGGGGAAGGACACGTTGAAATCCAGGAAAACCGTGAGCAGCTGATCAAGGAGGCTACTCGGTTGGGCAGGACCGGCTACTTCCTCAAGCAATTCATGGCAGAAGCGAAACGGAAGGGTGTGGACATCGACCAAGGTAAGTCTGTGCAGCCTCCCATCATCAAATATTTCTCACAACACACACACAGGAATTTCGGTTACGGACTTCAAACTCGGCATTGAAATTGTTGAGAACGGTTCTGCACCCTCACTAGCCTCCGGAATTTCCTTAGAGCAATATCAGGCTGGATCCGAGGTTCAAGATGACTCCAGTTCAGATCCAGGCATTGTCATCTGGCTCTTTGAACCACGTCGATCTAGTAAAGTCAAACACTGGAGTGGTACAAATGAGTATCCTGCCTGGCACCAGAGTAAACTCGGGAGCACGTTGAACACATTTGCTCATTATGTGTACCTGTTCAGTCAGGAATCCACTGTGCCCGCTGATCTTCAAAGTATGTTAAATTTCTTCTTCTCCCTGCATTCTGTTTAACCCGTATTTCCAGCCGCCACAGCTGTCAATGAGAACGGTGATGGAATCCAGGTGCTGTTCGACATGATGACCCACACAACTGATGGGTATGTTATGTCGACTCGACTCGTCTCCATTTCAGCTCTAATTCTCACAGTTCCAGTGGGGTTGGTGACACGGCAAAACCGGCATCAAAACATTCCTCAAGAAGCACGAATGTGTGAATCGTTGTGCTAATCTCCGTCTCAATTGCGAGGGATTTGCTTCGGCTTCGGATCCGGTACCGGATGATTCTGATGAAGATTAATTAAGGCCCTTGAGTATGTGATTGACAGTCAGTAGAATGCTCAAACTGGATCTCTGCTATGGTTGTTGAACTTAGTGACTGAATAAACCCTGTCTTGAACGTACGGACTCGGATCGTATCAACCTGCAGCTTTCAATGTTATGAGGGACCAAAGTGAAAGGTAAACCTACCCCATAAAACTCGGAGGGCATGCCCTAACATCCAATGAATGCCCCTTAATTCTGGCGAGGTGATCTGAGCTGTCCTTGGCACTGGCAGCGACGCGTCGAGGACGCGGACACGAACAGTCACATATGTGACATGCTGTGACATCCGATCATAATGGGGAAATCGGCAGAACTTTATTTATTCACTCCTGCCTCACTCTGGCATAGCCAATAGTTACTTGGACTTGCTATCGACCAGGTATGAAACTAGCGAGGCCACGGCAAATGGAACACAAGTGCAACAGTCATTTCGGGGATCGCCGGATCTAAATGTCAAAATGTCAAAATCAACCTCGACCATCCTGCCTACCGTAGACACTGTAAAATTACATTTCTGAAAATTACAACTCACAAATTGCTCCGAGTCGTTTCTTCTTTCTGTTTGTGCCCTGCCGCTTGCCGGCCACTCCCTTTCATTCGTTACAGAGAGACCACGGTTGGGTCATGTGATTGTCCCATAGCCCAAAATAAAGGGCAAGTCCCTTAAAATGGATTTGGAAAAGACAGAACTGCTCTAGGATGTTGCAAAAGTTATTCTACCAAGATTCAACACCATCCAAACCTCTGGGAGCCAAAATTCAGGGGAAAAAAAAAAAACTGAGTGATTGTTTTTTTGTTTCGACCTCAAGCCATAGCTTGAATCCATGATTGCCAACCCATATTTGGAAGATTAGTGTCTGAAAAAAATACCTTTTGAGTGATTTGTTGTGTGTATCTGATCCTTCGCTCACTGATTCTTGAATAAAAAATCAAGGTTGTTGAGAATCTTAGTGCTGGCCAAATATGAATACGATATCCCTTTTGCCGTATCCCTTTTGCCGTATCGCATTCATATCCATATCATATTCAGCTTCAGGTGACCGTATCGTATTCATAGTGCATCGTATTCATATTCAGAGGGTGAATATGAATATATTTTGAATATATTTGGATATATTCTGAGGCAGAGGAGAAGAGATGAACATTTCACTGAAATCTATTGTGACTGTTAAAAGTAGAATATCAATATCAATTGCCAGCTCATGTTTGGTTTGGAGGTGTCATTCAAAGTTGGCCCTGTTCATGCTCCTGTTCGGGTCCCTTTTTGCTCCCTTTTCGTCAATTTGGTGGTAAAATGGCCGAAAGGTGGCCAAACAGGGAAACAAACAGGAACAAAGTAGGGGCAACTTTGAAACCCCCCCTCACACACTTTTACAACAAGGAAACAACCCGGAAGGTTCTCCTGATCAAAACCCCACTCAAATTGTGATCAGGGGAGCAATCAGGAAGGCAAAAAGGGACTATTTTTTGCAAAAGGGCCTCTAGGTGCTCCTGGTTCACCCTGATCCCTTCCTACTCACTTTCCTGTTCACTCTCCCGGTTGGACTAGGGAACCAACCAGGAGACAGACCAGGAGACCAAACAGGAGCCTATCAGGGTGACTTTGAATGACACTAATGCGGAGAGTGGAAACGGCGAACCTGCGATGGCGATTCTCCGATGAGACCCGGCGAATTCCTATATGGAGAAGGGAGAGCTGAAGGCCACCATTCCAATTACCTACAATTCGGTGTTCATCCGGGAGATTCCAAAGCACTAACAACACACATAAGGATGGCAGAACTCACTGTGCAGACACAAGATCCTTCCATGCAACCGTCTGACTGCATCTCAACCAGTTACCTCATCCCAAAAATTCAAATCAAGGCCCAAATGGCTATATCGAAAGGCTTAGTAAACAAATTCTGAGGCGAGCTTAGGTGTAGTGAATAGTGAGCGGCTGGCATTGCTTTATGTTCCGGCTGCAAGTCTCCGAGTGGTTGGCACTGAAAGTGTTGTCCAGTGTTGTCGCAATCACTTGAAAAAAAAGAAAGGGAAAAACCCACCCTCTGATGAGAGAGTTCCAGAATGTCTATCGGGACCAGAAGCGTTGGGAGTTTTTGAAGTGGGGATCAGTATGTACTTCCGGAAACATATGCAAAAGTTACTTACAATAACTTTCAGATGTTCCACCGAAAAACATTGTAATTATGCTTGTGGCAGGCATAGATTGGAAAGTTTTCCCTTCTGTTGGTGCTGGAAGCCAGGAGAGGCATGTGCACGAAACCACTGCTCCAGATCATAGGCAGCGGAGTGACCCAATACTTGGCCTATTTCAAAAGCCACTGACTCTGCTGGAACCGACAGCATTATTCAAGGGAACATTGAAAATCATGATCAATAAACACAGGCCTCTGCTATATGGGAGGGCCGTGAACTATCTCATCAGTGATGAGGTGCTCTTTCAGAGTGCATTTCAACCCAGGCAGATTAATTTCGCCATTGAGAGTGGGAAGTTTCACCGTTCTTGGAATTACGCCGCCCCCAGGTTCAGAGCACTCTATGGCCTTCGCCTTACTTTCAGCGCCTCACCTTATCCGCCAATGGATAGCCTCCACAAATTGATTTGGATAAGGAGTCATCGAGCAGTTGTGTAATTATGTGAACTTACCATGATGAATTTGACCACTGTACAGGTGGGGTACACTGAGCTCAATTTAAAATTTCCGGTTCAAGTTCAACTTGAAAGAAGGTGCATCTTCGTCTTCAATTCACAACCAATACAACTTCCATTGTCAAATACTTATCTAATGTAGGAATCAATTTAAAGAATATTAACAGTTTCCAGAAACTGTATACTCAGTGTGTGCAGTTAACAAACCCGCTTTATCCACTTTGACCTCAGTAGTCGAGTACTTGATGCAGACAACATACGTGCCTGGTGCTCTGTCCACTTCTCCACATGTCTAATTTGACCAATCTTCCTGAATCTGCCCATCCTTTGACCATGTAACAGTGCAGCTCTCCTTCAATCCAGTACCAGGGCTGCTCGAAATTCTGCGAGGGGTACCAAGTGCACATCCCAAGTCTTTTCAGCCTGCTCATTGCATTTCAAGGTCGATTCATCAATAGAGTCGATGAGGCTAACCTTACGAAGAAATTAATCCAGAGCCCTCCAGACAGCTTTGCAGAAATTAGTGTTGTGACAAGCACATGAGGCAGTCCTCGTTTGTGGTTGGTAGGACGCACAATCGAGGCCAATATCTGGATGCGGTTCCCAATTCAGATTGATCCTTCCAACTCTACCTTGATGTCTCCTTTGTCTGGACCATCTCTCACGAGATGCCGTGCAAAGTCGCCTGATGACTCGAAGATGACGGAAAAAGGTTTGGAGGCCTGTACCCATAACAAGATCATCTCACAAGGATGTGAGGTTGAGGCTGCAGCAGCCACGGCAGAAGCTGAGAGGTTGGAAAGAAGTACGGTGTAAAGGGTGTTCCACTGTTATCTTACCTTGGTTCCATCTCCTTTCCATGATCATTCCCCTTCGACTTATCCACCTCATCTGGGAGAACGTCATCAAAAATCTAATTATTCTATGGATGGGCACATTTAAAAGGCTGGATGCAGGACAAGAAGAGCACGAGCTGGTGAAGGCTGTGTGGGAGGCTATTGCATCTCATACTGCTTCAGCGGCAGATACTATTCCCTTGGTGTATGGCTGTCGGATCCCAAACATTGACAAGGATCATCCCAATGTCTCTGTGGAAATGTGGTCTTTTGGACCCTCTACCTGGGAGCTGTCTTACTTCGCTCATGAAAAATACTACCGACATTTCATCCAGCTTGTCTGACTCCTGAACATATGTCTACAATTCGATATCACCAATGACAAGTAGAGGAAATTCGGCTGGGATTTATTGACTGGGTGCGAGTATATGAAGAGTAAGTCTTCCTCAATGTTGGTTTCATGTGGCTAATTTTTCTTCACAGTTTATATTTCCAGCATGAGGTCAATAGACTATCTGTCTGTCCTCTGACCATTCGCGGGCTACTGCATATGTCCCTGGGATTAAATTCACCAGGCCTGAGTTGCACTATTGGGAATTTCCGACCAAGTGTTACTGTGGCAGTATTCAGCCTGGTATCCATAGCCACAGATTCCCATGGGCCTTGATGGATCGACACATGCTCAAGACTGCCCAGCTCACTCAGATCAAGATGGTCTATGATGTCATCCAAGAGCTGTCGCTCAGGAATCTTCCTGTGAAAGTTCAAGGGGTGTACTCCGACCCTCCTGTGAGTCTATTATATTTATAATATCATCTGTACACGTTGGCTAAATTATAACACCAATTCTCGAGATCCCTCCTGCTTTCTCCTACCTCCAAAATCACCATTGCAGCCACAACTAAACCAGATTGCGACCATTGCAGCAGCACTGGAAACACGATCTGGGGCAACGATGGCACAGGTAAATGTTGTGCTGAACTCAGCGGAGATCAAGGAATGGGGTAAGGTGCAACATCTGGATTCAGATGAAGGTGATACCATGCATGTATGTGCCCTCGGAAGTACGGCCAAAGACAGCAGGGATGCTACATTTGTCAGAGTATGTGTTCCATGAACTTTTGTGAATGTGAAGCTGAATTGGGATCCCTAGCATGAAATGTTTGAAGACAAGTACACGTGAAACAAGAGACATAAATCGGAATTTGAGTTGAAATCATATTATGGTCAGTTGACACACATATATTGGGTTCATTTCCCCACAGAGTGCCCTTCTATGGAGATAACGGTGAAACGGTGCACTCTGGTGCAGCCGTGAAATCGAAATGTCTCTGGCTTTTATATAATAATAAAGAACCAGGCAAGACAGAACTCTGAGCTCCTGCTCCCAGGAGTTGAAATGCAACTGTGCCGCTTCTAATCTATGGTGTACGAGAGTGGACCCGCAGATATCTATAGAGCACTTAAGGCCCAACTGCTGGCTACAAATCTTAAAGTGATGAGCACTTCTGCGGGGAGCAAGACTCTTTCTATAAATGCTTTGTCTGAAACGCTCAAGTCAATCCCAATGTTATCGCTATTCGAGCTTAACAAGTTCTTTTATTAAATCTGTCTCTAATCCAGCAGCTACTCGGAGCCCGATACTTTGGGGGTGAGGTCTACTGCCTCAAACAAAGTAGACTACACCTTTTTATACACTTTACAACAACTAAACGGAGATAAGAAATAATTGATATCAATCAAGTTAGCAACGTGGGAGGCTTCTCCCCGATGCCTCGGTCTGTCAGTGGTTTATTAGAGCAACCTCCCCTGGCAACTATAAGTCCCGTGGGTGGGTCCCCTCCAACTGACCCTTTGTTCTCAATATTATCTCTAGGCAAGCCAAATTGTCGGTTGAACAACTAGCATGCCATTCTGATCTTCAGGTACACGGGTTGGTTAGACCCCTTTCCATGGGTAGTGATAAGTTTCCCTCCCGCTGAAATGTCATCTCCTATTAGTCATTCATCCTCTCACGGGTAGGTCCACCATAGTTCAACTATAGCTTCCCATAGCTAGTTATAGCTTCCCACACTTATTTCTTTTCATATCTAATGCTTGCTTGTATCATCCAGCACCTTCCTGCAGGACTGGGATATTAAGAGTGCCATGCCTTCTAGAACCGACCCGCGGATGCTGCACAGCCACAGACATCCCACCTGCGGAACGTACAAGCCTCCCCTAGAACTTCAGTCAAGTCTTTCTGTCTCTGCCATTTCTGTTGTTCTGTGGGAAGCAACTTCCATAGTTTTCGCTTCCTTCCCCTGGAAGTGTATCAGGGGACACAAGTCTGTTCAATATCTATCAAACCGCGGGAGCGATTATGTAATCAACCCACTGAACTTGAACCATGCTTTCCCACGGTCCACAAATCTTATGAATCATCTGAACTCGCAATCTCTCACTTGCCAGGTTGCCTCCCGCCAAATCCCTTTGATCATGATCACCTCATGCACACATAGTAAATATGTGCCCCGCAGTAGGTCTACAAAACTAATCTGACCCCATTATGAAGGTGTCGTCATAGCTCTATAAACATGTAGTGGCTGCAGGCTTACAGCGGTCTATGGCTAAGTTCACCACTCCAGGGCAGAGTGTGTACTCTAGTGATTGTGTCTTACTTAGAGATGTAAGCTATGTGAAAGCTCGCAAAAATGCGATTTTCACGTGTGTATGGATACACCTTATCAACGGAGCCCACCACCTATATCCTTGCTGCCATCCGCATTTGTGTCCTGCTACCCGATGATCGGCGCTCAACGGTCCAGACATCCACTTCTATTCCTGACAGGGGCAACTGGATGTTATTGATATCACAAGCCTTCAATGCCTAGTTGGTCGGGTCAAGGATTTCGCAGATGAATGGTCCATCATCGATCACAGTGGCTTGCTGGCTCAGACAGAGTAGCAGGGGAGGAGGAAGATCCAGGAAACTAGTTCAATGTTGAGATTGAGTTGGAGTACCCAAAAAATATGAAATTGATTTCAGATCTAGCTACCAGCAACCTGAGTTACCTCACTAGGTCATGATTAATATTAAATGAATATCTCTCAGATGCATGTCATAATTGGATATGGACATTCCTTTTTTGGACTTTGGCGTTTCGAAGATTTCAGAATAGCAACAGTCGACTGTTAAATGAACAAGGTTTGACCTGATGGGATGGATCTACAGATATTCCGTGAATCGTTCATCAACTCAGAATGTGTGCCATCGAAGCTCAGCTCACAATATCAATGAAACGAAAATTCCTTATTTGGCTTTGGAAGTGAACACGAAAATAGGGGAATGGCTTTGAGCATGAATAATGTCCCTGATTGTGAGAGCATAATATCGGGCTTGGGAACATCTCCCACACACATATTTCTGTGTGAAAATATCAATGGCTCATGATGTGCCTTGGTTTTGATGTTAGCATGGGCACCGTTAACATCGAAATGGATGCACATCACGAAAGTGTCATCGAATGATCACCTGTTCAGAAGTTCTCGATGTTTCTGCGAGTTGCTTGCCTGTCAGTGCACAGATAGAAGCACTGTAAGTTTTCTCCAGTAGGAGGCATGACTATCCACCCGATATATGTTGAACTGGGGATAGGTTGATTCCGTCCCAGGTGGCCCCCTGCGGCCCCCTTGCGAAAGTAAACCATGCATAGGTTGAATTACATAGGCTGATACCCATCCTATGATATAGGGTAATCGAAATCAACCTACCATCAACCGATAATAGGTTGCAGTGCAATCATCAACCTAACACTTGTTGAAATTCAACGTATCCCGCCTTCATCACCTTCTTGCCATACCTGTTCTTGTGCATGTTAGCATCAACAATCAAACTCCTGGATGCATGTCAAGTCATGGCGACCATGATTGCTCAGCTACATGCATCCAGAAAGGTGCGAATAAATTGCCCCCAAAAATACCATTTATAAACTGTTTAAACGGGTTTTAAACGTTGTTCAACCGTTTCCGTTTGGTTTGCGGGTTTGCGTAAACGAAACTAAATGGTTGGAGCCTTAGCGGAAAGCGCTTTCTCAACCGCGACTGTACCACCTCATCCACTGCATCTTTTGACATCGTGCAATATCACAAGGTTTGTCGTCATTTCGCCGGAGATTCTCGAAGAGCATGCCGGTTCCCGAACTGCGAGTGGAGCGTTGCTGGCGTCGAAAGGAGCGAGAAGTCACACCGTGACTCACCACGTTTGTAAGTGACGTTACGCTCGCCTCTTTTCCCACCACGATGGATAACTGCGACGCCGGATGCGGCAAACATGCCGAATTGAGATGCTCTGGCTGTAAAAGTGTTCGATACTGGTCAGTATTTGACTTGTCGTGTATTTCCTCTACGCGTTTGAGTTATCTGACCGAATTACCCAGCGGTGTGGAGTGCCAAAAGCAGGGTAAGCCACAACTCGATATCGATCAGATAATCGATGGTCGCTTGAAATGAATGATAATAGGCTGGAAGACTCATAAAAATGACTGCAAGTCGCTTGCCTCTACGACTCGCAACAAACCAGCGCAGGGCGCGAGCGCCAAACCCCAGCTGAACAGCAAGCCCCCCACGACGCATTGCACAGGCTGCAGACTAAGATTTGGCGGACAAAATGGCGATCCTGACGGGATATGCCCCGACTGCGGATACGTTGCTTGCGAATTGTGTATCTGTCACAATCGTCGAGGTGAGTCGTGTTGGACTTCAAAACGTCAGGCATGGCTTGGGCACTGACATGTGTTGAAAGGCTCCTGCTACTGCGAGGATTCCAATTTCGGACACAAGTACTGTGGACGAGGTGAGAGTCAAATTCTTTAGGTGTGCTTTTGGAACCCACGATTAAAATGATACAGTTCCAGAATGGTACCATTTCAGCTCGCGCACGGGCAAGGTGTACAGAGGCGACAATCACCCGGATGAATTTAACGCCAAAAGTCACGGTATCCCTGACAGTCAGTGGGAGAAGGAACCAAGGGAGTGTAGAAATTGCAGGGAGACGAAGGTTTGTTTGATCCCAGGGTACACGTGCAACAACTGGATGTGTCAGTAGAAGGGACGCGGGAAGGAAGTCGATTGACCCTGCATTTTGCAGAATAGATTCGTTGGTCTGAACTTGAGAGCATCTGGTTGACGGCATCAACTGGCTTGGATTCCGCCGCCACCTATATTCATTTTAACCGTGCTATACATTTTTCCAACCGCTCCTATTTGATTCCCGGGGAATCAAGCGAGAAGAAGAGTGGGGCAGTCGTGGCAGGTAAGTATGGGGACGAAGCCACAGAATATCAGGCTTGCGAGTCCCACACTCAGTGCATAAATGCATTTCCTCGAGGTGACTAATCTGGGGTTTTATTCTACTTTCCCCCGAAACTACACTAGCGGGTTTAGGAAGGCGACGCGCTATGCGCTAACCATATGTCGACTGTCCAAAGGCCATAACCCTCTACCCCCCCCCCCCCCCCCCCCCCAATAATAATAATAATAATAATAATAATAAACAGAGTGGGGCCGTGGCACTGGTCCGATGTCTTGCTATTAAAAAGAGTCGCTCGGTATATGTCCTTCCTAATTCCTCATTCGACTTCCGCGTTGAGCCACCCGAGACTCATCGGGTACATAACTCTGGTCGATCCATTCACAACGCAAAATCCTCGGTTCCGATTGGATCGCACTATCTCCCAGTAAGTAATCCTCCTCGTGGGCCTGACAGCCCGTGAGTTCTTCGAACTTCCTCGGAACGCAACACGTCCAGTATATACCAACTCTGTTTTTTTTCCAGCGTACTTAGTTCACATTCACAGTTCATCTTAATTCAACGCGCATCTGCCGACACTGCATTTTATTTAGCAGGTGCAAGGTGCAATATGGATGTTCGGATTAGCTTTCCCGTTCTCAACATCAATTTAAGGCAGTCACTGTTACGTTTGAACAATCCGCGGGATGTCTGAGGAGGACCCGGGCAGTTGACCTGTGCAACTCCTCCAGGCTCTCTACGAGCCGTATACACAAGACAGACGGCTAGTGCGTGTGAGCCACACGAGAACGCGTCTCCATCATCTCCAGCATCTCCATGTCGTCCCTCTTGTCCCACCGCTCGTCCCACATTCCGCACTCCACGCCCTCTCCATCTCCGCACACGTTCCCCTATCGACGCGACCTCCCTCGCGGTCGACACGTACCACGCGCTCGACGCCGATCCCCGTCAGTCCCAAGTCCCGTACCATACGAGGCCAAGCGCGCGGATCTTTCTGTGCCGGAGCCGGCTCTTTTGGTTGCTTCCTTCTGCTGCAACCGAGGACCACGGTTCTCGTGAGTCTAACGACGCGCTCTCTTTTCCGAGTTCTGCAGCGTAGCGCCACGCCCCACCTCCACCTCGTTCCTCTCCCTCCGTACGTGGGTCATCTCCATCCCGACAAGCCCTCGACTCGATGTCGATATGCCGGGTCATATTCGCGAACTCCCAAGCCTGCCACACCCAAAGCGCGCCCGGATCTCGAGCCGCAAGGCCCACAGTCCTCCGCGCTTTCGCTGAAGAGGTGGCGGCTCGTGAAGATGCGGGAGGAAGGCGCTCGCGAGGACGGGTGCGAACCAGTGGGGGGTGGCTGCGGGGAGGGGCAAGCGGGCGCGGTCGTCGTGGCGCGCAGTTTTGGTGCAGGCGTGAAGATGCACGGTGGTGGACATGCGCGGCGATGCAGCAACTCGACGAGCTCAACTCAATGAGCGGGCCGAGAGTGCGCGCCCGCGCGAGGCGGCGCATTTTTCTGCTGCGGGCGTGGAGAGGAGATGCCGCGGCGATGCAGGGCCCGCATACGAGTACGATAGCGCCGATGCGCAGCGCCGGGAGAATCGTTGGAGACTGCCTGGAGTCTCTGGGGCCGGAGATGAACCAACGGGGCTCGCAGCAGGGAGGGTGTAGCAGTGTTGGCCGTTAAGGGTTAAATTGACTCTCCCCGGAGCGTTAAGGGTTATTAAGGTTTAAGGGTTAATGTTAAGGCCAACGTTAAGGCCTTAACGTCCATTTCGGGAAATAGTTCCCACGGTCAGTCGCAGCGCGTAAACGGCGTAAAAACAGCGTACATGTAAGTCTACGGTTCATAGTCGTCCGCAGAATCGTCCACGGCCCCGTCGTCCGGTCTCGCGTCCTCCTCCGCATCCGCCAAGGCTTCCATAAGCTCCGCCTCGCGATCGAGATCCGCGCGGGGTAATTTCGTAACTGGCTTTTTCGCGCCACCGAAAAGTACGGCGAGCATCGTCTTGACCCATTTCTTCTTCGGAAGAGGAAGAGAAGGATGCTGGGGTGCCGCATCTGCTGCCTCATCGGCTGTCTCCTCGGCATCAGCTGCCGCATCCTCCAGTGCGGCAGCTCTTGCCGCACTCACCCACCGTGCCACATCTACCCTCCAAGCTATTCTGGACGAAACAAGCAAACGTCCACGCTCACTTTCGTCCTTGTCTCCCTGGTCCTCGAGTAGATCACGGTAGCGAGGCACAGCAAGTAATTTCTCGACAGATTTGTGGTTTTGACGCTGTTTACAAGAGGTGACCAAGCCTTCATTGATGTGGTCCGCCTTGATGCTTGCATTAATCTTTTAAATATTCAGTCATGGTATAATCAGCAGAGCAGACAATGAAACTTTGTCATTTTCTCGAGTTTCTCTAAACCTAAACGGCTGCGGCGCGGTGATTCCGTGTTCTTGACATCAGAAAATACCCGTTCACAGCCAGCCTGATTTACCACGACCCGGATGATTGTAAGAGCGAACCGGGGGAGCTCGCAATTATCCCTGTCAAGTGCAGTCCACACTGCTATCGGGTCGCGCCCCTGCCAGGATGTTAAAAAAATATTAGATGTGAACGATGTAACTGACCATTGTCTCCTCAAACTGATCGCGTGCGTCATTCCAGTTTTGATAAGCCCCCGTGCACGACAGATACTGGAACATTTCGTTCGCAATCAGCTTGGCTTTCGCATCTTTCTCTGCCGGACTGTCCGTGTTCTCCGGTCGACTTGAAAGACGACGATATAGCTACTCGGAATGAACATCAGCCCGTGTTCAAAGGGATAAGTTAGATCTTGCGTACCTCAACGACCAGGGCCGTCGCCTTGAAATGATCAAAGTTCGCCCGGGGCCCAAAGCACGAAAGGCCTTCGAACGGGTTCAGGATCAAAGCAACGAGGAATAGCGGCTGGTCGCAATCTTTCCATCTCTTCTCGATCCGCGCGACCAAGTCCTTGGAGACCTCGGGCTCCGCGTGAACCTTGTAGTGGAGGTAGAGTCCTGCCAACGTCAAAAGCACAAGATCGGCGCGTGTCGAATCTTTTTGATTGATATTGGTCCCGTAGCAGATTGGCTCAATATCTGATACGACCATGGTAAGCCCGCTCCAGAACTCGTTGGAAAGAATGAGATCGCAATATTCTTCGGCTTCCTCTCGCAGCCGCTCCGCTTCGGTAGACTTTGCGGCACTGACCTGAGCAGTAACGATAGCACCCCGATTCTGCATGACAGCGAAGCGGAGATATTCCTGGAGCACGAGCAGCCGAAGGAAGGCGACACAATGAGTGGTCCATCGCGTCAGTTTAGCGACTAGATAGGCCAATATGATGATCCGATTGAACCGCTCTTGAGTGAGCTGTGCTTGGACGGCGTCGAAAATCTTCCACACTTTGCCGTGATTGTTGATCCAGCCAATGAGACCAGTCGCCTTCTCAGTGATTTCCGCCGCGCAAGCGAATACTTTGAAGCAGTCGCCGAGGATGAGCTGAAACTACAGAAGGGATGATGTCCCGGTGTTTCTCGCGGTTGTAACATGTACTTGATGTGCCCAACAGGACGGAACAAACAACCAAGGGCGCAATTTTCCGAGGCGGTATCGCCCGTTCCTACTCCCGCCGTCCGCATCGGTCCCAAAGAAAATAACCAAGCAAGCATACAAGAGCTGAACACGGTCATTTCCCCGAACAGCTTGCAAAGCGCAACACCGTCCTTGTTTTGGGCAGTCATGTCAAGCAGCTCTAACGTAAATGTCTACAAATCGTGAGTCAACATACACCAAGGCTCACTGGGAATGGTACCTTATATTCTGAATTAGCACACAGCGCCGAGACGTCCATCTTCTTGCGGGAGCCCAACCATCAGACCTGATTGTGATTTCCATACATCAGCGACGTCGCTCGAACAAAACATGGTGTTCACACACACGAGCCCAATTTCCTGCCCTTGCAACGCTCGCTTCACCTTCCCCTCGATGATCTCCGCCGCTTCATCCAGCAACCTTCCGGCAACTACTTTCCGCGAAGGCAATATCCTGCACCGCCGACGCAACATTCCGATGGCCTTCTTCATCTCCGGATTTCCCAAGCCCGAAATGAAATCCCTGCGGAGATCGTACTCTGAGCACCTGCGCTTCAACGCGTCGCGCTCGCTGTAGTGAATTCCTGTCCTTCGCGTTGAAGACCTGGAAAAACCCTGCTTTACTGCTTGGAGCTGGGAGTTCACTGGTTCGGCGAATTTGATCTCCCATGCAATAGAGATGCCACGGAACTTGCCGCTGGCGGCGCGCCGCTACTGCCGCTCCAGAGGCAACGGGGCCGGTCCTTCTTGGCAGTTTCCGTCTCCTTCTGTGCAGCTGCTTCTTTCTTCGCGAGTGCCGAGGCATGCGGGCAAGCAGCGACACCCGCGACCGCGAGAATGTGAGTGATCCACGGGCCCCTGTCACCTCGACAGCACCCGCATTTGTACAAGCTGGTTAAACTATATATAGACTCAAGCGCACATAGAAACCTGGAACTTGCCATTGGTGAAGGATTGGCCCCCCTCACGCCAATCTGTAGTGTTGTACGTGCCGGCATCCTGAAGTAATTCTGCTGGTGCTTGACACATCCTTGCAGTAGAGTGGAAGTGGCTTTATTTTGCTTCTCGCCCTTGTAAAATACGCCCAGAGAGCGTTCGACATGGATGAGAGCGCCGCCGTCGAGACAGGACGGTGGAGTCAGTAACTAGGTTACGGCGGATCACCGGAACTTTGCTCACTGGGGGTCAAACTTTAAGGCTTAACATCCGCAGCCCGACCGTTAGCTTTACGTTAAGCCTTGTTAACCCTAACGGATTAAGGCCTTAAACCTTAAGCCAACACTGGGGTTAGCGGTGAAAAGACCCAATGATGACTAATCTATGGAAGCTACAGCCAAACATGTACAATCTACCCTAGATATCTCTGGCATGCTGCCAGGCGTGCCACAGTCACCCCCTCCAAAAAGCGTCCAAGCGAAGCGATGGACGCGGCACGACCCCACCCATTAACCTAGGCCCTGAATGACGGCCAGGGTTAGTCCATCCGCTCGGCAATGCATAGCCCATCTGTTTGCGAAATCTGTAATTCATCAGTAAAACAACATGTTTGTCTTTGGCATCTTATGTCTTTGAGGCCCATCTTTCGCCGTCTTAGTCTTGGGAGGACATCTTTGATCTTTGGGACTGCGTCTTTGCAGATCTTTGTCTTTGGCAAGCATCCCGGATCTTTGGCTCCACATCTTCGAGGTCGGTCCATTTGGTGCGTAGCCCAAGATGCCCAAGACACCTAATATTTCACAAGATGGCAATTAGTCCAAGACGTCGAATGCTTTACAAGATGTAATCAAGACAAGTACTACTAGAGTTATAATGGTATATACAACAGTATTTAGAAGGCTATCTCTTGCATGGTGGTCGCGTACTTGTTAATATAAAATGCTTTGAATTGATCCAGCGTATCGGAATATTTGAAGTGTCGTGGAAGGAAGCTATCACCGTAAATACCTATGAGATGCCCCGCGCAGAATTGTATCAATATGAATAATGTCCAGCACCCGCCGCCCGCGGTGGTCGACATCGGGCTCCACCATCCACATGCCGACATCGGGGCAAGGCTCATCCCCGATCGCCGAGAACCAGGTAACCAGGGCACATGGGTATGTGACACCGAGGTGCTTGAATGACATGAAGAGGAGAACACGGGCAGCTAGAAGGCCCCGGAAGCCAGGGAGATCGGGTCACCCTCGACAAATACGCAGTCGTACCGAGGAGCACCGCCACGCCACGAGCGCACTGCCCGAATGCGCTCCCGCAGCATTCCGCGAACACCGGATTGATTGGGTGCGTAGAATTTGGCGATAGCCGAAGGAAAGACTTTGACGCTACTCGGAGCATCGGGGCAGTCATCCAGAGGGACACGGATGAGAGGGATATCAAGATCGTGGTCGGGTTATCTTGTAAGTAAAGGAAACAGCGGATGAGGGGAACAAGCTGAGGGAGGTCGAGGTGCTGGCCAACACTATTGGATTCTTGGGGTACCAGTGCACTGCAAAATATGTGAGTGAATAGCAGTGTATATGTAAACACAACGTACCGGACGTTTTTGCCAATATGATTCCCGAGAATCTGCTCTCGTCGATCGCACCACCATCATTTCCTCGTCCTTGTGTGCAACAGGAGGGGAGCGGACCAGCCCGGGCAGAGGCGAGCGGATGGACCAGCCATCATCCACGATCCACAAAGTCGATGCAGGCTGCTGCAAGTTTGTCAAGCTGTCATTGATGGTCAGCATTTGAGAGAGTGCTTTATAGCAACTTGATCGTCGCCACGGCTGCTTGACGGCTTTGATATGCTTGGATTCTGTGATGGAAGAGCACAGCCCGTTGGGAGCGCTGAATTCTGGATGAGGTGGCAGTAGTGGGTGAGCGAGTGCTGCGGGGAGACAGAAGCCATCGGGGGCAACACCGGATTCGGCGAAATCACCGCTCTTGATGGTAGCGAGCAAGCGCAGCGTCGATTGCAGTGAGCGTGGCCTCATCACTGACATTCTGATGGACCAGATAGCAAAAGTCGAGGAAGGCGCTGAGGGCACACAGCATGCCTTCAATGGCAGGAAGATATACCTGGAATTCAGAAGCACATTATCGGAGGATGAGAACTTGAAGGAAAGATATATTTACTGACCTTCATTAGTGCCTTAGAATTGTCCCCATCCATTGCTTAAAGCCTCGACCTTCAGGAAATCTGCAAAGCCCTGGGAATGGAGGGACAGCCGCAATGCTGGGAAGAGAGTCACGGTGAGTTAACAATATAATATCACTGTCAAAAGACTCACCGTCGGTCGATGTCGATGTCTGCCATAATCTTCTTGGTCTTGGCCTTGCCATGCTCGTTCTCAAGATACTCGCGACCCACGCCACGAGATGGTCTTTGAAAGTGCCCTTGATAACTTGGTGTAAAAGATCGGGTGACAGGAGTTCGTAGATATCCGCCCACAGAAAATCCCAGGTGAAAGGCTATGGATATAGTGCTTCATAAGGATCGAAAGGAGGATGAAATGCATACAATAACGTCAGGAACAACGCTGTATTGGTCCACATAGTGCCGTGGTCGAGGACGTTGAATACAGTCTCGGTATGAGTTTGAGTTCTGCGGCTCGGCCATCGAGATCCTCCTTGAGGCGTACACCTAGATATCATTGAATAAAGGTCCACAATATGATTGAGAATTTACTTTGCACACCAGCCTTGCACAAGCAGGCCAGAAGTACCTGCTCTGGGTAGTCAGCGATGTACGGGCCAAGACATAAATGAACAGCGGTAATGCCCATCGGCGAATAATGTCACTTGGGACGGTCATACCCAGCTTGAGCGACTGAAGATATGGCAGAGCGATCTGTGGAAAAGATTACGGTGGAAGGTGCGAAACTCAGTGCAGTCTTGGTTCTCGCGATCAGCTGTGAAAGGAAAGTCAGTAAATGCTGTCATAGTAAATATGTAACACACTTTGGGGATGGCAAGGAAGCCAATAAGGGTCACCGCATTCCGATGCGCACGTCGGACACCGTTGCAAACAAGGCCTTGGACATGTACAACAGTATACTCATTCTGACCGGTTGCGACCGAGACCGTGTCTTGTCACTGCGAGAATAATGGGTACGAACATTGACCATGTGTCACCAGGTCCTCAATGATGATATCCTGTGCAGAACGGCGATGTTAGAAGACATTCGATACAATAAATGTGGAGCACACACGCCTGCCGCCAGGCCCAATTCCCCAACATAAAGTCTTCATATTCCCACCTGCCATCAACAATACTTGCTTCGGCGCAAAGTCCATCTCCGACTTGAAGTCAGGATTCGCGAGCTGTTGCTGTAGGACTTGTGAGGATCAGAAGTAGACGATATATTTGCATCTTCCACGGAATTACATCCCCAGGCACGATGGGTTGGTTATATCGAATGGAGAAAACTCCATGGAACGTGGCCGATTTCGGTGGCGTCAATGGTGTTGTAGAGGTCTCGTGGTCGGTGAAAGGCAGATCCGGCAGACTCTGGCTTGCAGCCCAATTTTGCATGAGCTCATCAATTGCGCCAGCAGACATTTGAACACACCGATACAGAAGATCAGCGAGTTCGAAGTCCTCGTGCCCCACATACAGAGTGTAGTCGTTGGGAGGGGGATGTTCTTGCGGTGGTGGAGGAGTATTTGGGAGCAAGAAGTTGCCGTCACGGTTGCACAGTCTTCCTAGAGTTATTAGGCATTATTAGCTTTACGGCGCAATTTTATGAGGATCACAAATGTACCATTCAGAATGGATGATACTGAATTTGGAGGTGTGGCAGCAGTGGAGTTGCTCCACCTCCAGCATCTCCACCACCTAGCGCAGAGGAGGGACAGCTAGCACATAACTGTGAGCTACAATCTGGGAAATAAAATGAAACTCACTCTGATATAGTGCTGTGTGAGTGCTGGAAACATTCTGCTACATGATCTATGGCGATCCCAGTGACACAAGTGTACAAGATTGCCAGAGATTCGTCAAGATTAATTCGGGAGTTTTGGGATTCCATGTGTCCCATGAGGTGAAGTTGGAGGACCAGGGCAAGGAATACGTGATGGCGCATCCCAACAGTAATATAGATGCAGTCTGGATGCCCATAGAGAACCTCCTGGAGCCAAGCACGATCAGACAGTGCAGAGGTTGCATTCTGTATTGCAGTATTGGGGATAGGCTAAAAGCCCCACACCAAGTACAATGTACTGCAGGAGCAAAACAACAATCAAGTCAACCCATCTGGCAGCCTCCTGGGGGCTCAGATTGCGTGGGGGATTGGGAAAGAGTGTAGATTGCCCGATAATCACTCCTATCACTAATCGGTCACTACGTTATGTCACCCATCAAATCCAAATCCGCCATCAAATCTAGATCCAGTCTGCTGCCAGAGGAACCTAATGGTGGCTGAGTCCCATTATCCACAGGTGATAATGGGACTGACCGTGAAGGATGGGTTGCAATCAACACCTGGCCAACCTGGCAGGATGCCGGTGTTGATGCCATCAGGAGTGATTGAGTGCCTGCTCGCACGGTTCACGCTCCTCCCTCTAACTTGCTCATCGGTGCGGGTCATGCACTGCACCGACAACACTGTCCTCGCGTCAGGCACCTCACCACTCCTCTCACACTGACCATCTTGCTCTGTCCTCCGAGCGACCCCTGCACCAGACTGTGCATGCACCCATGGGACTACTGAGTTCAGAGTTCTTCGAGGATGTGAATTGGCCCGTTGAATCCAACGATGGAAGGCATTAGTGGAGGATCACACTCACTGCTTCTGTCAGGCGGGGGCAAGTCGCGAATTTTTCCAGTGTCAAGCCATGTTTAAAGATTGCTCATATGGGCTCTCAGTTCAGTTTGTTTGAACCTGTTTACAAAAACTACATTATATTTTCCGACAGGCTTCGAACTGCTTGGGGTTTGGTACTCAATGGGTGCTTGTAAAAACACCAAATCTTGCCCTGCATATCTGTATCCAAGTCTAACTCATGAATTCTGAGTTCAAGACAAAGGTGAGTTGAAAAATGGTGAGCATTGAAAGAGTAGATTCTTAAAAATTGAAAGAAATTCAATGAAACGGAATTCTCTTGTTCAAGTTGGCTTGCACGGCAGTTGAACAGTATGGTTTGAACTTGGTTTGAACATCAATGCAGCCACTGCATGCAAAATTGAGAGCTAAAAAAGGTGCAACCTAATCGGTAGGAGGTAGAGAGTTCAGCCCCTCAGATCTCTTCAAAAATATAGCACATGCCTAATAATTTACTGGATTTTTTTGTTCAATCCGACAGGGGAGGTGACACTGACCTCTTGAACCCAGTTTGACACTTCGACAGAACCGGAAATCAGTGCGACAAATGCCCAAATTTTCGACAAATGAGCGAAAGTTTCGCAAAATTGGTGGTTGTGACACAGAACCTATTCAAACAGTGCCTTCGTGACGCGTTACAGAGAACCGAAGTTCGACATCAAAAGTACCCCTGTAACCCGTGACTGCGAATTGAACGAAAAAATCCAGTAGTTGACAACTTGAAGGGGCTCGTTGACATCCATCGTGACCCTAGTGGCATAGTACCTATTAGTGCTGAATTATTTATGGATGGCAATCAGGTCATTGGACAAGCTAGCGGCTGGAAAAAAAAAATCAAGGTGGGGCCTTGACGTCTCATAGATGTGTTTTAGCAAAGGCTGCATTTGAGATGGCCATATTCGAACTAGACTGCTACTTCGAGATGTTACATGTCCGAGTGGTGCACAGCTTTGGAGGTGCATAAAACCCGCATGGTGGGCTCGTTTAATGGACCATTGAAGCAAGAAAAAAACTCCTCAGTGGTGGTGGTGGTGGTGGTGTACCAGCGACCTGAGAGCAACCAAAGAGCCCACAAGGCAGTGTGGTTTCAAATTATGCCGAGCGTGATGGAGTGATGGCTGAGTCCCATCATCGAGATGACGTGTTAGTAACGCTGTCCAAATATAATATGAATATGACTTTTGCCATCTTGTACCATATCCATATCTGTATTTGAATATGCTGGGGGGCGTATCATATTATATTCATATTGTATTGTATGATATTCAGCCGTATTCATATTCACCCCTTCAGTCCCAAGCCATATTACGAGTCCTAAAATGTAATTTTAGACTCGTTATTTTTGCATTGAGTTTCCCGCATACTGGGATGTTTTTTGTGCTATGACGTAGAGGAACCGTGGTGGATTCATTTCCGTAAATGTAAATTTTCGTGAGACTTTCCTGCTTTTAAAGGCAATTTAGTCAACGTTTCTGACGTGTTTTCACTCACTTTATCACGTTCAACTTCGTGATTGCACATCAACTCGCTACAGCTTTGTATGATATCAAGAGTAGTGTTGCCGTGAGGTGATGTGAGCCGATGCAAGGTGGCCAACTCGTATCAGCTCAGTCAAGCGAGTGGACACGAGTTGCACGTCGAGTTGATGCGAGTTGGTGTTCCCACGGTGCCCAATTTGGAGCAAAGGCTGAATAGGATATTAAGGACTGCCTTCAGACACCAGTAACAATAGAATGGTTGTACATTTTGGTTCAAATGCCTTGTCATCAGCAAACCCTGAGTTTGCCAGTAGTGTTTGTAGTAGTTTGTAGTAGCACACTTGTTTCTGTAGTGGCCTGTAGTACTCTATAGCACAACATAGTAATTGGGTGGACCATAGTACTACATAGTAATTGGGTCAACCTGTAGTACTACATAGTATTCCATCAAAGCTATGTAGAGCTATATAGTGCTTTGGTAATCCTGTAGTGCTACACAGTGTCAAGCCCGAGGCCATGTAGTAATATACAGTAATCACGTGACTTTGCTGCGTCGAATGAAACTGGCATTCGACACACCAAAATCACGTGACCACAACACAACACCGTTTCAACTTTTTGGCTTTGGTTTGGCAATGCAAACCTGGTTGAGTCAAACCTTCCTCACCCCCACTATACACATGCTTACTGACTCTTGCACAACATTGTACGTTGAACAATCATTGTTTGGCATTGCAAATCTTCCTACACCCCACTGGACACACACCCAAGCGTGAGCAAGGGATCCTTTTGTCAAAGTGTCCAGCCTTATCTTAGGTGTACATGTGAAGACTTTAGTTATGTCTATATAGTCTAGTTGGTTATAATGCACTTGTTTTATTTTGTGTATTTTGAAGACAGCACGAGTTCAAATCCCACCTGTTGCAATATAAGTACATTAGCATGTTTGTAGTTTCCTCGCTTCCAATAGTACAAATTAATTCAAGGCCTTCAAAGTAAAGTAAAGTCGGGTTAATGAATTGAAGTAAAGTCTGTAATGGTGTTAAATTTATTTTGGGATTTTTCCACCTTCTACTACAGAGTACTATGGAGTGCTATGTAGTGTGGCCGTCCCAATACAGATCACTATGTAGAAGGCCCAAGACACTATGCAGCACTACAGACATATAACCCTACACTACAGGCACTACAGGCTCTATGACTGCTATGGCTGACTACAGCTGACTACGTAGTACTCTGTAGTGTGACCAGGTTTTGCTGATGTGAGGAAATAGAACAGCAGTTTTTCCAATATCTTGAGTGAAACTTAGGTCCCTGAAGCCTTGAAGTGTCAAGTGGTGAAAATACTACAATGTGAGCTCTAAAATCCCTGAGAAAAATCCAGTATGCTTTTCTTATTCATTTTGTAGACTTTCATGAACTCTAGATGGTTCGAAGGTGGTCTCAACGTTGAAATGCACTCATCTGGCCATTTTGAACGGTTGCTGTGGAGCATGTTGATCTTCACGTGGCGTGGATTTGGCGTATGGGAAAGTGATGGGATCAACCCTGATGGGCTCGAGATGCAACTCGCATCGACTCGACCGATCAAGTTGGCCAGCTCGATGGCCGAGGCGAGTTACAAATCAATGCTAGCTCACATCGACGGCAACACTAAGATTCAAGAGGTGCGTGATCTCTGGATCGTGGATATGTTCCCACAACCGACCTACCCCCCAAATAAGGCAGGTCTGACTCAGCGGCACTGTTGCGGCCGTCAGTACATCAACATTGCCAATCATCGCGACGGACGCACCCTTCGCCATCGCGTCTGACTGCCTCCCCATTTTCGCGTTCTCGACGCGTAAATCCTGCACCCAAGATGGAAAGCCACTAAATCTGTCCATACTGTACATGGTCCACTGTCAAATAGGAACGAGAATACTTCTTGGTACACATCTAGCAATCATGTCAATACTTCTTGGTCTTCTCATCCACTTCCGCTAACTCCGTCTCTTCCATTCCCACCTAATACTATCTTGAGAATCAAAACCCTCGTTGGAGATAGGGGATGTTGTCCAAGGAACCCGCGCAGTACTTTGGAACAAATGGTGCAATATCTTTAGAGTCCAACTCATTTGATGACTACAATGTTTTTGATCATAGGTACATAATTCCATAGTAAATATGGGGTCTAGCATTGAATGAAAAATGCAATGTCGCACGACAACTGGACTTGGTGGACTCACATCTTGACCGACGCTGAAGTAAGTGTGCTGAACCTTCGCCGAAAGGCTGTTCGGAAATCACCGGAGTGGCGCTCGCGTGGCCAGATCAATGTCCGAGATCCAGAGATCACGCACTCTTGTATGATATCGTCCTGTAAGCAGAACTCAGATCCAGGGTGCATAGGATCAAACAGGGATCAAGGTTAAAAATAAGGACTCGTACTGCCATGCGAAGCAGTGGCCTCAAGCCCAAGTCATATTCGTAGTATTCTGGTCATATTCAAAATATTTTTTGTTGTATTATATTCTTGGGCAGCACTACGTGTTAGTACTAAGTCCCATTGTTGAGGCTCGAGTCCCACTATCAGTCCCTTTTTTTGCCCGATCCTCCGACTTTGGATTTGTTGTATCTTCGCGGAAAGGGTGTTTGGATTGGCCAACAGTAGAGTAAGGGGTGGGGGGGTGTATGTCCACAGTGTCTTGTTTACTTTGCTTTCCTGCGACATCCGACAATCCTTTTTCTGGAAAACACTCCGCACATTGCTGCGCTCCATGTCAGTGAACGTCGAACCAGGAAAATTCGAAGCATTATTCACCTTCGGCACTTCTACATTAGGAAAATAATAAAAATACTGCAGGACAATGAGATGAAACAAGACAAACCATCGCCAAAAATTCTGTACTCTAGATCACTAACGGACGGGAGTAGAGGGTCCCGCAGAGAACGTCGAAATTTAGAAGTGTATGATTCGTTCCAATCGTCGAGGATTGAGAAGTTTTGGTGGTCAATTGGAGGACCAGCTAGTCGCTGGACAATCTGTGCAGCCGTGGGGACGAGTTTCGGACTTCTCTTCCAGCAGTTTGGAGTAGGATCCAAATGTTATTAATCGGTGTTGTTTCTGGCCAAGAGGCTGGGCGCAAAGGCCGTTCCCCATGATCACCTTAAGAATTACAGCACGTCCTTGAGCAATTCGTAGAATGGAGCCTTTCCGGTTAATATCTGTGTGAAATGAGCGATATCTGAGAAAGTAAAAGGATCAGGGAACTAGGACAACTTCGTAGCAAACACACGCGAACGCATATATATCTGAACCAAGTGGTTCGGGCTTTCTCCGTGTAACAATTCGGGGCGCTTGCCATCGCGCAGTGCCTCCCCGTGCACTTGCAGTCGAATGAGTAAATCGCAAGGTCATCGCATCAACGATCGAGGACAAGCCAAAAATCTGCGATACAGGCTCTGCGTGAAGGTGTGACCAGAATGTTAATCTATGCGATGATATTACAAATGCATACGACCGTCAAGAACATTAAGTCACGTACTGCCTTTAAATCTCCATGCACTACATGTTTGTCGTGCAGATATTCAAGGCCATTGGGCTACGTCCGAAATCTAAGCGGTATTATCAGACACGCACAAGATGTATCCGATCAGAAGATTGTCACTGACAAGAGAAACGCGGTCGGCATAAGACACCAGATCTTTCCTTAAAAACTCGAGAATATTCCCGTTTACCATCCACGGTGAGACCAGACAGAGTCGGGCGTTCAAGTAATACAGACCGAAAAACGGAAGCAAGTTTGGATGAGAAAGCTGACGCCAAATGAGAGCTTCGCGACCAAATTCCTGAAGACATCTAAGGCCAAGACTTTTGGCGTTCAAGTGGCAAAACGGACCTTCAGTGCGGCTTCCACATCCGCTTTTTGGAATATCCTCATGACTTTGACCGATACACTTTGACCTCGAACCAAACCTTTCCAGATGTCACCGGAACCCCCGGCCGCTACTTGGTGTCCTGACGTTTCCAATCCAGATAAGGCAAAGCATCTGGGATGAAGTCCAGATGCGCGCGAGAGTCGTATTAAAGCTTTAAAGAGCAGAGGCCGAACCGTCGAAGAAGAGTCGTAATCAACAGCTAAGTAACAGACACGAGGTTAAAAAACATCTGCGCGCAGTGGAGTAAACGTAATCCTGCACAAGATCAAGAAGCTGCTGAGCCAGAGTCCCACGGCAGTCCAAAAAGGTTTTGTACGTCTCAGGCTCTCGCAAAATGAGGGCCATTTGGTGCAACGATGGAGGGGATTCCACAGGACAGGTGCATGAATATCTCCTGTGAAGTTGCGTGGCTGATCTCCAATCCTGCGTGGGATATTAAGGAGGAAGCAGCAAATCATTTAACTATGTCTATACCGGAGTGGAATCCTGAAGGAAGTTCAACAAAATCTCAACAACGGCGTGGTAATTCGCAAGACTTGTTAAAATATCCGATTTCGCCCAGCGTTCCACAATTCCTCCAAATTTCTCCAACCACCACCTGCAAGGAACTTCATTAGTAACGTATCTCATTGGGTCGCAATGATAGATGCACCAGGGACTGTTAGACCGTTCGAGCGTTAAAGAAAAGACGCAGGCAGCCAAGTCCTATTTCATTTCAATCAGGAGGGTTCGTGAGCAGAAACTGACGGACTCGCCTGGGCGATAGGCAGCTGGACAATCAGATGCATGCATTCAAGACGACCCAATATATTTGTATTCTGTGTTGCATGCCATGCGAAACGACAGTTTCTTTCTCCGCATTCAGCTAACCAGCGTCGTAACGTTGGAGTGGACCATAAATATGAGTCCAAGGCTGGTCGTTGAGGGTCCGGAATGCCGCCTGCTTTAAGGTCTAAAAGAGCCGTGGTATTGAAAACAACATGTCTGATTCCAAACCAAGTGGTATCAGAACTTCATGAACCGTTGCCCACGTGGGAAGGAAAGTGGGTGAACATATGCGGAAGAGGGCCGCCAGTCGAAGCTTGGTGTGATATTCGTCAGGATGACGACGACGACGCGACTTGATCCAAGTCATGCAGTGAATCAGCTGCCATTTTTCATGATTGAGTTCAACCATGTACTGGCACCAAACATCAGGATAGAAATTAGGCCAAACGCCATCCGTTTCCTGTTCAGGAGGCGAGGTCGAAACCAAAATCAACCGATTAAATAGCCAGGACTCTTCGAAATCATCCCATTTGAAGAGGTCCGCAGTGGATTCACTTTGAAGAATGTCCAGGAAACTTTGAAACGAGTCCCTTGCCAACGTGGCATTCATCATCCTGAAAGTCACCCAGAGGATAAGCGGCCAAGGGGAGATCACGAGTCCATGGAGTACTGTGAGGCTCAGTACACAGAGCGCTAAAGAATCATCGTCTTGGATTTTTCGACGTTTTAGCGGCAGGTTTTGCGATGGTATTCAGTTGCCTATGAAGGAGAGCAGTGAATCAAGACGAGATCAAGCTGGCTGAACCCTCCACCTCTCGAAGCACCCACATATGGGAGGCCACAGTAGTGACCTCAGATCATCAAACGAGTAAACCTCTAGCATGACGGCAATCCAAATATCTAACCATTGCGAAATGCCACAGGTCTCGCAATAATCATTGCCGGGGGAAAAACCCCAGCTGGCTCTAATGGACTGCGCCCATACCCCGATCAATGCGCTCAGACTTTGGGGATATCCGCGTCGCAAGTGATCTTGTCGCATTGGTCCCGCGATGATGAACCAACAGACGAGGTACATTCGCGTCGAAGAACTGAGATGGGCTAGCAGCGGTTGCGGGCGTCGTCTGAGACTTCCGCTCTTCGAGAAACTGGCAAGCTTTGCCCCAGTCGGCGTTGTATAACGCCACCGCTGGGAACCGTGACGAGGCGAAACTCCTGATGGATTCTTCATCCTCTTCTTGCCACAACCATAAGTCCCCCGCCGCGTTCGTTCCATCTACTATCGCCAACCATATTTCGACAGCCTGTTCTGCGATGATTCGCGTTTCCGTGGACATCGAAACAATGCACCAGGTGAACCACAAACGGTACTTGAAGGGCTCGCAGCTTGAGCAGTGTGGCATATCAGGGACGATAATGAAGTCGTTTTTGACCAGGGGTATGAGCCGAGGCTTGGAAGGTGAAGTAATCGCGGCCATCGTAGGTCGAATGCGGGTGGGGGTTAAGAAAAAATATTCGTGGGCTCTACTCACGTCGCAGGATGTGAGCGTTGCACAGCTCCTTTAATTTTAAACGTCATGGATTCTGGCCGTCAACGCCAGACGGTTGATGGCCTACTTGCATCCGGCTGTCTGAATTTGGCTTCCAAAGTTGGAATAAGGCAACGAGGACCCCCGTCTCGAGCGCAGTGAATACGGGCCCAAGGTAAAAAAAAACTGATTTTGGCAAAAGCATCTAGTCGGCGCAATAAGGGGTTTCTGGGGCGGTGTCAAAACGGGCGCCATGGGAAAAGAAGACAGGTCTGCCGTAATACGTAAGGAATCCAAAGTTGTGGATACGCACATGTCGATGGTAGGGCTGTTGAACGTCCAGTCTCCTACCCAGCCGCACGTTACGGGGTTGGCGATTCTCAGTAGCAGTATTGGCGGTCGAAATCTCGGTAGGAATGTTTGAGGAATGATGATGACAACTCAGTGATGGCTCATCAATCCATCACACATTTCATACTCCGAACTCTTATTTTTTCCCAACCCCTCCACGGCGGCAGGCGTTTTACAAATGTAAACAACATAGCCACTGGGTTCAGGAGGGCTGGTTGAACTTCTCACTCCAAAGTCCTCCCTGCTCAAAATTTTGGGGATGTGCCTTTGGGCTATTGTAGTAATTGTGGGCCTCGAGAGCTCAGCGGGTTTCTGTTGGGGTGTAGCAAAGAAATATATTCTATGATTGTGGCTATGTTGTTTACATTTGTAAAACGCCTGCCGCCGTGGAGGGGTTGGGAAAAATAAGAGTTCGGGAGTATGAAATGTGTGATGGATTGATGAGCCATCACTGAATTGTCATCATCATTACTCAACATTCCTACCGAGATTTCGACCGCCAATACAGTGCCCGTCATCACTTCTCTGCACGTGTTTTTTAGGGTCAAGGAAATTTTTGTGATTTATTTCTGATTTTCTGAGCCACGAAACCGGCCAAAAGAATGCGATTCAGCACAAAACTCATTTTTTCCCACGGTGTTTCACTTTTTCGCCGGCCGAAGCTTTTTTTTGTGTGTATCTAAGTAGGCCTCCAGCCAAACATTGTCAACACCTATCACCAGACCGTGTCAGCGAGAAGCTCACGGAGTCTTATGGCTAGAAAGAACGGCAAACAGCGGGCTGCTGTCAATCGCGAGGCTGTCAAGCAAAGAAGCCACTGCCCTTCCAAACGGTACCTCCAAGGACGCGTCGGATTGTCACCGATCCAAGCTACACGTCTATTCCCGATCGGAGCCTGAGCCGAGCGACAGTGAGCCTGAGGGTACATCCGGGGCTTCAGGCAGTCTGTACATTCCAATAAACGTGTTTCCGCTGGTCTGATCATCTCAAATTAGCTTTCGGCCCCAATACGCGTGGCGGGAAGCGCAAAATGCCGAGCCGATCTTGATCCCGAGAACAATAAGCCCAAGAAGGCGTCGCGCGCCACAGAATGGCGAAAGAACAAAGGGAAACTGCAGTTGCCCGGAGAACCGAGCCCAAGTTTCAAACAGGAATCAGCTCAATTTTCAAGGTATTCTCCATTTCGACGCGTCTTTGATCCAGAGGAAGCTGATTTAATTTCAGTCTGTTCCGAACCACGTAAGTTGCACTCGCAGTCCCTCAGGAGGCCGAAGAACCTGATTCAGATATTGAGGTATGTAGATCACGGTTTGTCCATCATAACTTACCTGCATCAGATAATCGAGAGCCCCTCCGTGCAAATGAGAATGAAGTCGAGCCCACACAGGTAAGTCCTTATCCGTCGTTTTCGAGGCGAATAATCTTATTGTTCAAGACTGCCGCTGTTTTCCCGCAGCTCTCGGTCAACGAATGTATGGCAAGTACCGATGACAAGACGTGGAGGTTTGATTTCCTCGAGCTGCTCATCAATTAAACTGATGTTGGTAAAGATTATCGACATGTCGAACTGTCGGTGTCTGTTCCTGATGCTGCCGAACCCGACACCGAAATGTTCATGGCCCTCCGGCTGCTGCTGTTTCCGAGGCTACTGCTGCTTGGAGGATGCCCCGCTAGATGGAACAAAAACAACGGGTGCCATCCGCCAGTCTTCCGAATGATACTGAGCTCGAAATCAAGGCCAAGCATGCACGACTCCAGAAGCTCATCAAAAAGAACCGATCCGAGCTCACCAAGAAGCTCACAATTCTCACCAATGCAGCGCAGCAGCTTCGGTTCTTGATCTCGAAGCGTTGGACAGTTCAACGACAAATTGTTGGAGTTATCACTAAAACGACTCCGTTTGATGAAGAGCTTCTCGGGCGCATCGCACCTAATGCGCCCCACATCAAACGCAAGATCCAAACTGCAATCCCAAGATCGAAGTGAGCACATCAGTCGCGCGTCGCTGCGGGAAGGGTGAGTATTACGCTCGGTCCCTCGAACGATGGCGGTACATTTGGTAGAGCATGGAACACTCCCGAAAAGCAGCAGGGCAAGGGAGCGCACCATGAATCACTCCTGCTTGACACTCGGGTCTGCAACGCGCTAAAGGAGTGGGTTAGAGGTACTTTGGAAGTTGAGAAGGGCGGATTTGAAGGCCGAGTAATGTCCTTTTTTTCAGTTTTTGTGCCGTGCTTACGCGTTTTACAGATGAGGCCGGCAAAAATGCGCCGCTATGTCAATGAGTTCCTCCTCCCAGAACTGAAGATCGAGGACACCATTAGCGAGTCGACAGCGGTCTGCTGGTTGAAAAAGATGGGTTTTCGCCTTACCCGGGTTCAAAAAGGTGTCTATGTCGACGGACACGAACGGCCTGATGTCGTAGAGAGTCGCGACAAATTTATCGACTATATTTGGCACAAGATCTTGCCATGCGTTGACATTAACAATCCATGAACTTGTTCGACTAACACGCCGCAGATTATGCTACAAATACGAGGACGAGGAGACGCGGAGGGTGAGAAACCCAGCGGGAACTCGTCGAAATACTGCCTGTGCTTGGACCTGGCGATAAGATTCATTATCCGATGGCCACGATGAATGTTGTGTGCACGCAAATGACCAGGTGAATCACGAGTGGATGCGCGAGGGAGAACAGCCGTTGCGCCAGAAGAGCCGAGGCCGAATCCTTCACGTCTCCTCCTTTGTGATGGAGCACTGCGGCACTCTTTCGTTGACACCGCAGGAGATTGCGCTTCAACTTAAACTGCCCAAAGAGCCGCTTCCTCAACGGCTTGTCCCATTCCCGAAGCCGATCTCTCCCAGTCAGTTCCCGAAGCCGACCCTCCCACCCAGTCAACTCCGACACCCACGAACCCTTACCTCCGCGAACGCCGTCGCCTGCGCCACCTTTTTGCAGCCACTCCTGTCGAGCCGGAGATTACGCTTGCGCCGCGGGTTCCGAGTCGACCGAAGCGCAACCGCCGACCTGTTGTACGAAAGGATGCAGCCGAAGACGAGGAGCCCCCATCACTGGAGGAGGTCGACGAGGCAGATGAGGCCTGGGCAGAGATCAGTATGCCCCAAAGAGAGCCAGGCCCACGGTTCCGGGTCAACGCGCGCGCTGCTGCACCGAAGAAAGCAAAGAAAGCGGCGGCTCCGAAAGCGAGCAAAGCGCCGGGGCGCAAATCGAAGCAGGCAAAAGCAGCGGATCCCGAGGTGCCTAAACAAGGACGCACTTACGCTGAAAACGACTGGGTTCCGCCACCGCCGCCTGCTCCGTACACAGCATATCAAATCCCAAGTTTCGATGCTCGCCGAATTATTTATCCTGGCGCAAACTATGATCCTTGGTGGGATATGCCCAGCTTATAGCGCAGGTCGGTTTTTAAAGTGTCTGTTCAATCTCTCCATCTTATGTGAACCTTACTAGGTCAAGGATTCGATCAAGATCTTCGACGTTAAGTACCCAGATGGCGTTGCTGTATACATCTTCGACTGTTCGTCTGCCCACGAGGCGTTCGCTTCGGATGCGCTCCAGGCACAGAAGATGAACCGCAGTCCCGGCGGCAAGCAGCCCAAAATGCGCGACACCATCATTCCCGGCACGGGGCAACCTCAGCAAATGAATTTCCCCGACGACTACGCGGGAAAGGATGCTGCCGGCAATTCTTTGGCTGGACAACCCAAGGGAATGGAGCAGATTCTTCGCGAGCATGGCCTCCTGGAAGCTCTCGAGGCTAAGCACGGGCCTGGCCGGAAGGTCGTTGCAGTTTGCGGAACGTGTAAGCTGTCTCAGGCCGCTCGCGAGAAAGCTATGAAAGCCGCAAAATCAAAGGAGGATGACGCCGAGGGCACAGGTAGCACTGATCTCGGGGCGCGTGGCCTTTCCGAGATGGAAGACGAAGATCTTGATCGCGCGACTGACTGTTGCATGCAACACGTGCTGTCTCTGCAGCAAGACTTTTGTGACGAGAAGCCTCTTTTACAGCTCATTATCGAGAAGGCAGGGCACAAGTGCCTTTTCCTTCCGAAGTTCCATTGCGAGCTCAATCCTATCAAGATGGTGTGGAGCCAACTGAAGCGTCGTGGGTCTTCAATATATTTTTATTTATCTGTCATTCAATTCAGACAAACTTAGGTTTCCGTGAACTCACAGACGGGACATTTCCATGTGCACAAAGACTGGTCCCTGAATCCCTCGATCTTGTATCTACGGACAACATACGCAGGTATTTCCGCCACTGCTGGCAATACATGGATGCGTACCGGTGCGTCAATTCCAACGTTGATCTTAGCTTTTGCTCACGGAAAATGAATTAGAGTGGGATTAAATCTAAGACAAGCCGCATATGCTGTAAAAACTTACAGTTCTCACCGTCGCATCCCAGGCAACATCAAGGAAGACCCCAACATCATTGCGCGCGCGAGCGAGCCAGCACCCGCCGCCAGTAGCACGTGATTTAACCTACCCCAAAAGGGAATTGATCCGATCAATAGGGTTTGTTTCACTTTTTCGGCACCCACACTGGTTGAACATTTCAAGTTTTTTGGTGAAAAAACTAGTGAAAAATGTTTTGAATTTTACAGCAATTTTTCAGTGAAAAACCAAGTGAAAAACTTGTAACTTCTTCATGAATTTTTTGAACTTCAAAACTTTTTCAGCACTTTTTCAGAAATTTTTCACAAGGTTCAAAAAGGTCACCAAAATGTTTCAAGTTTGTCACCTACTTTTTTGGCGAAAAATTACTGTAAAATTCAAAACATTTTTCACCAAAATTTTCAGTGCAAAACTTGAAATGTTCAACCAGTGCCAAAAAAATAAAAGTTTACTGTTCGATCCACCAAGCACACCATACATTGTTCTACCCTATTACTATCGTTTTAATGTGTTATTGTGTCCACTGAAGTAGGGCAGAAAATGTAGTTAGTCGTCGAAAGTTTTTGTTTGTTTACTGCCAAAAGCGGAACCGTGATGTGATGACGGGCACTGTACAAGCTTTCGGGTCGTTCCTCCACCAGGAGTACATACAAGTTTAGTAGCATAGGCATTCGTGAATGCCTACTGATGGCATTGAACACCTATTCCGGATGTCAATGCCTATCGTCTCGTGAATGCATATTCTCTGGATGAGTCGGATGCATGAGCCTGGGTAAATGCCGTCGCGTATCATTGAGGCTGTGTTGAAGCGACGTGACCAGTCACACTTGCCGCTCTTTCCACGACCCAACCACCACCCCGCCGTTTGCGCTGGACGGATACCCACATCGACGCGCTCGAAACCACTGCGCTATGTTCTCCACCCCCGAGAAGCCCCCAAAGTTGCCCTGGTTTTGTTGGTGTGAGAGAACGGGGAGGATGTCGTTTGTGCAGGCAACGCACACGCGCGAGATGGGCGGCAGGTGCGCATCTCGCCTCCCTGGCTTCTCTACTAACCTCCTTTCTTTCTACCCTCCTGAGAACGTGCCCGCACCGCGTGAAGCGGATCCGGGCAGATGGACGCGATGTGCACAGCGGTGCGACTGCTGCACTTACGTCCAACAGACAGAGACGGTGTGTTTCTGCTCACCCGCTTCCCTCGCAACCTCTCACCCATTTCTTCCCCCTTATGCGTAGAAGTCTGCCGATCAACGGTGGGAATTGGTCGCCTGTACTGTCTTGCACCATGTCCCATGCGACGCGTACACGTGTATGGTGCGATGCATTCCGCATACATGCCGCGCAACATTGGGGGGACGCGAAACATTGGTCCCACAGGTCGCAGTGCAGCTTGAGCCGGTAGCTGACTGTGTGCCCCGCTTTCTTCTGTTCCGAGTCAGCTGTGGTTGGAGTGAGGTACATATGTAGATACTCTGTTCAAAAACAATACACACACTGTTACTTGCAGCCACTCTGTCCCTATGGGTGGTACAAGGCTGAACATCAAATATGCACGCTCCTGAATTGTCTCCCAGGTGCGCCGGTGTGCGAAGAGTGACAGAGTCACAACGGGGCCTTACACGCAGCGGGTATGAGTGGTGGACACTGGTAGGTATTCATGGAAATAGGCATTCGTCTGAGTTGATAGGCATTTAGGTTCAACAATAGGTGTTCGGTGCCATCAATAGGCATTCACGAACACCTATGCTACTAAAGTTGTCGTGCCTCCTCCACCAGCCACAAGCACCCATTTAGCAAGCACAGAGTTAGCACGGATCATTTGCTTCAATTAAATGAACCCATTGTGTACATGAACCGGCTGTTGTCCAAAGGCGGACTATGAGAACAGTGAACATCAAAAATCGGCCATGTTGGAGTATTTAGTTGGGCCAAGTAGACTGAAGCGCCACCTGTCACCTTTAGATCTGCACCACGCACCAAAACTCCTTCAGATGTCTCTCCCCGTCTCCTCAATTGATGCTGTGCGCAATTCTCAATTCAAACCAAACCAAAGGCCTTTGAATTTCGACCTTGAAGACAAAGGAAAGGCATCAGAAGGATTGGATAGGAACAGTGTTGCAATTCAGCACAACCCAAAAGAAGGACAACAAGAGATTCCGACGACTGCCACCGAGGTTCCCGCTACTGTGTACACCTGGAGCACTATTATTTGATCTTGTCTCTCGTTCTGACACTCCAGATAGGTCGGATTTTATCCTCTCCATGCACGAAATCCCCTCCACCACCACAAAATTGGATGCCACGCTACACTCTGAGGACTGTGGCGAACATACACCAGCCGATCAAGAAGACACATCCACATCAATTGTGCAACTCTCTGAGGATGAACCATCCTGAGGGTCTGCAGACATTGGCTGCGATATTGATCGCTCATCGGAGCTCATGTCCATTCCAAAACCCACATCCACCAAACCTCCCACCCCACCATATCCCACTGCAGCTCAACCTTCACCTTCCTTGCTCACCCCCACATGTTCTCCCATCGATGCCACTGACACACTCATCGCCCACCCCACTTCACCTCCCCACATGTTCTACTACCCACCCAATGGAGGGTTGCTGGGACCTTATTGTCAACCCCTCATTCCAATAACCTGAAGGAGAGATGGGAGGGAGATAAAACACTAGTCCAATCACAACAGTTTCCCTGCACCGAGGGTGGGAAACCTGGTCAAGCTAATAAGATTGTCGGGGGCCAAGATGTTTTGACGCAACATTAACGCAGCAATCCCAAATTTTCTGGGAACCTTTCTAACGGACACAGAGTGATCAAAAATGGTTTAATTTCACCCCTGGACCATTCCAGAGGTGTTTATTCCTCAATAATCCTATGGCTGGAACGAAATATGTATGGAATACAACCCACTTGTGTTGAAATTGGGTTGAAATTGAAGTGGGTCCTTTTCAAATGACTTGTGAGGCTAAATGAAGATTGTTTAGCACAATTCTGAGTCATTTGAACATGTATTAAACTTCGCCTTTGCACGTCAATACTGTGCCATAAACGTGTTAATGTGCATCACTGCCACGTAGATGCTGTGTTAACACACATCCCTGCATCAGGGAAACTGAAAATGGCTATGCAGCACTATGCAGTACTAGGCAGCACTCTACGGAACTGATGTAGCTATGGGGCACTATGCAGCACTGTCCAACACTGGACAGCTCTGCATAGTGCTTCCATAGCTGCAATAGCTGCGGTTTTCCTGATGTGCTGCATCACGCCACGTCACTTGCCATGTTAATGCATGTTGCTCCTGCATTAGTTGTAGCTACTAAGCTCAGGACACTCTGATTTCAACTTCAGACATACCAAAAACCCGTCTGGCATCCATTGGTACCAAAAAATCTGAATCCGAAATTTCTGAGTATCTGGCTGACTTGGCCTAAGCCAGACGTAATCATTGATTTCAAAGTTCCATAATGAAGCTCTTGACTAGATATTGGAAATTACATGCCCCCTCTTACTGTTGTGATTTACTACAGTAACTGAGACTCCTCTGAAACTATATCCATGTTCAACACATTGAGCTAATTAGGAAACACTAAACAATAGTCAGTCAGTTCAGTCAAACAATGGTATATGACACAGTGACCGACCCTTGAAGTGTTCAAGAGACATGATTCGACCCTATTGCAACTTGAAGGTTAGCAAGCTCTGAGTATAGATTAATACAAGGAAAAGTAAAAGTTTGAGGTCAATGGTCTCATTCTGAGATGGATAGGCCACTAGGTATTGAACTGAAAGAAAGATGATTGAAGTAGATAGGCACACTGAATGTGTCTCAACTGTTTCAGGCTATGGAGTATGGGGCCTACTGGCATATTAACGAGGTTTGGACTAATTGAGGATAGATTAGTAAAGTAAAAGGGTAAGGTGTGACTGAATCGGACGTTAAAATGCCTTGAATAAAATGTTTTAATATGCCGAACGATGTCCTGATAGGCGTGAGACAAATTAACGAAGGAATAATCTGAAAATTACTCAGTCAGTCAGTGTAGTTGGAAGTAACTGTATAAGAGATTATAGATGGCCTTCTAATTGTGAATGAGCACTATTCAATCCTAAATCAATGCATTTTGAAGGTCAATAAGTGGATATCAAGTCAAACTGACAAAGTTGATAGCTATGTGAAACAATTCTATTCAGAAACCCGGGTGCATGTGGGCGATGCAGCCGGGGTGAAAAACGATTACTTTCTCATTCGATGGTCCATTGGAACGAGGTAGGTGCATCTGTTGCGACATTTGTGGTGTTGGATTGGGCTTCGGCCATCGGCTTTACTGTCAATTATGTGGGCATGTGCTGAAACCGATGAGCTAAATTCCGTGGTGCATATGATTCAAAAGGAACAACTCATGGCAAAATTTGAGCTTCACTCCAATGTGCAGATGAATGATATGGCTGCATGGCTTCCTATCCTTGCTTTTAGTACCTTCAACCATCCTGTTGCCATTGACAGCTTTCGCCGAAAGAGCTTCATCAATGTGGTTGGGAATAGTGAAAGTTCGATGTAATTCTTTCCACGTTTTCGTCCACCCATCACAGGCAACAAAAAATTGATGCCCATGCGAAGCTCCCTGAAGGGATGTTAGACCAGCGTGGAGAAGCATGCAGAGAATCAAGATCTATCACCTGTGGTTTCGGCTTTAGAATTGGCTTCCCCTTGCAATTCTGACCATACATCTGCATTGCACTGCAGCACTGCTTAATCACATTCATGAAGCTGCCCACAGAAGGTGATCCGAAAGGTAAGAAAAAAGAATAAGCAGCGAAAAAACGCATATGGCTATGGCCTCCTTGGCAGTGGTTCCCTCCGTCCACTGCATCTCTCACCGGGCAGCAAAGACTGCATCTTGGGATGAAGGGTCTAATTCATGCTGGACAATGTTCATCAAGATGGGATCAACTTCAGCACATGCATGAGCTCCGCTGCAGTTCATGACCCTGAATAGGTTGTTCTCCGGGGTCAAATGTAAATCCCAGTGTTGCCAATCCAGGAGTCATTATCCTGATTAAGGCTGTCCACGAGTGCAGGCCACTCGCGAGTATGTACGGGTTGACCCATGGGAAAACCCGCGGGTATTCGTACCCACGGGTTCGGGTTCCCGTGCTTACGGGTTTTCAAGGATCCGAGTTTGGATTTGGTGAGAAAATATCGCAAGATCATGAGTATGCACCTAGACTTCGGCAGGTTTAAGTCATCTAATATAGTATGCAGGATGATCAAGTGGTTTGGAGGTTATCATATGGTGATGGTGGCCTGTAATGACATATGAAACACCTTTATCAGCTGTAACATTCAAGAAATACCAGCAAAACCCACAAGTACTCACAGGTACTTGTGAATTTTCGAAACTCATGGGTACTCAGATGACCCATGGGTATTTTACTCACGGATCCGAGTTGAGAATTTTACCTCACAGGTACTCACAACCAAGGATCCGGGTCACCTGCAAATGCACTCATGGACAGCCTTAATCCTGATGGTGCTCAGAAATCACCACTTGTGCTAGGTTTGGTCTCGAAACTCACCTTGTCTTTGATCATGGCATCAAGAGTATACTTTTCAAGGGATTCATCGAATTTCGGGTGGCTGAGATCGATGATAAAGGCAGTTGGCACTCATGGAACCGGCCAGATGGTGGGGATCTCAGTTAAATATTCCAGTCACTCAACATGCGAACATTTATCACTGGTAAGGGTGTGATGGAGAATGCGAACCATTGATGAGACACAAGGATCCATCCAAACCGTATCGGATTCGTGCATAGCAGACACGTTGTAGTTGTCAGCTGGGAGAATAAATGAGTTTGATATAATGAACAAATACAATTGATTGGCCCACAAGAATATGCTGTAGGAGATGTAAATGCTACTCATGCCCTTGATAAGGCTGGCTAAGATTATAAATACATTGAATTGTAATTGTATTTAATAGCAGAATTACTATTAAATACAGCCTCGGCATAATATTAGCCGCTAGATTTATGAACGGTTCCATTACATTACATTACAATTATATTACAGTATGGCAGTGGTATTTAATTATAATATTAGGGCATCAGGTGGTATAGGTCCACCTCCAAGGCCACTTGTCATCACTTGGAAATCTTGCCAACCCATCTTCCGGACCATCACATTAGTGGTGACAGGTTCAATTCACCAGCCCCTGTATTTTTTTTCATTTATTCCCTTCTTTTGGCTTTTGTTTAGTACACTTTTTCTGTCCCCGAGGGACACGGAAAGTGAACATAGGCTACCTAACATTTTACCGATGCTCATATCCCTGTCGGCTGACTTTCCTCCGAATAGCTCTGCATTTCAGACTCTGCGCAAATTTTCATTCCACCATCGGCGTCTGCCTCAGTCATTGGCCATCGTATTTCCTTACTTCGGACTTCCCTGCCCTTCTCAAAGCCCTCAAGAAACGGATCCCATCACTCCCAGGATCCCTTCCGCTTTGGGATGCAGAAGGGCCACTTGCACGCTACTTGGGTAACCTGGAAGTTGATGTGGAGGAAGGTGAGGCATTCTCAGCAAACCGGAAGTGGGAGCATGCCTTTCAAGCCTCCGAAGAGGAGCAGCGGAAGCAAATTGTCTGCAGCAAAAAATGGCCTCGACCTCGTCTGCCCATTTCTGGAATTCTTTTCAGAGCAGAAAGGGATTAAGGGGACAGATTTGGTTGGGATGTTGGCGTGCAGGATACATCAGTTAAATAAGCTACTGATGATGATTTCGTGGATTGAGACAAAAATACAGAGCCTATAGAACATCGTCCCATACAAAGGGCTGCACCAAATACGAGGGCGAGAGTATCAAGCTCGTTGTCGATAGTAATTTTCACTCTCATGTACCAAAATGTGTTGGTATGCCGCCCGTGGCCTCATTTGAGGCCTTCACTGAAGCAGAGGCTGTGGATAAAGCAGGCACTCGGCTGGTGCTGGTTACGGGCATGTTGAGCATCGTTCTGCAATGCCAGACCTTGTCAAAATACATCCAAGAGGGGATTGAAAACCCTGCTGTTGTGGTTACAAAGCGCGGCTTCCACAAGTCACTCATCAAAGGTATAGCCTTGGATGATCTTGGGTTCTCTTTCCCTGAGAGAAAGGGGATGAATGTGCTCCTAAAATATCTGCTTCCACGTGGGTGGAAATTGAAGACAATCCTCGAACATCTATTCAAATTTTACAAGGAGGAATTTGGAGAGAATCAACCCAACAATCATCCACCACTATGCCCAAGCCTCCCACGACCTCTCCTTCGAAGGGGATCTTCTGCCGTGCAGTCACTGGGGCAACCTCTGGTCGTTCAACGCTCAAAAGATGCAGACAGAGTTAGAAGTATTTTTCAGCGGTATTTATCCAATGGCTGATGACAACAACAACATTTTGGCATAGTGGAA